>VXBN01014501.1:1272252-1346403 GCA_013397395.1 Sinosuthora webbiana | reverse complement strand
AAAAAAAAAGAAAAAAGGAGAGAGGAAAAAATCAGCAGCCAGTTAGGAGAAGAAGAGTGGAGAAGAAAAGCTGATAGAAAAATTGTCCGTATATGAATAATTTCAAGTAGAATGCAAAAGAAACCACTTCCCATAAAATCTCATTTAAAATTACATATAACTGTAATAATTTTTGTTTGCATTTTTGCTTNAAAAAAAAAGAAAAAAGGAGAGAGGAAAAAATCAGCAGCCAGTTAGGGGAAGAAGAGTGGAGAAGAAAAGCTGATAGAAAAATTGTCTGTATATGAATAATTTCAAGTAGAATGCAAAAGAAACCACTTCCCATAAAATCTCATTTAAAATTACATATAACTGTAATAATTTTTGTTTGCATTTTTGCTTTGAGTACTGATAGTTTTAAGGCTCATATTTTGGGATTTTATTAAGTTGAAGAATGTAATTAATACAATTCTGCCACGTCACAGCCACTGTGAACATTATCTGCCTGTTGTCACCAGAGTGGGGATGTTCAGACATAAGGATGTGGCTGTTTGCCTTACAGTGTGCAGATCACTTCCTTTTTCCACCTGCTCTGTCCAGGACAGTCGTCATGGTATCTCTCAGGGTTTTGCTGCTGCACAGTAGGCCATGGTAGTACTCTCTGCTACATCAAATTATAGCACCCTGCAAGAATGTTGTATTCAGTAGTCATTCAGAAGATGGGAATAAAGAACCTAAAACATAAAATGCCTTCCCAATTTGATACACATTTTCCTAAATTTAAACCAAATCAAGGATAAAATTGTGCCTGATAGACATTGCCGACTCATGAGGATGTTGGAATTGAACATTTCTATTGTATGCTCAGGATGACAATATTTTCCCATAGACTTATATACCAGGAGCAATCACAGAAAAGTAGTGCTAGATGAGCTGCAGGAGGAAGTTGCAATCAGAGAAAAGGAAAAATTAGGTTTAGATTGGCATTAACTATTAAAATTGTTCTTACAGGTCTTCATAGTTTGAAATGCAGGAATGCATTTCATCTCCATACATACATCTCCATTCCCATATACATCCAGATGTGATGATAACTTCCAGAGAATAAGAAACTAATATCTATAAAAGTAATTATTGTGAATATCAAAGTGTTTTCTTAAAAAGTTATGATATTTGACAATTTAGAATTTTAGAGTCTCCTGCTTGGTTACTGCAACAGCATCCTTCAAAGCCTTTCACTTCACTTCCCGTTCATTATGACCTCCAGGTGATTTTGTTCTTGTGATGATGTTTTGAGTGATTGTCATGGTTTAAGCCCAGGCAGGAAACAAGCTCCAAACAGCCACTTGCTCACTACCCCACCAGCAAGATCAGAGAGGGAATTGGAAGGGTAAGAACTGGAAAACTGAAAAAACTAGGTACACAAATGAAGCAGAACAAGGAATTCACCACTTCCCATGGGCCGTCAGGTGTTCAGCCATCTCCAGGAGAACAGCTCCCCATCACATGCAACAGTGACAAAACTTTGGGAATACAAACACTGTCACTCCAAATATCCCCCTATTCCTCCTTCTTCCCACCACTTTATATACTAAACATGATGTCACATGGTCTGGAATATCCCCTTGGTTAGTTGGGAGTCACCTGTCCTGGCTGGGACAGGCTGCTCCTCCCAACCTCCCTTGTATCTTCAACTTTCCCCCCACCATTGTGGCTGTACAAAAAGCAGAAAAGGGCTTGTGTCTGTGTCAACCATCTCAGCAATAACTAAAACATCTCTATATTATCAACTTCGTGTTCCACACAAATCCAAAACACAGCCCCACACTAGCTACTGTGAAGAAAGTAAACTCCACCCTAGCCCAAACCAGCACACTGATTCATTATTTTTAATTGCTCCTGCAAAACTGTGTAATTATTACACATGCTTATAAGAAACCTAGTTCTCAGAGTAGGAAGAAATCAAGAAAGAAAGTATTAGATTTTTTGTTGTCAGGTAAGTGCTGGAGCAGTGGTTTGAATATTCTGTATACAGACCAGCTCAAGATAGGTCTGTAATATACAAATGACGGTAGTAATTTTTAAGTCTGGAATTCCACATTTCTGTAGAAGGAAGAAAATTAAAAGCTGCCTCATGAAGAAGGATAGAATGAATTCTGAATATGGTCTCACAAAGATTCTGTTTCCAGAAAAATGCCTGTGTCTCCAGAAACAGTATTCTGTTCAGAGAACAATTCTTTGAAAGAAGATTTTGATTTCACAGTCTTGTGCAATATCCCAACTACTTTTGCTGCATGAATCAGATAGCAAAATCTCTTGAGTTCTATGGCAGACATAAAGGCGGTGTAGAGACACCATGGAATAAATGTATTGCTACACATTATTTATTTCCTCTTATTAAACCTCTATCTGGCTTTGAAAGAGTTTTTTGGTATTTGATACATGAGGTATTAATTTTCCTTCACCTAAAGTTAGAGCATTAGCAGTGGAGTATCCAGCAGTCTGTATAAATTAGGCAGCTGCATGAAGTTGCTGTGCTGCTTGTTTCAATGAGGTGTTATCATCATTGTTGATGAGAAAATTGCTAGACCAGCAACTTGTTTGGTGTTGTGATGTTGTTATTTTGATTTCAGTGTGTAGAATTCTTTTGTAGATGTGAATGATGTGATTGATGTTTGTGGAGATTGTGTGATGAATGTGGATGTTTATAGTAATTTTTAAATATGTGATTCACAGAGGCCAGCTGTGGAACTAGACTGTTTTCATGGCAAGGTGCTGGTAACAGGGAGCTACAGGAGTGTCTTCTGTAAGAAACTGCCAGAAGGTTCCCTTACATTTGACAGAGCCAATGCCAGTGGTCTGCAAGGCAGAGTCCAACAGCAGCTTTAGGTATAACAGTTAAGAAGAGGGTGGGGATGGGTGGTGAACTCTATATGGACAACTTCAGCCAGAGTGAGAATATGTGAGAGAAACAACTCTGCTGACACCAAGGTGAGTGAAGAAGGAGGAGGAGGTGCTCCAAGCACCAAAGAGATTACCCTGCATAGCATGGTGCAGATCATGGTGAGGCAGGATGTGCCTCTGCACCCCGTGGAGGGCCATGGGGAAGTAGGGATCCACCTTCGGCCTGTGGAGAACCCCATGTCAGACTGGGTGGACCTGCCCAAAAGAGACTGTGACTGTGAGAAGCCCAAGCTGGATCAGGTCCCTGGCAGGGCCCTGTGGCCCCATGGAGAAGAAGCCCATGCTGGAGCACGTTTGCTGACAGGACTTGTGGCCCTGTGAGAAACCCACTGCTGGAACAGATCCTGAAGGACTGCATCCTGTGGAAGGGACCATGCTGGAGCAGTTTGTGAGGAATTGCAGCCTGTGGGAAGGACTCCTGTTCGAGAATTTTGTGAAGGACTCCTTTTGAGGAGAAAGGAGTGACAGAGAAAATGTGTGTTGGACTGACCACAACATCATTCTCCATCTTCCTGCACTGCTGTTGAGAAGGAGGTAGAGAATTTAGAAATTAAGTTGAGCCTGGAAAGATGGGAGGGGTGGGGGAGAGATGATTTACAAGATGTGTTTTTATTTCTCATTGTCTTTGATTTCATTTGCACTAAATCAAACTAATTTCCCCATACTGAAACTGTTTTATCTGTGAAAATAGTTTGTGAGTGATCATTTCTATTCTTATATTATCTCATGAGCCTTTCCTAATATTTTCTCTCCCCCTGTCCAGCAGAGAGACAGAATAGCTTTTTGGGCACCTCTCATCCAGCCAGAGTCAACCCACCAGAACCCTGCTCCTTCATGATATATGATCCACATCTGATCCGGATAGAGTATCTCAGCATCAATCAAAAGCAATCACCTCAACTGAAAATGTCTCCAGGGGATAGTAAGTGGCATTCACATATTTTATTTACATTTACACAATTATTAACCTATATGTTCAAAAATATGAATTGCTTTTCAGTAGATTTGGGAAATTTCCAAAAAGATAATAATGACCACACCATTTTTAAACTTAATGTTAAGTCACCATGCAGATATTACAGGTATCTCATGTTATCTAGAACAGTCAAATTTTTCTGTTTAATTTTAAGCTATTTTTATTTACTAATGTTAAAAGATGTAATTGTCTTTGTGGAGGTGAAACACAAAGTTTTTGTTATTATTTTAAATTTTTTTATTTATTTGTTTTATTATTGTTATTATTTTTTGTTATATTTTCATGTATCTCATGATAAGTTCAGTTATATATAACCTACTCTGAAAGCAAACCATTTTATTTACCGATTTAAGGTAATGGGCATTCAACTTTAAAAAATGGTTCTGATATCCTTTAGCTTCTCAATAATAATATGCTCTTACATTACAACAGAAAAGGATGGATTATGGGCTCTTCAATTTGCATCAGGCATATTAATTGCAGAGTAGGATTTCCACATAAAATATCAATGTACTGGAACAAACTGTTAATGTACCAGAATATGAACACTTACATTCATTTCTTGAGTTTTAAAGGCTTCTTTTTCATATATCTGAGTAGTATTTTTTTAAAGTCTGCTAATGAGAACAATGTAACCAATGTTTTCTGAAAACCTTAATTAGCTGAAGTGTTAATAGTGGTATCCTAGTCATTGTACTGGCAAACAGTACAATAAGCCATTAAGGAAAGAAAATAATTTACGGGCTATGGAAAACTTTAAAGCAGCTTTTAAGAAACATGTCATGGAAGATCAATTTTATGTTGTATTAGCGAGAAAAGAAACATTGAATTCAAGTTTTACTTGTTGGAGTTGTTTTTAGTTGTTCTGGGTTTTGTTTGGTTTGGTTTGCTTTGCTTTTTTTTTCCTTTGGAGAAGATATTCCTAGACTAATAAAAATGTACTCGGAAGTGAAGTTCAGCTGGGAATTTGCAAAGTGTTCTTAATGATATAAAATAGCAAGTTTATAGTTTGTGTATTATCTAATTTGTTTGAATTGCACACAAAGAATCCAAGAAAATTTGTTTTAATGTGTAATAATAATACTAAAATTTTTTCTGTATAAAAAGAAAAGAATTCTTTAAGAGCAGGAAAATAAAGAGTTATGATTCTTAACAGTAAAAAAGGCATTGTTTACAACCATTATCTTATTAATAATGGGCAAGTACATATCTTCCCATTCACTTTCAAATACTAGACTATAGCTGCTTAAAAATATGCAAATTAATTCCTTCTTTGTTTATGCGGTTTTGTTTTATGACTGCTCTGTTTCACTCTACTAATCTTTAATGGGCCTTCAATTTCTTTTTCCTTTTTCTTTAAAACATTCTGTTTTAAAGAAATGCAGGTCCTTCTTTTTAAAGTCAGCCAGAAAGAAAAAATATTTAAGTTTTCATGCCACAGCTGCAGGCTGTGAATTATCCCACTAGGGAAGAGTGGAAATACCACCCACATAATCCAACAAGAGGCTTGATTCATTTTGTGTCTGAAGCAATTGTTGTGATCTTACAAAGCTGAAATGAGTTTCCTTTGCAATCTTCACAGGAGAAAAAAATGAGAATATCTTCCTTACAGGTTCAAAGCAAGATTCTACTTTTTAATTTATTTTTACTAATATTTCTCATTTATATTTTTCTTCCTTAGTTTTTCACTATTTTGCAACTGCCTTGACTTTATATATAACAATGGAATTGAATATGAGACAGGATGTAAAGAAGAGCCAAGCAATATCTTCCCAGGCTTATCAATCCCAGCTGAACTTGTGACAAGTGTTTTGGTTAGTGCATGAGAACCAGATACAAGGAACTTTGCAGAGCTTGTTTGTTCCAGAACAGTCAGAAAACCAGAAAACCTTCCTGTCTCACAGACATGGGGAGTTAGTCATCATCTGTATAAGATCCCAGTGGAAGCACCTGTCTAGGGTCCTCTCTAAATATGCAGGACTCCACTCAGTATGCATAGACACTATGTAGCTTCCTACAGATCATCAATAGTGAAAAATGAAGAGCCAGAGATTAAATTCTGCCTTTTAGGTTCTTTACTCAAGGCTGTAGGGAGGTTTTGTCCTCTTGGGATCCTAATGATTGAATTTTAACTTGGAGAACTTTAAAGTGCTCAGGATATATATATTTAATTTTTTTTTTTTTTTTAAGATGAACTGGATTAATGATTTAAAAATTCATCTACTGGCAGATGAAATGATGACTGCAGTAAAAGTCAGCTGGTTGCAGTTCTTGTCCAGAAACAATCCCTTCTATTGCCTCAGAATACTCATACACTTGCTGTCCATTCCTTCATACAGTGATGTAGTCACAAGGCTGTATTTATTAGGATGAGAGGACGGAAGGAAGGAGAAAAGGAAAAGGGGAGAGAAGAAGGAGAAAGAAGGGAAGGGAAGGGAAAGGGAAAGGGAAAGGGAAAGGGAAAGGGAAAGGGAAAGGGAAAGGGAAAGGGAAAGAAAAGAGAGAAAGAAAGAAAGAAAAAGAGAGAAGAAAAAGAGAGAAGAGAAAGAGAAAGAGAAAGAGAAAAAGAAAGAGAAAGAGAAAGAGAAAGAGAAAGAGAAAGAGAAAGAGAAAGAGAAAGAGAAAGAGAGAGAAAGAAAGAGAAAGAAAGAGAAAGAAAGAGAAAGAGAAAGAAAGAGAGAAAGAGAGCTGGTTGGTTTGAATTCTCTCTTGATGAAGGTCAAATTAAATAAATGTTTTTATCAGATGGACTAGCTGATTTTTGTAGGTTCCTTCCACCCTGGACTGTTTGATTTCATATCTCCAGTGGATATTGTGGACATGAGATTAATGCTTCTGATCTATATGAAGCAGAATTTGCAATTGTGTGTTTAATGTGTGTGAACAGGTGCACTTTGAAAACACTTTCCAGATCAAAACTCTCAGCTGAGTTGGATAGCTGCATGAATGATTTCAGAATACTGACCAAGCTTAGGGCTGGGTGGTGTAGTAATATTCTCAGATCTCTCAAGAATTTGTGAGGATGTGGAAAAGCTCATCTCTTAATCTGACTTCAGAAGT
Organism: Sinosuthora webbiana; assembly: GCA_013397395.1. Taxonomy (NCBI): domain Eukaryota; kingdom Metazoa; phylum Chordata; class Aves; order Passeriformes; family Sylviidae; genus Sinosuthora; species Sinosuthora webbiana. The sequence goes on along the minus strand of VXBN01014501.1, from coordinate 1,339,424 downwards.
CTTCATCAAAAAAGGCTTATAGATTTCAGATGCAAGAAAAGATTTGAACTAAAGAATTTAATTTCACTGTAATTTCATTTTACTTTTAAATGGTAAAAAAATCTAATATTTCAATACTTTACTGTGATTTTTCTCTACATTTAAACTGAGATTTAAATTCAAGTTATATTATATACAGTTCTAAATATTTCATCATATCTATATGTGTTTAAATTTATGTGTGTTTTAGATCTAAAACCTCGTGCAGTGCTTCTTCTATTGACAGCAGAAATATGGCTGAGAATTCAGTGAACTCACACTAATTTTGCTGAGACAAGTGAAGCTCTAAAGAGATATAGGCACTGTATTTAATAACCTTAGACATATGTAATGAACTTGTAGTCATCATTGTTTTAAGATTCCATAAAAAAATATAAAACTGAAAAAAAAAATATCAGCTCACCACTTTTTAGTTTGCTCATAAATCATAGCCTTAGATGTATTTTGTTATGTATATTTAGGGGCTGTAATCTCTGAAATGCTTGCCAGGCATTGCCTGCAAACTCACAGTAATAGGCATCCTAAACAGAAAAGGAACCTGAATACAGGGGAAATAACTGTTCTGAGAGCTCTGGCATGGTCCTCGTTGCCAGGGAAACCTCTTCTTTGTCTCTACGTGTTCAGAATGGCTGCCTCATTAGACACTGAACCTGATCATCAAGTTGCACTACCAGGAGAAAAAAATAAGGAATGGGAAAAGCTAAGAAGAGTTACACAAATCTTTAAGAAAATGCCAAGAATAGGGGTAATCTTAAATAAATCTATGTGTAGCTATTATCATAATTATGTTCTGAAAGGGTAAATCTGTCCAGGCTGCTTCTTTCCACATTTATTTGCAGGTGGACGTGAGCAATTCTGGGTTGTCTTTTACTGAATTAAAAAAGAAAAAAGAGGAAAAGAAAAAAAAAGAAAAAAAAATGTGAACACAAAACTGGTGAATTGCATATTTTATCTAAAATACATCTCTTACCTTCAAATATTGAAAAATACTTATTTAATAAGGTCATTCTGCTTATTTAACTGCCTGAGACATTGTTTTACCATTTCTATAGAAGATTTAATTCATGGAGTCAGAAGCATAAAATGTCAGGGAGAAACCTATATAGGTGCATTTATTACTCTGATCATAAAGAGGAGTGGTGAAAAAATTGTAAAACCTGAAAATATATAGTGACAAGAGAGTTACTTTATGTTTACTACTAAGTTTTAATCAAGATACTAAAAACAGCAGCACATAAACTTCTGAAGTGCAGCAGAGCTGGACGCAGTTTCGAGGCATTACTCATTGGCAATAAAACTATGAACCCAAGGTCCCCCAGAACCTCAGCTCCTGACCTTGGCTGATGAGAGAAGGCGTTGGAAACACGGCCAGAGCTTAACCTCCACCCTCTGCGGTTTATAAATATCAACATAGGGAAGGGATTTTAAAGTCATCATCCCAATGAGTCTGTTCTCTGAAAAGAAAAATGAAATCCAAATCATGGGTGAAATACTTAAGGAATGCCTGATGTTACTCTTATTTATGAAGAGGGAAAGCAACCCAGCTGGGCCTTTTATTTCTTATTTTTTCTCGACTGTACCAGATGTGAAACTGAGTAGTTAGGTGCAAAAACAAGAGGGAGCCTGACCAGGTGGTCTGAGATTAACTGGTTGCTTTCCAAGAGCATAAAGAAATTGCATGGACTAAATTTACACATACCTGGAGCAATTTTCCTCCCTACTAAGGGATAAGCTATGCTGAATCTCTGATGTTGCCTAAGTAACAGTATTCAAATTAATATATTTTCTTTTTCTAAAGAATGCCTTTTCATCTAACAAACATCTCAGGGATTTTTTTTCCTCCTCTGGGAGGAGGAAACAGGACTTGCAGATTGCAGCTAGAGGAAAAGAGAAAAGAAATGGCTGAATGTAATTTACTATCCACTACATGGCAAGAACACAGTTTCTCTCCTTGGAAAGTAGTTCTTCTCAGTTCCATGGTGAAATATTTTCAAAATTCAATGAGAGTTGAGTCATTAACGAGAAAAATTTTGACCAAATGGGGACTTGAGGCAGAAAGCTACTCTGGAGGGCTCCTGTAACCACCAGAGCTCTTTCTTTCTATATTTTAAACAGTTACACTTAGAGAATAACTAGAAGAAAATATTTAAAATTAATATACAAGGCAAGAAGGAGTAGCAGGAATGGTACTAGAATATTATTTGAAGCGAGTCTGATGTTCAGGTGTGAAGTAAGTGCTCTTTGTACCACTAATTTAATAAATTTTGGTAAATACAGAGAAAGTAAATGGTTCCTCTTGGCTTCTCTTTTGAGCAAATACACACAAGGATACTAAGGTTCGAAAAAGAATAATAAAAAGCATGTACCGAATGTTAATGCATAAATGTGTGAACCTAGATATCTGTGAGAAAAGGTAATTAATGAAAAGATACAGTTATACCTGGGTAGTAGCTATAATCACTCTATTTTATTATGATAGTCTAACTGAACCTGGAAACTACTAACTAGGCTGGAAATTCTAGGAGATGCATTTTTAAGTCCCATTTATGTTCTGAGCAGCAGGGTTTTTTCTTGAATTAATTTCCATTGACATAATTTCTTGATTGCATTAACAGACCCAAAATGCAAAGCCTTGTGCCTCTTCATTTTTGAAGGGGAGTTTAGAAAAAATGCTGAAGAGATTTCAGTAACCTAGGGATCTCTCAATGCAGAAAGCAGAAAATATTTAAGAAAAAAATTGCATACTTTTCAGTCCCAAATACTTTCATACACAAAAGAAAAAAAAAAAGAAAAGAAAAAGAAAGAAAAAAAAAAAAAAAAAGAGAGAGAGAGAGATGCAAATGCAACTTTTGATCCAGTATTGTAAAATTTCTACAAAATATGTACTCATCAGTGTGTCAAAAATAATAATATACCAGACCATACAAGGTAACAAATAATTCATACGCCTTTATTTTACATGCGGCGTTGTGAGACCTAAGGAAACAGCATTGTCAAAGTTTAATCCCTTTAAATATTACACACCCTGTACACATGATGGTGATGGATGCACAGTCACCATCACCATCAAACCAGAAACTTCTGGAAATAAAAATATAAGCAGATCTAGCTGGATGTAGAGGACCATGAAGGAAAAAGAGCACCTGTACAGCCTACAAAAAATCCTTCAAAGTCTCTAGGCAATAGTGCTTAAGTCACCACTGAGTCCACAAACTGATTCTTGTGCATACAAGTCAGCCTTTCAATAAAAAACACAAAAGAAGTAAGCAAAAGGGTTGGACCTTTGAGAGTGACTTAAATCACATATATATGGTATACTATAGACCCCAAATATCTTCACAAGGTCCATGGTCCCATGATGCAGCATGCATCTTGCTCTCTTATCTAAGCATACGTCAAAGCCCACTGTAAGAAAGAAAGCAGCAGATCAGCTTCATCTATTATTTTTCACATTACAATGTGCACCCCTTATATAACCAACTAGAAACACTAAATGGGAGCAACGATGCAATTCCTAGGTCTTGCACATGACACATGCAGGAAAAGGAATGAGATTGATTGTTCAAGGTTTAAGAAGTGACACAGAAGAAAGACACAGGTCTCCCACCTCAGCTAATGTTATAAGAACATGGTGAGTACCCATGATTCTTGTTTGTGTTTCTTTTGTCTCTTGAAAACCCAACTTTAGTGGTTTGTGTACATCTTGCTAAGGTACCTGCATTAACAGACACAATGATGGGAATCTTAAAGTTTGTATTTTAGTCCAGTGTGAAAATTGCAGTCTGTTGTCTTTCTGCTCTACGTCTCTTTTTGGTGAGTATAAGCAACAAAATTACTTTCTTAAAGCTGGAAAGATAAATCAGATATATAAACTAGAAATTTGCCTGCCAAATGCTTATTATTCTATCAGAGCCCCCACATAACACCCTCTGGATACTTGGAATGTAATTTCACCTTTAAAAGGAAGTATTCTTATCAGCCAATTGATATTTTTAAACACCATATTGTCACTGCAAAATGAAAATCACTGATGACTCTCACAAAAATTTGGTACTGGCAGAGCTACAAAAATAATCTTTCTAAGTGTTAAGCCTTGGGACATAGTGTTTATGCAGTCTAACAACAACTCTTGTCTCAGCATAACATATATTAAAAATGTAGAACACACTTCAAGGATTATTTTTAGGGTTTTTTTCCCGTCTCTATGATTTTGTCTTTGAAATTGTCTCTGAAACAATAGTATTGCATGCATATTTGTGCCTGTTATTACAGGCATACTCAAGAATATTTGGAAGGATTAAAAAGACACTTGCCCTTCTGGGTTAAATGTTTTAGCTTTACTTGCATTGACATTGCAGGTGAAAGCCAAAAATTAAATAATAAAAAAAAAAGAAATTAACCTGTTGGTAGCAACCTACCATATTCAGTCTTATTTCCAATCACACCGAGACAGAAAGTAGCCCTGACAATTCTGTGACTGCTCCAGCACATTGTAAACAGGAGGTGGCAGTTCTAGTCTTTGATCCAATATGCTGCAGTGTTATAAAATGGCAGTAACTAGCTAGGGAAGACAGTTCCACAATATGCAAGCTAAATAGCTTTTCCAAGGCTAGCCGGAGCTACTTCTCCTTTATTCCCTTTTTGTAGAAAGCTCAAATGTGTCACACACACAGAGAAAAAAAAGAATAAAATAGAGCAGCCTTCTGACAGCTCAGAATTGGTACTGTGATAGAGGCTCTAGAGCTAACTACACTGCATACAAGGCTTTTTATTTTCATTTCTTTTTTTTTTTTTCCTTTTTGTTTTGAGTGTGCAAACACATAAAGATAGTCTTTATAGGGCTTTTGTGGAAAAAAAAGCCTCTCTATTCATCTTGTGCTCTGTCTCATGCGTTAGTTTCACAAATCGTTCTTATCACAGAAAGTACTTTCATTCTAAAATACTATTAAATTCCACTTAATACTAGATCAATAGTACCCCTCCCCCAATATATGACAGGTGAAATCTAGCAGGAGTGGCTCTAAAATCCAATGCAGCCTATTCAACAGGCCATTTTTTTAAAATTTCTGATGCCTTTCTGAAATACCGCTGAATTTCTGAGAAGACATTGCTTTATCATTAAAGCAGCTTCAGGATGAAACCTCCTCTGTTGGCTCTAGTTATGGAAATGACAGCTTTAACCTACATGTTAAAAAGCCCTATGGCAGTAAAGACCAAGAGCAAAGTAGAACCATTGGAAAGAAAGTCTTTCACCACAGAAAGAAAATGGCAGAACAAGGGAGATAAAAGGATGTGAAGGATGCAGTCTGACATCTAAGAGAAACTATATGAGTAAGCATTGTATTTACTGCCTTTTAACCCAGCTCAATGTCTGATCATGACAAATACCAGGAATCACAGCAGAAATAGATTAGACAGTAATATTAAGAATTTTATAGAATTCCTGGAAGCTAGGTGGAGGTGAGAACTACTGAAAACACCTGACATTCAGAATCATGCAGAGTAGCTCATATCTGCAAGGTGCAAGTCTCCAGGAAGTTGTTTAAAATAATTGCCAAACAACACGCTTTCTTAAGAAGAGTCTTGGAATGCTTCATTTTGATCAAATAATTTTTGCCTTTCTGCTATTCCACCTACATCATCAGAAGTTACCTAAGTAACTTCTCTGAGTAGAATAACTGCTTTGTACTGTGGTGCGTGAAACTAGGACATAATGTCATGGCCAGAGATAACAAAATGTCCTGCTGTTCCCATCATGTCGTCCAGTGGGAGCTCCTGTAGTCAGAGATTCAGCAGTGTACATTAATCTTCACAGTGTTATACAAGACATCACTAACTCAATTCCCTTGCATCCTCACAATGGCGTATGTTCAATTGTAGAAGGATAAGACATGAGTCTGATGCTGTTAATCAGACAGGCACATACCCTAGCATGTTCCACAATAGGAAGAGACGACAGATCATGACTTGTAGCTATGGAAAACAATAAGAATGTTAAGGGCAGTACTGAACCAAAGAAGAAATCTGGTTATAATTGTAAAAGTATTGTAGAGGCAGGAAAGCAGTATGGTAGTACATGTCATTCTTCCAGGATCTCTCTGAGAGATTTAGGAAGCATTTAAGGGATTTACACACAATGAAATTCAGTCTAATTACTGTGCATCAGCTGAGCAATGGTAACAGTCCCCAAGAGTGCCTTACGGCCAAAATCAGGTCTGTAACATTGCTTACCCTTCTTTATATTCCAACTTAGCTCTGTTCAATGACATCACATTTACTGAGCACTAGAGGAGCATAGTTGGAGAGGTCGGTGGCTATTCTGATGTATAGTACCTTAGGCTGTGTTGATCTAGGTTTCATTTGCGTTTTTTTAAAAAAAAGCATTAAGGCAGGGTAAAATCAGCATTGCATATCCTAATTAGAGGGAACATCCGTCAAACCAAACTTCTCACACAGAAGAACTCATGGTAAGATGTAAGAGGCTGTGCATTCACAGATGTTCTGGGTATAAAACAGAAAAAAAATAGAGTATGACTCAGGTTCTTAAATATCTGTTCTAAGAGGAGGTATGTGACTTCCTGTCTGCAACAAAGATCCATCTATTTAAGGTTTTAATTTTATTACATTAGGACATATTCATAGTCTCCTTTATCCATGAAAAATAAGATCAATCCCCAACTGCACCACTCACAAGGAACAGTGTTACTTGTTCGTAAAAAAGAGATTTGGAGCCAGAACTTGAATTTAATTTCCCTGTGTATATACAGAACCCAGATATCCTGGAGCGATTTCAGCGATTCCACTGAAAATTTTTCCACTTTTGCTTATTTATCTCAAATTTCCTGGGACTAAAATCTCCATGAATCTCTATGTTGCATATCCCTGACAAATGCTTGAAGAGCAACCTACAGAGTTTTAGTACTTTTTTCTCTCCTTTCTCCCATACTAATATTCTTTCAAGCAATAAGCACAGCTCTAGCTCTGAGGATCCTTCATCTTAGAAGATCAGTTAGCATTTGGAGATCAGTGCTCAAATTCTTGCTATGCAAGCATTGGATGCTAATTTCACACACAGAAGCTCCGTGTAGCTCGTGGTGACGCACAATTCAGCGGTGCTCAGAGCAGACAAAAGCAACCAACCCTCTTGCCAAGACACAAGAGGGTTGCCTGTTCTGGGGATCACACTGTCAATGTTACTCGAGGTCTAGCAGTAGTTATGATAGCTATGCAGCCTTGTGGATGTCCCCTGAAAGAGGAAGGAAAATGAAAGCATAGAAACTGAGGCAGACAGAGAGAAATGTGGCAGTTCTGAGACTGAAAAGTAATATGGCATTGGTACCTCTCTGAGAAATAAGATTTATAAAGCTCTTGTTGAAGCTTAGGTATGTAAACTGTCCTGATAATTTCAATGAGACTACTGATGAAGAAACTAAAGTGTGTGGTTTCATACCTCCAATAAGAAACAGATTACAATTTATGTACTCCACTAGATTTTTAAAATATTTGAAAAAAGCTTAGAAAGAAATATAAAGACTTAGACACACAAACAAATTTCTGGAGCTAAAAAGCCATTCTATGTCAGCTGAGACACTGTAACTGTTCATAAAAATTCTCTGTCATTGCACATGTTAATAAATCAAATTATTGCAATTTTGCAAGGGCAGAAGCCCTCACATTGACAGGAGAGAAGATGGGAGGAGAGGAGATGAAATTGAAGAGGAAGAGACATATGCAGAGGGAAGAGAATAAAGAAACTACCTGCCATTGAGAACCAAATAATTGAGAAAAATGTAAAGTATGAAATCATGATTTCTGGAAGCAGAGAGACAGTACTTATGTGAAAAATTCTAATCTAAACAAAAAAATAAAAGTGGGACAGTTCAAGGGATTGAATTCTATACTAAAGGTTGGAAAAACTCACAGTAAACAGCACATTTTTTCTTTCTGGCTTTTTACCAACTCAAATTGTAAGTACTTCTAAAATGATTTTACCTGAGGTTTTATTTCTCTCCACATTAGATATGAAAATTTCTGTTTTAATTTACTCACTAGGTTCCTACTAGAATTCTATACACAGCAAGCAGATTTGTCTGATAAGTTACCAGAGTTATTTTTTCTGCAAAAACATTGAAATGTCTCTTTTTTTTTTTCTTTTATTTTTCTCCTTTTTTTTAAATCTAAACCACATAGAGTCATAAAATCATTGAGGTTGGAAAAGACCACTTAAGCCATTGAGTCCAATAATTAACCTGGGATTGACCATTTTGCCTCTAAATCATGTTTCCAAGTGCCAGATCTACATGCTTTTTCAATGTTTTTATGATGGTGATTGCATCACTGCCCTAGGCAGCCTATTCCAGTGCCTGACCAGCTTTTCATTGAAGACATTTTTCCTAAGACCCAACATAGATCTTCCCTGGCTCAACGTGAGGCCATTTCTTGTCCTGTCACCAGCTGCCTGGGAGAAGAGACCGATCCCCATTTCTCTACAGCCTCCTTTCAGGCAGGTGTAGAGAGCACTAAAGTCTCCCCTGAGCCTCCTTTTCTCTGGGATAAACAACCCTCAGCTCACTCAGCTGCTCTTCATGACATGCACTCCACTCCCCTTCCCCAGCTTTGTTGTCCAGCCCCTCAGTGTCTTTTGTGTATTGAGGAGCCCAGAACCGGACACAGGGTTTGAGATGTGACTTTACCAGTGCTGAGTGCAGGGGGACAACCCCTGCCCTGGTCCTGCTGGCCCCACTATTGCTGATACAGGCCAGGATGACACTGAGCTAATGTGTGTGAGATGCATATTCTCCTTCGCTGCCTCCTTGATCTTGCCAGTTGCATTCTTCTTACTTTTGTCACCAGTTTTGCTTCACGAGATTAGACCGCTTCATTAGTTATGACTCATCAGAAAGGTATAATCACATCAATTCCTGCTCAATGTCATTTGCTCTCACTTAAATACCAAGTTTTTGCCTATTGCTGAGGTATCAAATGTGTTTTATTCTCTGGATATTACAGTCAAATTTTAAACCAGCTTTTCTTAGTTCCATCAAGAGGAGGGATCAAGGTTGTGGGTTTGTTTTGCTTTACCATTCAATTCTTAATGCAATTCATTACTATTCTAATTTCTTTCCTGTTATGAATTATTTTGTTAAATAATTGTTTTCTAATTTAAATAAACATAAAAATTTAATTGATGCAATTATAAAATACACATTTTAGAGCACAAGTTATTATTCATAGAAATAGTTTGGTTTTAAGCAAGTTTTTCAGTTTAAAACAAGTTTGTAGATATCAAGTACGTGATAAAAAAGGAAAACGGATTCCTGCAAGTAACTGCAAGTATGCAGACTGCCATTAGCATAGATGTAGCATTGGTAGCAGTGACTTATCTCCCTTTCAAAATATAATAAGGAAAGAGAAAAAAATCTTTTGTGGTATATCTTCATCTATAAATCTTTAGCACCAAAACCTTATAAACATGGTGACAGACACAGAAATTCTTATATTTCAAAAAAGGTCAATCAAAAAACAGACAAAAGGTAAAAGCACAGTCAATAAATAATCTTATAAAACTAAACATTGCACTCATCCTTTTCAAGTCACTCATTAGTCATCTACAGTGGCCTCAGTGACATTTTTAATGTATTATTTCAAAGTTCTTTCTTTATTATTGAGAAGGGAACTTTTTTTAACTTATAAAGCTCCATCTGTTCTTGAGGTCTGGTTCACCATAAATGAGCAATTTCCCAGTGGACAAGAAACTACAGTGACAGGAACATTAATAATACCTTTGAACATCTACTACCCCCCCTTTTTTTTTTTTTTTTTNTGAGGCAACTTAGGGAAATGCTGGGAAAAAAAAAGAAGGAAAGAAGAGGCAGGAAAGGTTATTTTGTGACTAAAGCTGGTTGAGATATTATTGTTTAACATTCCATCTTTTAAATTACTGCTTAGAATTACAATCCTACACCCATTGTTTTAGTTTCAGTAGTAGGAGCTGCATCTTTGCATAATAGGCCATTTTTTAAAGTATAACATTTCTAAAGATGGTTAAAGAACCTAGCACTTTGAACCTGAAAGATATTAGATGCCTTTTGGGCATTGTGTAAAATCCCTGGAAATGGCTTGGATAGCCATGTAATTTTTTGATTTTCCTCTCTCTCTCTTGATATCCAACACACATTAAGAAGTCTAATATAAGCATCTAATTTTAAAGCTTTGTCCCTCATCAATGTAGTGTTCAATATGCTCCTTCTGCATTGAAACCATTCACAATGAATTTATACAGCTACTGAAAAAGTTGCTGAAGAGGTATTCTTTATAATCTAAGAATTTAAAAATCTTAATTTTGATAAACTTTTAAATTGCTTAAGTCATAGCGTCTAATTTTCAGAATGTCCCAATCTATGAATAGTTTGTCCTATTTAAAGTTACCATTTGGCTGTAATATTATTCATAGAATGTATTTGATCTATTCATATTTTATCTATTCACACAGGAGATCTGCTTTTCAGGTGTTTGATGGGAGTTTCACAAGGATTCTAATGACAAATATCCAAATGTAAATGATTAATAAATCTGTTATGCAGTTTCAGAAAAATAATCTGCTCAGGGTATTAAAAAAAGTGAAGAAACTCTAGAGTTGGGAATACAGAGGAGGTTAAACACTTGTAAATAATTTGTTAAATGCAAAAATTAATTTTCTAACCACAGTAACAAATAAATAAAGGAAGAAATACAAGGAATTCAGATAAAATAAGAATGTTCAAGGTCATTGAAGAACCAATAGGAATGTGAAAGAACTGCAATTTTTTTCTGAGAGGATAAAATAGAAACCAGAGATGTATATGAAATAATGAATGATCAAATAAGCATATATGAAAAAATAATAATAAAAAAAATCCTATCCTGGTTCTGTGATATAAGAGCAAAATTATAATTAAATTATAGAAGGCTTGAAGTAAATAAAAGGATATAGCTTCTTACAAAAATATTAAGTCAGCAAGGCAAAGAAACTGAAAAACGTAAAATGAAGACTGGGCATGCGATTCCTAATGTGGATCAGTGTGCCACCTTTAACCCAAATGGTCTGGTTGAAAGAGAGAGCCCAACATATCCTGGACTAGAACTAGAAACATGAGAGAGAGCTCAGGCAACACACCAGAGCAAGGCAGTACTTGCTGGGTGGTGGGTGGGTACAGCACTGAGTAGGATAACTCTGTAAGGGAAGGTTTTGCCTTACATGGTACTTGATTTTGACATTTGTTTAGGGGTATTCTAAAAACCTACACCAAACTCAGACCAAGACAAAAAGAATTGCAGTATTTATTGTGTTCTATTTCCCTTAGTAAACTGTATAAACTTTTGTTGTGCAACAACTTTTGAGACTGAGGCTAAGTGGAAGAAGAAGTTATAAACATGGGAAGAGAAACATTGCTACTCAAGACATTTATGTTGGTGGGAGTATTTGGGAGATATTCTTATGACCTATATTTCTAATTACCAGAAGCTTAAAAAGTTTTGTTTCTTGCAGAACTACATGTGTAAGAAGATAGTTTTGTACCTATGAACCATTTCTTCCTCCCCAGATGCTGATCTGAAATCTGATGTTTGCAGGGTAGTACATATCATACTTAGACATAATTTTTCTACTATTATCCAGATTCACTCACTACAATAAGACTCTAAGAAATAAAACAAAAATAATTTTCGAGGTCTCCAACCATAACATGCATACATGCTTGCTTTGTAAAGGTATTGAGAACATCTAAAATCCTTAGTTCCAATGTGAATCTTCAGTACAAAGTGATATTGTTGAGAACTCTTCAAGAGACCTGTGAACATCTGCCCTCTGAATCTTCATAAACTTAGTTCAGAGAGAGAATAAAAGCACTGGATTTAGAGCAGCAGCATCTGGCCCTGGCTGGGTTCATGCAACATTAAGTTGTCAGCTCAGCCATGATAACCATCTACGTATTTCTGAGTCCAATTCTGAAGTGTGTATCTTTCTCTGAAATTTAGGGACACTACCACAGATAATTAATTCATTATTATGAACTGACTTCACAACAGTTTAATTAAGATTGCAGATCAACCTCAGGGCTGACTTTTAATATGGCATAGATGATTATTTAGAAGCTGAATAGCACTGATCCGGACATGCTAGATTGGACACTTGGAAATGGCCTTGTCTTCATCATGGTATTTGCAAATCTCTAGCCTGACATCCTCTCATCATGTACGCAGCAAAGGCTTTCTGTATATACTTGAGTAAAGAACAGTCTTTGGAGATGGGTTCTGAACAGCAGAGATATTTACACATAACTTTCAGTGCTCAGTAACAACAGAGTGGACCAACAGCTTTGGGAAACACAGAAGGTGCGGGATTATAAAAATCATGATGGCTAACCACAGTGCCCAGTGAAGAGAACAGTATTGAATCTTCTCATTCTAAAGTTAAAACTGTCAATTTTTGAACCACATAAATAATTGAACGTATTCATATTAGAATAAGTTTGAAACATTCAAAAATGGAAAGCACAAGCACTCCAAAAGAAAATTATAACTATCATTAAATAAGTTTTTATAACAGGAGGAAATTATAGTATCACTTCCCTGTGTATACCAGCTCCAGTCCCTGTGTATACCAGAAAGCCTGAACAGGAAGAGCCCTTTCTCCACCAGGTGATTGAAAATAGCAGGTGATGAGACACGGGTTTGCTATATTTTGACAATACAATATAAACTTACAGAAAAAGTGAGCTGTTCTGTTTCTACTTGTTGTGCTGTATTCATTTGTTTCTGGAGCTTGATTACTTGTGTACAGCAAAGAAACAATTCCCATGAGCTATTTTCTCATTTTGGGAACCGAGAGAAATAATATCAAGTACTACAAGGAAGAGAGGGTGACTAAAGCTGGGAGTTGTGAGGGTGGAACATTTCTTATAAACCTCTAGGGTCAGTTTCCCTCTGAAGATATACCTAAGCATTCAGAATCTGTTGTTTCAACAGATTTATTTGCTGTAAAGAAGGCTATGGAAGAAAAGAATGTTTATTCTATTCTTTCTCCAATGTCATCAACCAATTTAAAGTCGAGTTTCAGTTACAGAAACTTTATTACTGGTGATACTTGATTAAAAAATCTGCGCCAAATAAAGTCACACCAGACCAAACCAAATCTGGCCGCCTTCACTTGTAGGTCACAAGTTGATTGGAGCTGGCAGTTAGAATAAATTTTCCTTCCACTCAAACACAAAGCAGATATTACCTGCAAATCACTGAGATAATAAAAGCTGTACCCCCCAACACACTTTAGAAAGCGGCACTCCAGAGAAGAGTAAAAGTTTTAGCAAGAATTGTTTGTGTTCTGGGTGACATTTTTTCTACAAAAAAACTTTAACTTTTTTTTTTTTTTTTTTTCCCACTGCTTTCATACAAGAAGTGGTGAATTGGCACGTTTGTGCCCTTCATTAAATATTAAAACCAATACGAACATTGCCTAATTTCCCAGAAAACAACCTTATTTTATGTAGTGCTGGAAAACTAGAAACTTGATATTACTTAATCACATGTTAGAGAATCTAAATTATGAAGGAATGACTATGTGAAAGGTTATACAGCATTTAAAAAGACAGTTATTTAAGAAAAAAAAGTTTAGAAGTATTTTGTTTATGCTATTGTTTACAAATTCATTAAAAATTTGAACATCCAAAAAATAAGATATAAGTAACTTGAAGTGTTTTGAGTTTTTTCCTGTACATATTTAAGTTTTTACCAGTTCTTGTGACTGTTTGAAAGCCCATAGGCACAAGAGACTGGTCATATACCTGTGTACTTGGAGTACAAAAATTACTTTGCAGATTATTAAGCATCTGCCCTTAATTTCATAGAGATCACACTCCAAGGACATACAGCAAATAATCTGTGTATAAAGCTTTGATCCTCTTCCTGATCAAGCTAGCTTCACTATTGATTTCTTATTATAATTTATTTAACATAAAAGCTGTTACATAAGGTGGTTAAAGTTGCTTAATGAGCTAACCGATTAGGGGGAAATGAATTCGAGATCACTTTGAACCCAAAGAACCAAAATTTATGAGGTTTGGGGTCCTGGAGGAAAAGAGTAGAGCACGGTTCTTTAATTAATAGGATATTTGGGTAGAAAAGATATTAACTACTGAACAACTTTGATTTTTTCATGGAACTGAAACATGAAATGAGCTCATTCTCTGCCTTTACTTATGCCCTTGACACTGAGCAGAATTTGCCCTATGGCAGACTGAAAGCCCCTCATACTAACACAGACTAAATTCCAATTGTTCTATTATTTTTAGTATAAGATCAGAATAGAACTACTTAATCAAATAAAGTTATAGAGAAGGGGACAGAACAGAAAAACTCTGCTTTAATGTATAAAAGGAAAGTTTGCTTATGACAGTCATTATCACATTCATTTCTGTATCCCATTTTTAAACCAATTGGACCTAATTAAATTTCATTACTTTTTTGCACCTGAATACTTTATTATATGTGATTTTTGATCTCTAACAAAATAAAGGAGGTCACAGCAAAAATCTTTACAATAGAAGGATAGGCAAAGTTAGCAGGGAAAAGTGTTTAAAATCAAATCTTCATAGCACACCTTGTAAATTTTTCAGTTATTATCTCTGTTTGAATGCCCTAAACCTTGCCATTTCTTTTAATAAAGGTATAATAAAGACTTCAGTAATAATTCTTGCACCTTTTTCCACACTATCAGATTATAAACAGTCACAGTCACTGTTTCTGCCATCTTGTCTTGTACTATACAGTTGTATAACATCTGAGCATTCAGCCATTAAGACAAATTCAGGATCAAAAATAACTTAAAAAAAGAAGTGTTGCTAATACTCAATAGGTTGATATTAGACAAAATTGTGGCAACTTTTTTTTTGTACATATACAAAACACCAAATGAATCAGAGGGGGTATGCATGCTACTCTGTTGCTGTGGCAGAAAATCTGTAGAAAATGACCCTGGTTTAGCTTTAAGTGCCACTATCATAAAAAGGACATGATGTAGAGAATTGAAGAAAAATAGAAATAAAAGCTAGCTTGAAAACTAACTGAATGTTTTAATATTTTCTTCCCTTACGAAGCTTTTTCTTCACTGGTAATTTATGAGAAAAGTATAACTAGGTTAACTTTTTTTTATTTTCCCATTACTCTTCTCACAGAAATATGGATGATCGACATTTGAAAAAAACCCCCTTTTTTTCTGATGTTTGCTTTTAAAAATTTTTTTCAGTCTTAAAAATAGTTTGACTGAAAAAGAATATCTGTAGAATATCTGAATTTACAGTGGAATTATAATTCTCACTGTCTGGGATTGAAAAAAAAAAATAGTCACTTAAGAGACAATGCTGACTATATCCCCTACTGAAAATCTATCTGGAAAAAAACTTGGAATTTCAAGTGAGAAAATGTGTCTTTAAAACAGAATGCCTCAGTATGGTCAGTTGTTTTAACTCTGCACCTTGATAAAAAATAATTTAATTCTCCACTGATGCATCACTAAACATAAATTCTTAATTATGTTCTATGACATCCAAATGAGGGATTTTAATTCTTAATGATACCCATTTTTTTTTTCCTCTCAAGGAAATAAGTGTAATTTCAGCTTTGATCCAGCCTCCTAAATTCATCCTCCTAAGGTATCAATTCAAGCTACTAAACTGAAGTTCAGTTCACAATTCACACTGTCTGCCATGTGTTTTTTCTTTTTAAATTGCCTTTATCATTTCTGAACAGTTGGGAGGTTGCTGTATTTCTGCTTCTCTAGTGCTCAACTTTGACTTTTCTACCGTCATTCCATTTCAGCTATGACCATGACTAAAGTAATTTCCTTGTGTCTGTATGAGGTTATTCTATGTTGAAGGTGGCTTTCACTTTATTATTATCACAAAAACTTCAGTGTGTAGTCCCCATATAACAGAAGGGCCCACCACCCTGTGCTGTCTCTGAATAGCCACATAACAAATAGCCGATATACAGGGAAACAACTTCTCAAAGGGTAAAAACACTAACCAAAATCAAAAAGTATCTCATCCCCTAAAAGCTGGTCCACATAAAATTATGGAAAAATTATGGGAACTTCCTAGCCCAGTACCCTTCAAGGTGTCTGCTTGACATCACAGGTGTCTGCACACAAAGGCCAAGCCCAAGTTTAACAGAATTTTTCTCAGGAATTCTGACACATTCTGGATTTATAGTGGGTTTATGCAGGGCTCTTGAACTATTTTTGGAAAAAAAAATGATAATATAACAGAAGATGTTGGGAGAGGGTTTAATGTTGACAAAGGTCTCTGTATTTTGTATGCCAATCAGGCTCTCTCTGCTGTATAGAATCTGTTGATGTATTAGTTCTGTCAGACCTTCAGAACCTGCTAACACTACTCATGGGATTCATCATAACCAAATCTAGCCTGTTCTGTTAGAAGAATATTTCATTCAATCAAAAAGTTTTCTGATGGCACTGTTAAGGTTAATGGGAACTTCAAGTAAAGTGCTGAAAAAGAGAGCTAAAATAGGATTTTCCCTATTAAATATGATACTCAATTTTTGTTGAAGTTTTAGTGCTTCAGACAATAAGACAAGTTATTCTGCAAATTGCCTTTAATCTTTCATGCACCCCATAAAAAAAGCTAAATTTTAGCTTTTGGTATTCATAAAGGTGATGATAATATTGCCAAAGATTTTGGAGAAGATGAAAGTAATATCTCTGGCACAATGACTTTTATTAGTGAATGTAAACTGAGATAGAATACTGGCAAATATTCAATTCTCAACTGCTTGAATTAGTTTTACTGAGACGTAGCTTTTGCCTAATGTCAACAAAAATAGGATAATAGGAATCACAGGGTTCAGAGGATAAATCTTTACTCAGTCAGACTAGATTCCATACTGTATTGCCAAAGTTGAGGGTGATGTTATGCTGTAATTCAATTTGTTAGCTAAAATGCTATAAAGCATAACAACAGAAGAAAAATATTCAGTACCGCTCTTGGTAATGGGGAAGAAAAAGCTTGAAGTAACAGTTTGTTAATAGATTATAAATTCAGTGGCCTATATTTTAAATAAACCAGAAATGTGCTGGACATGAACCTTACTTTAGATGAAAACTAGGAACATTTTGCTCAAATTAGCTTTTTGGTTTGTTATTAGTGACACCAGTTGCAACAGAGACAGTTTTCCTAAAGAAGAAATTTAACTTTGAACAGTTAACCTATTAAAACCTATATTTAATTTATTAACAAGTATTGCACTTAAAAGCAGAATTATGATTATGTACATATTACCAAGGAACTTTCTAAGTGATCTTTAAGTACAAAGAATTATTGTGTTGTAAGGCACAACTTGCATAATCAATGGACAATTTTCACAGAGTTGAAACATAAGCTATAATTTTAACAATGATGCATGGGCTAAATGATGGGTATCATCTTTAGAAACACAAATTTGATGTCAATAACAAATATAGTTTAAAAAATCCTACTTTATATTACATTGCATTTTATTAAATAGAAGTATTTGAAGAGGAAATACACATCTAGCATGTGTTAGGAATCATTTGATACAGACACTGAGGGAAACTGAAAATAATTTCAAATAATTTTCATATCTGCCCATGGTTGTGAACAAACTTTGAGGAGAAGGACTAGTTAGCGTAGCCATTGCTGCAGTCTGAAATAGATTAGAGTAGTAAATGGGGGGAAAGTAGTATGGGAAAGTGGTATGAGAAAGTGTACCAAGTTAAAGTATCAGGCTCATCACTGTAACAAGTCTTAAACATTTATTGTCCCTGCCTCTGCAGCTTGTTTGACTGTAGGAAATGCACCCACAGGAGTACAGTCACTCAAAAAATTCAGGCAAGCTGGTTGGACAAGCAGCACAATAACCCATTTCAGATTGCAAACAATGTATAAGTTGCCCTGCTCTGTGTCTCACAGCAGGAGAAATTTGGTTTCTCCAGACTCCCAACTGGATGTATCAACTCTCAGATAAATCTTTTATGCATTATTTGTGCACATAATAATGAGTTATCCCCTGCAATGAAGCACTGCTGTCTTGATGAACACATTTATAAATTTTATAGAAATTGTGTCTTGAAATATAAAGCTCACGTCAACCTGATATTCAAATACTAAAGTTATTCACTAGTAACTGTGTTCTGAAGAAAAGCATAACACAAAAGGAGACAATAGCAATCAGAGGAAGCACATACCTAAAAGAAAATTCAGGTATATCTGGCATTTGTAAAAGTAAACAGATTCAAGTTCTTCCTAATAAAGAGAGTTGAATTCCTGCTGTGCTCATTCTGGCATTTTCTGGATCCCAGAAGCATGAGAAACAGTTGAAATTTCTAAAGGCTTTCATAAATGTTTGATTTAATTTATAAGGTGGAATTTTGAACTTGTGAAGGCTTGTAGAAAAATTCCCTTTGGCTACAAAGGAACTGAGTTTCCAGTAACCAGGATTGTTTCAACACGTGACAGGTCTGTACCAACAGTAAGGGAGAGGAAGGTACAGGGAATTTTTAGTATTGTTACCAAAAGCTTTTCCAGTGATGAATTTGTATCAATCCACTTGTTTAAGCAGTAACTATTGTGGAAGCGAAAGGAGGGAGAAGAAAAAATATTTTTGTTTCTGATATATTTAAAGTAAGATAAAATGATAAAGGTCTGTGCTTATATTCTTAAAATCCTTCTTTTTACTAGCAGTGATGCAACCAAATCAGACTGCAGGACTAGAATGACTGTGGAGAAATTATGAAATATCTATATAGCCTTTTTGCTGTGGTTTTGTGTTTATGAACATTTCCTGATTGTTTTGCTTTGTTTTCAGGCTTCTGTATTTTCATTTTACCTTAATTTGTCCAGAACGCTAACTCATAAAATTAAAAATGCTAATTTATTTTTAAAAAAATTCAAAAAAGAAAGGAAAGCTTCTTCTTTCCCCATCCAATGGAGGTCTCTTACCCAAACTCAGATGAACGGCTCTGAATTCAGTTTTGTATAAAAGGACATCCTCCTCTTTCTACTTCCTCTTAAAGGCTGTAGCTTCCTCTGTGGAAGGTGCTTTTTTTTTACTTAGGAAGGATGTTTTGTTATAAAGCACAACCTTGTGAGGCAAGACTGGATAGAAAGAGAACTAGAAAATACTTAAGGGTAAATATTCAGCATGCAGTCAGCTAACCACAAAAAATGATAAGATTTAGCACATTTTATTAACATCAATGGGCAGACTTAATCTAAGAGAAGTAATATTAAATGCTTGAAAATTAAAGCAGGAATTATAGTTAGTTCTTCTGTATTACAAAACAATCAAATATGTTTAGTTAACATTTTGAATAGAATTTAAAATGTTTGGCTTATACAATATACATTTTTATTCTCTTTAACATAGGTATTTTTATCCAGTTTGGCACTGGCAGGGTAAAGTGAATCATTAAAATATTTCTCTTGAAAAAACGTTGTAGTTTCTTTCTGGAATACTGATTATGTTTTGCCCATCTTCTTTTGGCTTCCTTGACATTTAGGTAAGGTCTTATCCACACCACGATGTCTAGCAATGAGTAGCCGACACCATTGTGTGATTTTCACATATGGATAAAGAAGTCAATTTTCAGAAAAAGAGTGAAGCAAATATTAAATGCATTTTAAGTAAGCCAATTTCAGTTAGTTAAATATTTCAGTCTAATTTCTGGAGTCAAGGCATGAGTAGTTTCCTTCAGGCATTCAGAGGTTTAAATACAGGGTGAAGGTGGTATAGGGCAATGGACGGCAGTCAGTAATGAGTTATGAAATGTTAAGTGGTCGAGGCTGTTCTCCCTTTAGAAGGATGTTCAATTAATTTCTGCAATGTATCCTTCATCTATAGTTGTCTTAACCTTCTAGGTTCATTAGAAACCTATCGCTTAATATGTACGGGCACAATTTGGATGTTCTGTTTTTCTATATCATTTAGTTTGTGTCATTTTGAAAGGCAGGTACATACATATTCTTATAGTTAGACTTCAAATTAACAGAAACAATTAGTTTCCTATGTTTTAGAAAACTTGTATAATTTTCCAAGATTTCTTTTCTATTGGCTATTTTTGCTGTACTTACACATTAAAATCATTAATATAATGAATTTCTTGTTTTATGGTATTTTTGAAGTTGGTCACTAGCTGCAAGGTCACAGGAAATTTGGAGTCCTGTAAAAGTTGATATAAAATATGGATATGACTATGCAATTGAATTCAAGGTAGGACATTCAGTCCTGATGATTTCCAGTTAGCTTATTTGGTGGAAACATACGGATGGAAGCATTTTATTTCAATTGACTTTGGAGGCCTATTGCATGTTTACCTTTATGCACAAGCTAAATATTGCAGTGGATTGAGAATTAGTGCTTAGCATCTTGTAAGAACTTAGTGGCTCATTAAACACACAGTTTAGACTTCACTTTTTGATCATGCATCATAAAACAAAAGCAAAAAAAACCCATTTAGGAATAATAATCTACCCGTCAGTTATGAAGAAGCATTTGGGTTAAAGTTCACTAATGCTTGGAAATTCCCTTCTTGATGAAAGAAAGCAAACAAATTATTCAACATCCTTGATCAGAGTTTCTTGGAAGTTTTAGGCATTGTTTTAGGCATTGTCAAATGAACCAAATCTAATTGTTACAAAAATCAAAGCAATAATCTATAAATATTTTCCTACAAAAACATTTTTACTTAAGCATAAAATACACTATTGTCTTTTCTTCTCCTTGTCTAATTCTTTTACAGTTAGTTTAATTTATACAGGAATACTATAAAGCAGATTTCTCTAGCTATGCTAACAAAGATAAATGGATGTAGGAACTTCAATAAAACTTTGCAAACAATTCCATTATAGCTTGTCAAATGCACAAAAACCTCAGGTGTAAGTTGTTTCATTTATATGTCAGTTTTGTTGACATCACTGACTAATATATGGACCCTTACATTCAGTCTCTGCACAAAAGAATAAAACGACAATTCAAGCATGAAGCTTTCTACTGTGTTTTTAGCTCTGACATTTTTTACTACCATACAAGATTTTGCAGCAAAAATGAGAACTTCTCGAAAAGCCCAAAAGAAAACTTTCATGTTATTTGAATATTGACAACATATTCTAACCAAGAAGAAAGCTTGCATAATTTAGTTTCTTCTTTTTACATGATCTTCATGCAGATTGCCACAGGCAAGTTTACAAATTTTACAAATTATTTTATTTATATACAAAGTTTTATAGATTATTTTTTCTACTATATTCAAATTGTTATTGTGTTTATGAGTTAAGAACTGTTTCAAATCATGGCTTTTCTGTTTGTGGGAAGTGAGTTCTTTGTTTTTATGTCCTTTAAGACCAGTGTGCTGAAGTTGATATATGCATAGGGTTTTCTTATTTAAAAATCCACTAGTCTACAAAGGAAGTGGAAGTGATATCATATTATCGGTAGAAAGAAACTTGCACCCTTGAGTCAGAGACAGCCTGGCAAAACCCTTGCATTCTCTTTGCCCCTGGGAAAGAAAGGGCACCTCTTTGCCTCTCATCTTTCTGCTGGGAAATCTGTTTATCATTTTTAGAGAGAGAATCAATTGTTTGATAAGGCAAAAGTATGCACTTCAGGTAGTTTTTAAGACTGTCAGTGCAAGTTATTAATGTCTCATTTAATCTGCTTTTATATACACCTTTGTAGATTCTATAAAAGACTATAAAACAAATACACAAAAAAATCAAGGCCATTGCCATATGTTCTAACCAGTGTCAATTATTACTGCAAAAAAAAAAAAAAAAAAGATATCATAATTAGAAAATCAAGCTCAGATGTGGCAGTGAATTAAATCACAGGCCATCCAGTTAATACATTTGGCAATCAAATCATTAAGTTAAGACAGGGTGCATTCAATTCTTATGAGTCTCACTACAGGAACTGGATTAGTTTGTTCAGTTTCTTATCCCCAGTAGAAATAATCTTTTATATTTACCTTAATATAAAAATCTAAATTCATTAACACAGTCCTCAGGTCAAATGGACGCTCTTTTTTTTCTGAAATGACACTGTGTACAGGATACCTCCTTTCTCTCCCCCATTTCTTTTTATTCCCATTCAGTCTTCATTCTGCAATCCTGCATACATAAGAGGTAACTTATCATACATGTTTTCTTACAGGGGTAAACTTACTTGTCCGACAGTTCATACAAACATTAAAAGGGAAAGCATTGTTATGGTCCACCAAATGAAAATCCTTTAGATTCCCAGTGCCTGGAAAATATTCTCAGTTCCTTCCCAAGGTTTGGAGATTATTTCTTATGGGAAGGAAAGCTGAATAAACACTATGTATACATATATATATATATATATATATATATAAAAGAAAATGCCAGATATAGTATACAAAACTATGAGAAAATGAAAAGTGAGCACTAAAATCTTTATACTTTGTGGCATATGCTATTAGAATCTGTGTTGTAGTTCAGGAGCAAAGGTGACACGAAACTGACGAAACTTCTGCTTCCTCTTATGATTAAGGGGGGTGATATTTACTGAGAAAGAAACACTCCTGTTCCTGCCTTAGACAACAAGAGAACAGGTACCATGGGTAAACTAAGCAATTATAGTAAAATAAAATATTCTGGCGATGACTCTTGTTTGGTTAACTCCATTCAGAATGAATATAGAAGAGATTTTTAAGATGTAAAATATTTCAGTGGAATACAATAAATCCAAATGGCTTAGTATAACAAGACTAAAATATGCTTCATTTGGGATCTTTTTGATTGTACCATATTCATATCTTCACTAATTTAAGCTTTGTTGGTGTGATATAGACTGGAACCCAAGAGAATGCCAGTCAGGGAATGGGGATGCTGAATTGGCTACAGTGGAAACATTTTGCCCTTACAGGAACTAAATCTAAAATGGGTGCTTAAAATGTATGGGCATTTTTTATATTTTAAACTTTTTATGATAACATTTTATTGCTTGTTGGTAACAGTTGATCCACGTCTTATGGTGTTTGGTTAATTGTGTTGAGAAAAATCTACATCATTTTCTAGCTGTAATTGGTGTTTCTATTATTTTGCTTTTCTATCTCTTTTATAAACTGTTTTCTTTATAAGCAGTACAATTTTAATTCCAATAAACATGAGAATATCTACATTCCTTTCTTGCAGTAAAATTCTCCTAAATTTAAGAGCAGTGCTTATTCTAAATCACAATATCAGCTAATTACAAACATTCCATGGCAGAATATGTTTATAATTTACTAAGAATAGTTGTTTCTTTTTAATTTTCTGCAGTTGACATTATGATAGGAAAGTAGTACTCTTCTAATATGACAGAATCCTACCTACTGGGTTGCACTTCCTGTTTCCTGCACTTATGGATGAAAACTATGGAAACAGTGCTCTCATATCTTATAATTCAATCCACGCAGTCTGTTCTATTAGCAACTGGGCTTCTAGAGAGTGTCAGTGCTGCCTTTTTTGCAGATGTGCTACACTTTCTTCATGACGTGACCAGATGTAAGCTCACCAAGTATGACAAACCCAACAGCAGGAGGCTGTAGCACTGTGCTGCCCAGTCTGTTAGAAATCAAAGCTGAGAGAAAGGCTGTATGACATTAATATTTACAGTGTGCTAATGGTCATAGGGCTCCCAGTAGGGTCTGTGCACGGTCAGCAAATTTTCCTCTGTCTGCAAAGCACCCATAGAGAGCAATGAGTTCGCAATTCTCTCTGTATGACCTCTCACAAAGGCAAGTCAGACACAACATTTTAAACAGAATTAGATCATATGTTCAATGGGTCACATGTTGTCAAAATAAGAAGGCTTAAAATCCCCTTTCTGAAAGCTCTTTTAAGTATTAAACAGAGCAACTATTTGGGATCTGGTTCTGAAAATATTAAGAATATTAAGAATAAGACAAAGGGGTCCTACTTTCTCTTTAAAGAAAATGCTACAGAATTTTAGTTGCAAATATTTTTAACCCCATGATTTGAATTAGAAATACAAATAATAAATAAATCTGCACTTACTACCAGACACAACTATAAATAAATGTTGCCAAATACTCATGAATATTTGTGATTATAAAACTACCAGATTCGTTTCTTTTTTCTTCCCAGAAAGCATGTCTAAATAGAAATAAATTCAAGGAATGTGTGATCTGCTTGTGGATAAGCCTTGAACAGAAGGAGAGGTTAACATTTTTAGCTAAATTATGCATTGCAAATGGCTCACTCAGTTTTTTTATCATTTGCATAAATGGCCCTGGTTCAAAATCTCACTGATTGATTGCAATGGAAACTATTTTACTGGCTTAACGTTTTTCTTTATTTTTTTCTTAATCACTATAGGGCTCAAAACTATAAGACGGGAAGAAAATCAGAACAACATCCCCATTTAAAGACCACTTTCTAATCTTAATTAACATGGCAACTAAAATGTTTTTGTAAATTAAGTTCTATAACTGACCATCTGGAATAAAGAAGTTAGAATTTTGCTGCAAACAGTTTCAAGTTTCAGACAGAAATCCTAACTACTAAGACCAGTATTTCAACCCCTTAAGCTATGTCTTTTAAAGAGAAGAATTTCTCTGAGTAGCAGTCTTTGGATAACTTTGTATTTCAGAAATATTGAAGTAGAAAAAACACATGCTATTAGCTTGGTGACTTTGCTTCTGAGTTGTCAGAGATTTGCAGCAGTGGGTTCTGAGTTGTGGAGGGAGGAAAGTAAGGACTATAAATCAATTTTTGTTATTTTTCTGGATTATTTATAAGACTTGCATCTTTCAGCAGCATTACTTAATTACTGCTGCTTTGAAACTATTTATAGTACCCCTATTAGCCTGATGAAAAGCAACAACCTTTGAATTGCAAAAAAAAATCAAACCAAAAAGTGCTAGGTAATATAACACTTTTTTTTTTAAATGTCACTCAACCACTCATATTTGTATTATATCTCCTTTGGTTGAAAAACTCAGGGAATTTTATAGCTTGACTTAAGAAAAAAAAATAAGGGCTTCATTTTAATTTCATTGGCTGACTAAAACATGTGAAAAAATCAGATATTGAGTTTTTATCTACTTAAGAGTCATGGATGGGTTTTTTCTATTAATTATTATTTTAAATTGATACTTTCACAGGGCTATTGCAAACTGCAGAGCTGTACAGGGAGTATAGATAAGTCCTACAGATACTTGCTTTTATTTTTTACTTCTCTGCAACATCCTTACACTGTTTTATAGTCATCATCTGGTCAGAATGGACAATTTTGCTGTCAGTGCAGTCACAGTTAATGAAGATATAAGAAGATTTACAAGGCTCATCAAAATTTATGAACCAATAAGGAGCATAGACTGAGGGGTTTGAAAAAAATAGACAGCATGCTAATCCTACAAAAGAATTTTTAATTCTGGAGTAGTCACCATTTCTGATACACATTCTCTGCAAAACAATGGCTTGAAATTTAGGATTTGCAATTTAAAAATGTGGGTTTTTTTATTTTTACTTTAACTGAATTCATTAGTTTTAGGGGTTTTTTTTGTCTTACTGTGATTTAATTGGTAGACTCCTCATAGATGAATACCATTCATATGTATATTAAAAAACCAAAATCTCTCTGGTGCAGTTTAAAATTGCAAAAGATTTTCAGTTTTGGCTGAGAAATGTGAACTACAAGGAACTTCACATTTGTATATAGGAGCAAAGTTGAATCATTTGCATATGTCTTGCTTCCCAGATTTGGCTCAAAGTCAAGCAAAGCAACTGAAGTTCTGTGAGCAAAACTGAATCCTTGATGTAATTTTCCTGTTAGAAAAATAGGCCAGGTATAATACCAGAAAAATCCTGGCCAGGTATCCCCAAGAAATTCCTGCAGTATAATTGTACCACCTTATTTTAACCTAAAGTGTGATCTAGATGGAATTTAAAATGAACTGTAGGTCTGAGTCAGAAATCGACTACACTAGAAAAACATTTGTTGAACATAGGATTGATTTTTTTTTTCTCTTTTTATCCACATTTTTAAGTGAGGAAAAGGATATTTCTACAGGTTAGAAGAACAGTCAAGGTTTAAGAGCCTTGCATTGTGCCTTTGTCCAGAGGCTTTTCAGGTAAACTTGAGCAAAAGCCTGACACGTCTCATCTATCGTTGATTTAAACGCATACAAATCAGTGGGTTTCTTCATCTGAAAAGAGTTTTGGGAAAATTATTAAAAAGGTTAACTACTATAGCTAATATAATAGGAATTGGTGTCTTAGAAGTACTGGAGACACATGTAATCAGAAAAGCAAAAAGTATTTAAACTTTAGCTAAATGCATCAAAAAAGACATTATGATCACTCAATGTTACCATAACTTAGGTGTTAAGTCGATTATATTGATTGCAGCTGTGACAGTGTAAGGATACAAATTAGGTAAAGCTTGTAGAAAGATATAGTATCTTTTTTTAGATCAATTGGTATAGCTTGAGAAAAGAGGGAAGGTTTTGGATCCATAAGCTCATCTGCCATGGGAAAAAGAAGCTTCAAAAGCTAAGAACAAGTTTTAGGATAAATGCTGTGGATGTTACAAGATATGTTAATCAGACTGGGAGAAAGAAAACAGTTGATAGTAAAATTCTGTTAAAGGAGAAAAATGATATGAATTACCATGATCCATGAAATTATTATCTTTAGAGTTTATGATTTTGGAAATCTGATGATGTTGTTTTACTTTCCAGCCCAGTCTTTTAAAGCCTGTCTGTTTTGATATTTTTTTTAATTTAGTTTTTTATTGAGAACAATTACTGAGAAGCAAAGGTAACTGAGGGTTTTTTTTTTGGTTGGTTTTTTTTTGTTTGTTTGTTTGTTTTTTGTTTTTGTTTTGTTTTGTTTTGTTTTATGTGATCATATTCTGGTGTGTGATGATTTTTTAGTTCCGCGCCAGAAATTTACATATTTATAAGTAATGACATATTTGCATAGGCTAGTCAGCTATGGTCAGCTTTTTTTGGTGTCTAATCTTGGAAATTTTGTTTCTGAGGACAAATATAGTTCTGAAGTCAAGAAGAGTGTTGAAGACCAGTTTCTGGGAAGCTTTCTTCTCCAGGTAGGATCCTTGTTTTGTACAACTCTTAATATATTTTATAATTCTTCAATGATTCTAGTATCCAAAATAAATAAATAACTTAGAAAAAGTGTAAGGAAATTCAACATTTGTTTTCTCTGTATTCCAACGCCACTCTCTACAAAGTTTTTGGACTCTACTCTATAAAAGCCTGCTTGCTGGGAAAAACCTCTCCTCTAGATTGTTCCCCAGAGTATGCACAGGTGCTTTCTACAGGTCCTCTTAGTAATGTAATATATTAACAAGACAATTTCACAGAAATATTACATGTGCAATACACATCAATGGCAGAGAATCTTCCAGTATATTGTGGGATAACTGTTCATAAAAAGTCAGTAAGAAAAAAACCCTGACAATCAATTCAATCAATGTTTCACTAAATTTGGTGGAAGGCTGCAGGCAGATTTATTCGAGCATTCCCTAACCCATAGTTAGTGCAAACTTTATGCACTGCTACGAAGCAAAAGATAGGAGCATTTCAATCAGGTTTTCTCCTAAACTCCTAGTTCAATCTAGCTTATGTGTTTCCACAGCCAGGGCAGTTTCACATTCTCTGAAATTATTGAAATACAAAATTAATTTTACCTTATTGTACAAAAACGTGAACAGTGTCCCACTTCCTATACCACAATTTGTGTTACAAGTAAAAACAAAAGTTACAAAAGACATTTCAGGAAAACTTACCTGAAGGATTACTGCACACAAATGCCATTAATTTGAAATGAAAATAACATTACCATTTGAACAAAAGCTGCTGCAGCAAGATTTGGGGCTATGCTTCCTGATAAGAATCATGAAAAGCACTGGAAAAAGAATGACTGCCTGAAGTCCATTTATTTTGTTTTGCCTCCCAACACCCCCACCCCCACCCCTCCAGTTTTGTATTCCTCTCTTTAAGTGCATTTGTTTATGGAAAACCTGATTCCTTTCTATTCTCAGCATATTTTAAATATATTTTAAAACAGGATATGCTTTTTTCTCAGCAGGACAGCATTTAAAGTGTGATGCTTGTCAGGTGTGTACTTCATGCTATTTCATATTTAGTTTTAGAAGAAATTTTTTGGAGAAAATATTTTACACTGATTTTGAAGTCAAAACTGCTGAAAGCTCAGCAGTCATTTTCATGAGATGGCAATGAAAATATTAAACTTTAATCAGTCAGTTATATGAGATTAATTTACTGATGGAAATCACAGACTAAAATATATGGAAAATTTGCAATATATCACTGAATTTGTTGCTCTGTTCCTGACACGATAAAGAGCACCTGGACAACTAAAGAGTATTTGGACCACTCAAAGATTCTTGCATAAAGACATCTTTAGAAAAATAAAAGGGAAAAAACAATCATGCAAAAAAGGAAAAACCAAAAACCAAACCAATGAACAAACTTCTGTTTAATGAATTCAGAAGCACTGATTCTAAGCTGCTTTCATAGCTTTATCTTTCCTGTCTTTGTCATTGAAATCTTTATGGTTGCAAAGTACTTCAAAATTTTGTGTTCTTCATGTAATTTTTTGAACTGAAGAGACACTCAGGTGTCCAAATTATGAACAGCTACATCATTTCTGATCCTCTAAAGCATTTAGGATTTCCTTATGAAGTTAACAGATATGACACTACAGAAAATGCATGTTCTTATAAGAGAGCTACTGGAAGCTAAGCAGGACATGTGGGCTGTTTTAATTGGCTCAAGACATTAATATTTAAGCAACTAAATCCTACCATAGATTTTCAATTACTAGAAAAATTATATTTTCTTACTAAAATTTAGAGTTGATTGCCTTATTGTTAATGCTTTCAGAACATCTTCCCCTCTCTTGTTCTCCTTTTGACTTCCTTCACTATGATGAATTCTGAAAATGCAGCAGCCCAAAAAATTCCAGCTGTCCACATTAAGTGGAATTACCTATTCTCCAAATAGATATTATCTCATTTTGGATATAGTCTTATCTTTTCATGTCAACCTCTTTCAAAATCCATGTTTTTGCCTGAATTCATGGCTATTTAAATTTTCCAGAGCCCGAGTATTTCCTCAAATACAAAATATTCCCTATTTCTAAGAGAGTATTTCAGCTGTATAGAGGTCAAGGACTCTGATGAGAAGGTTGAGTGCCTATGGGTGACAATCAGGAGGAAGGCCGAAAAGGCAGATATCCTGGTGGGAGTCTGATTTAGAGCATCCAACCAGGATGAAGAGGGAGGTGAAGTATTCTGTGGCTATAGTTCAGTGGCTGGCTGATGTTTTAAGATTGTTTGTTCTGGTCAGAGACTTTAACTTGCTGTATATCTGCTGGAAACCCAACACAGTGGAGAGAAGGCAGTGCAGGAGGCTCCTGGAGCACGTAGAAGGTAACTTCTACAAAGTTGTCAAGTGAGCCTCCCAGGGGTGGGACCCCATTGGACCTGCTGCTTATGAATTTACAAAGTCTGGTGGGAGATGTGGTGGTGGTCAGAAGCTGTCTTGGACATAGTAACCACTAAATGATAGCATTTTCAATTCTTGGTGAAGTAAGGAAGGGGGTAAACAAAACTTTTTGTTGAGAAACAACTGAATGTGGCATCTAGTGATGTGGTCTAGTTGGCATGATGGTGTTCATTCAAAGGTTGGACTCAGTCACTTTGTAGGTTTTTTCTGATCTTAGTGATTCCATGATTCTATTCAGCCCATGATCCATTCCAAAAGAACACACTACCCATACTAGTCAGGTATAACAAGTATGATTTATTGTATGTCTGCTCCGTTTCCTAGATTGTAAGGCCCAAAACCCTAAGGCATTATAACTTAACAAATATAACCCCATATTCCAGAAATAGACATCCTTTTAATATTCTCTCCTTTTTGTTCTACTAGGGACTCAGTCACACATGATTTCATCTTCATCATTTTTTGTTATTTTGCTTATGAGAATATTATACGAGACTATAAAAAAGACTTTTTGAAAAAAGTATGTAATACACATAAAACCTTCCAACAAGAACAATAATCTCACCAGTAAAAGGAAATTAGGCTTGTTACAAATATCTTGATTGTCCTAATGCCAGGTTTTGTGTGTGTTTCAACATCTCCTAGGTAGTAGAAGTTGATTATTTAATCCTTTGTTTAAAATGTGTTTTTTTTCTCTCCCACTCTCTCTAGAATGGGTTGACTAGTAAATATTTCTGCATTTTCTCTTTTTTCCATTGGCTGAAATCTTAAGACCAAACATACCTATGTGATCTGGATCACCTGAAACCAGAAACAAACCCACCTGGTTCAGAGCTCTGAGTATGTCTTCCTCCTTTCCATCCTGCTAATCTGGCTGATGGGCCTCAGGTGGAGGCAGCTCCTTCCTTTTCAGATAGTCACCAGCAGGACTTTAAAAGCATGTCCCTTTTCACAGGGGAGCTGCTGTAGCTTGGCGTTGCTGTTGCTGGTAACAGGCTGCAAGCTTTTACGAATTTGTGAGGTCTTTAGATTGAGACATGCCAGACCAGTTTTGTCTTAATATTTCTTGACCTGTAGCTTTGTTTCCCTTGTTTTATGACAGTAATTTCTCTAATTGGCCAAATGTGTTTTTCTAACTTGTTTTACCTTTGCTTACATATTTATATGTGTGTGTGTGTGCATGTGTGTGATATTTCCCTTGACCATTAACAAGATTCTGAGGGTAACACTCTTTTTGAGGTGAGTTCTCACACTTGGGTCCCAACTAAAGCTGTTCTGCATCAGCACTGTAGCTCTTAACTGTGCCAGTCAAGTATGCCCTTACTTTCCTTATTTTGGATCTGATCCTGACTTGGTATATGAGAGGCATG
Source organism: Sinosuthora webbiana (assembly GCA_013397395.1). Lineage (NCBI taxonomy): Eukaryota > Metazoa > Chordata > Aves > Passeriformes > Sylviidae > Sinosuthora > Sinosuthora webbiana. The sequence goes on along the minus strand of VXBN01014501.1, from coordinate 1,308,428 downwards.
TCATGGCTATAGGTTTGCCTGGTAAGCCTTGCTTCCTGGCTGCTCCAAAAGATCTCTAGCCTGCTATGCCCAGGGTTGCTGGGCAATGCTCTGTTTTGTAGACCACAAGACAGTCCTCACACTACAACTTGCAGTGCTTGATGAAAGTCAATCATCCATGAGGGCTTGGAGTAAAAGCTGGTGCGACAGCAATGACTTTGGTGCTTCTTTACATATAGATTTGTGACTAAATAAATAAGAAAAATATGATGTGAAAAGGGAATTCTGGATTAGGGGTTTTTTTGTTTGTGTTTTTTAAAAACAGAAGGTTTTGATAAAGTTTTAAAGAAAGTATTGCAAGTGGGTTAAGTGAGAAAATTGACTCAGGTAGACAAAGAAGATTCTGGATGAAAGCTTTCTCTTTCTATTTACTCAATTAAAATTGAGTGACCTCACCAAAATTTGTGTTGTGTGACACACTTCTTTCCCTTTGGAGCACTTTATACAAATTAGTGTTTTCAGTACTCTATTAAAAAAAGTAAGTGCAACTTATTATAAGCTATTTATATTTTGCAATTCTTCTTTCTTTGTTTAAATTTAGGAAGCTAGGCCAAAGATTGGGCTAGTAATGACAGTTTGTTAAAATGGATTTATCAGTCCTAGAAAACACAGATTTTAATATTTTCCTCCTTTATAAATCTGTACCAGAATGTTGGTCAGAGTAGTCTTGACTGGCCTTAATACATGTGGATTTCAGCAGATAGAGGCAGAGCACACATTCTAATATATATAACTTTTATAAAAGGTATCATTGTCTATAACCATAGAAAGGAGAAATTCCAAGGGTGGGAGGGGAAAAGTCACAATACCCTGAATAGTCTTACTTACTATAGGCTTGGGTTAGGTCTAAAGCAACAGATACTAGGAAAAAAAAAAAAAAAAGATGGCTGGCTTTGCACAACTTTTCTTCTCTAAGTCTAATCAGTACCATGATTGCAATCTTAATGGGATTTTGGTATATAACAGTTTTCTTTAGAATGAGTGCCTTGTGTTTTGTTAATATCACATTTCTTATATTCATAATTTAATTGTCCGTTATTTATAACTCTCTTGAATCCATTATTAATTGAATGTAAAATGGTAAAATAATGGAAATCTCTTTCAAGAAAAGAAAATAAATCAACCTCTTGAAAAAAAGAAGTGACTTCTTTATGGTACTTAAATTATGCCCAAGAATACTTGTTAGATAGGTTGATAATTCAAGTTAATTTGTTCTCAAAACTTTGAATTTAATTGTACTGTTATTACTATATATCCTCTTTCGGAAGACATGATTTGCACATGCCTACCATCCAAAAAACACAATATGCTGCAGTCTGAGTCAAAACCTTTGTTCAGATACCAGTTTCATCTATGATACTTGTTAAAAGTATGTACTTTGGTTTACCCCACCCCTGGACATTCATCTTTTTTTGTTACAATTTTAAAGAACTGTTGAAGCTGACAAATTAATTATTTGAAAATCTTCCTTTTGGATCTTATTAAAGATTTCATTACTTTGACAGATCTTGCCTTTATTTGATATACATTTGTAAAAAGAAAAAAAAAAAAATCTCTGTTTTATTAATTTAAACTTCAGTCAGCTCTAGAAACCAATGTCAGGAGACAAAAAATTATCTTTCCTAAATCCATAATATATGTGACACTGTAATTAAAAAGACGATACTAGGAAGTTATTTTCTATTGTTATGTGTTAAAGGGATGACATGCATAAGGATGTTCGCACTCAAAATGTGAGGCCAGACTGAGTCTTCTGAGTTTCTAAGCAGTCAAAGAGCTAAGTCCTTGAAGCCATCTCAGATAATTTTCCATTTAAATTGTTGGCTTCTGTAAGTTTTCTGCATATTTTGTGGAGAAACCTAAAATTTTCCTTTAGGGCTGCAGACGTTTAAAAAAGAGACACTAATGCCTCAGTCCCTTGTTACATTTAGTAGCTACACTTAGTCTTATGAGTCACAACTGACTGATTATAACCCATGAATTTGAAGTATAGTTTGTCATTACTACAGTTCATCATGTCTAATTGTTGTGGTAAAGACTTCCAGCTTGGTTCTTCCCGGGGGAAATCTGTAGCCAGAAATACAGGAAGGTTCTGTGAAAGACACCTATGACGGTGTAACGTGGTTGTAATTTCTTTGTGCTGTCCCTAATCAAAACAAAATAATCTCTTCCCCTTTTGAGCAACACCATGCTACTCACTGTAATGTTTGTAAGACCTTTTTGTTAAATCTACATTGAATTTGAAGAACCTACTAAAATAAGTGTTGCTGTCTTTTGTGCATTGGTGAAAAGAGTTTTTTTATTTGACTACTCCTTGAAAAGTGAGATACAGAGTAGCTGCAAAAATGCCCATTGATTCTTTGCTTATTGGCTTCTTGTTTTATTAAATACAATATGTTTAAGGAGATTTCCAAAAAGGACATTTGGAACGAAAACATCCATAAGCTATAAACTAAGGAATAACAACAAAATTGATAGCGATGGATACACCAAATCAATACAATTTTTTCCTTGGGAAACAAGAACATGCTTTTTCTTTCCAGGTACATACAGCAATTCTCAGTCAAAAACTAGTCCAAATCCTTAAGTTAAAACAGATAAAATGCAAAACTGTTGAATTTTTACCTATAGGTAAGAGCAGTCTCTGTTCCAACCTGTAAAAGGGAAAGTTGAATTAATAGCTGTGTTTCCAGTGTAAATTTTTACCTATGTAACTACTTGGTTAGAGACTTGGTATATTCAGTGACCTGAAAACAACTATGGGTATGACATCTACTTCATAGCCTGACACCATAAATCTAGGGAAAGAAATATGAAATATATTTCTATAAAAATTTCAGAATTTTATATAACTAAGGTTACAGCATCCTCTGAGGATTGAGAGACTTCTATGAATTTACTAGCTTATTCATCAGTGTTCCTCCTGAACTTCCCCCCTCAAATAGCTGGGAGTAACTTGAATTTTTTTTCCTTGGTTTTCTTGTATGTAAATCCAGAAAATCTGTAACACTTCAACATTGTTCTTTGCCCTCTTTCCATACACTTGCCACTGAACAACTATGCCCTAAAAGCCTGCGAAGGGTGATGACTCACCTCTTTCAGATTTCAGGCACATAGTAAAATCTTCACCTCCTGCATGGTGAGGGTGGTTATACTCACTGCAGGCAAAACTACTTAAACAAAACTCACTGAGGATAAAGCAACCCTGTCAGAGGCATATGCTGCAAAGATACCTTAGCTTACACACAAGATGCCTTACACATTTTTCCCAGATGCAGTAGCACTTCTATCAGTGGTTACAGAGAAAGATAGGTCTACTACAAAGATCCAAATTTTTGTTTATTTTAATTTTTCTCTGATTCCAGAAAAAAAAAATCCCAAATACAACAGCAACAAAAATAACCACTATCATAGTGATGGTGTATTGGAGATATTTATGTGAATTTATGTGATTAGTTCAGGACCCCTTTTTCCATCACTTCGATATTCCCTAGTACACACCATAATGGAGAACTTTGAAAAATATTTTTTCTACTACAAGTTTTAGAAAATAAAAGTATACATCTTCTCACCCCTCAGAAGTTCAGTTATGGAACTGTGTGAAAGGGCTGATACCAGAGACATACATTTGTAAGTTTGGGTATGTTTCCAATGTAGATAAAAAACTTAATTCAGATTTTTCTTCTAACTTTACCTGTAGGTTAAATTATATTTTCCATTTGATCGGATCTTGACTGATTTAAGACTCAATTTAATTGATGAAATTTTTTTTAATATTTTTAATATATTTCAAAAAGCTTAAAAGTTTCACAAGAATGATAACTTTCCAGAATGTTTTGAATATTTAATGATGTTTATAGATTTTATTTTCACAAAATATGCCACTGTCAATGAGTAGCATCCTACAGCTATTTTTGTTTAAACCTAAACATATGTCAATATACCTTGTGCCTGTGATAATACTCTGTTTCTATATAAGAAGTCATTTCTAGTAAAAAAGTGTAGGTCCAAAGAACCTAAATCTGTAAGGATGGATGAAATTTCAGACCAGCACATAATATAGTATTTTGTTTCCCATTAACATATATTAAAAAGTACTATCTGGATCATTTCAGAGGTAGAGTACAAAAATGCAACAAAATTATTTCAGACAACAATAATTAAATTTTATGGTCTTCCAAGTAAACTTAAAGTATTTTTTTTTTCTTTTTTTTAAGGCTAAAAACAATCTAAAAGAAAGGTTATGTGTATCATGTTATCACATGCTTGAGCTTTAACATGTATGAGTAGTAAGAACTATTTTTTCTTTTTTTTTCTCTTGGCTAATGTGAATATCATCAAATCATTCAATTTCATGATGTATAAATAACTAAACCATGAAAATTAACACCTGATGTCTGATTTATTACAAAGACACTAATAAACAATCTTCTGCCCCCTTATTCTCAATACGCTTTTTGGAGTTTCTGTATAGCAGCTCCATTTTTGGTAGAACTCAGTACTTATCATTACACTGCAGAGGGGCCACTTGAAAATCTGGCCTCTTCACTTAGCTCACAAATGAAAGCTGAATTGCTTTGAAAATCTGGCCCTTATGGGCCAAATTCTTGAAGTCCTAGTCTGGTAATTACTTAAGAAAAAGCTCCCATCATGCTGTAGCTTGAATTTTAAGTTTACCATGGAAGAACCAGAATTAGGAATCACTAAGACAAATGTTTTTGTGTAATCATTATCATTTATTAGAATATATGTGAATTCTCTCAGGGTTACAATAAACTCATAATTTATGTATTTGGTATTTTAAAAAAGCATTTAATCTACCTTTCTTTAATTAATGGAAATAAACAGCAAAAAAACACGTCTGATTTAAAAACCAGCCAGTATCAAATGGGAATGAGGGTGTCAACATACCTAGTGCTTTTATCAAAGCAGTCTGTACATTACTTTTGTTATCTTATATAAAAATAACACCACAGAGGATGAAGAACTTCATCCTGCCTCAGTCCTCTGAGTCTCAGCTTGCCCCATTTGGTACACCTGCAGCTAGCACATATTCCACTTAGTACTTTTTTTAACACATCGTCTGCCAAGGAAAGAAAGGGAGGGCAGGAGTAGCTTAGCAAGCAGCTGCTGGCAGAGAATGAAAGGTTTCACGCAGCGTGAATCAAGGATTATAGTGTGAGGCTGGCAGCTGATACAAAGTTTGGAAGCAATAATCTGTTTTAAATCATGAATTCTGAGATTTGTTTGTATAACTTAGGTAGTGAATCCTAGTCACTTATAGTTAGGTCAGATATTACACAGATTTAGATGAAAAGGAAAAGCAGGGGTGTTGAGTTCAAAGCCCAAGGAGGGTCACTGTTGTTAAGATAGTTCAATTTTAAAAAAGATTGTAGAGGTGAATGAAATCAGCAAGTACAAAATTAGTCTTATGTGAGAAAATGTGTTGTGTTTGCTACTTAAATGCTGTGGCTATTAAACAATTATGGACTGAACTCAGACCCTTAAGCTTGTTTCAGTTTACCAGCTTCATACCATTAGATGCCTCAGAGAAAACAACAACGCCTTGAGCTACTCTCACTGTTTATTCGTTCAGTTTATTTGTATTGATCTGTATATTTGTCTATATTTCTTTAATAATGCATTATCTCTCAGTGCAAATTCAGAACATTGTTAAATAAATGAATTCAGATTGAAGTAAACCAAAGTCTTAAGTAATAGAACAGGTCATTTGTCTCTACCCTCAAAAACCAAATCCTTTTAAGATCCCCAAAGCAAAATTAGTGCCATCTAGTATGCATGGGGGGCAGACTGGGGGTAGAGACTAATTCAGAGTGAATTAATTTGCAGTTCATTAGCAAATGGTAATGTTGCTTTTGGGAATGAGGAAATTAGCAGGATTATAATTATAAGCAACAAGTGTTTTCATAAACATATAATTGCTTGTCAGGAGTGTACAATATACTAGTAAGGCCATTAGGTAGGATTGATTCATGCCATAAATCAAGTTTTCAGTTATGCAACAGATTGTGTTTATAAAATAACACCACTTCTGAAGAGCCATTACAGTGACCAAAGCAATTTCACAGGTGTCAGGAGGCCTGGTGAATTGCAACAAGAAATTAATTAAAGTAGAATTTCTTTCTTTATTTTTGTAGATTAGGCACCCTACCTACAGCTCTCCACTGAATCCCCTAGTAATGACAGTAAACCAGCATTAGGCACTGAAGGAAGAGGTTCAAAGAGAAGATCAGGGTGTCTGCTCTCTGTCAGGGTTTGCGTGTGTGCACAAAAATGCAAGCAGTGGTGTGAAAGAAGAGAGGCAGCCAGTTGCCAGTAAGTCTCTTTCTGTAGTGGTAGCAAAGTGATTGGCTGCCAGGGGAATCAGCTACGATATTGTCTCCTATGGGGGCTTGTTAGGTTATACAGCAGACATCCTGCAAAAAACATTGAATAACAAAGAAGCCTGGCAGGCAGAAATGATTGTGCTGCCTGTGGCTGCTCTAACCAGTCTCTTCTAGCAGGGTCACTGGATGGGATACTATAAAGAGCATGAAAGGGATTTAGAAGAGCTACGTTGCCTAGAAACTGACTGAGTCTCTTTGCAAGGGAGAAATTTCTACACTCAAAACTCTTTAAAGACTTTTCGGCTTTTAGTGTCTTACAGACTTTTTTTGGATGCTAATTCCAAAGAGTTTTGTGAATGCTACAGGAGATCAGTTGTTTGTAAAAGTTGCTTGATACAAATTTCATTAATGTAAAATCCTCTGATTCTAGTAACACTTGAAAGAGAAACATTTCTACATGTACTTTATGCCTGTTCTAAATTTGATTTGCACTTTCTGCCTCATTTTTATCATTTGTCAGTTTAAAGGCCTGCATCAATGACTCAGACATTTGCAAGGTGACAGCAGCAACATGCAAATACACAAATAGATTCATTTCTGCAGCTACATAGATCTAGATTAATGACTGTTGTGTTTCTTATAAATGTGCTCTTGACAAAATTCTGAGGCAACAGCAAATATGAAATATCATGCTTTTAAAAAACATAGAAACATGCAAAACACATTGAAACTGCTTATAAAATTTAAATATTTGCTTATTCCTTACTGCTTTTCTTTAAACTAGAGAGGATGGAGACACAAAATAGCAAGGGTGAACTACCTTCTCATGGTTTTGCTTTGAGCCAGTTCCTGAAATATTCTCAGGCAAAATTCTTTGTTTTACCTGACTAAATGATAAGTGGGGCGAGATCGGAGAAATTTGTTTCAGTGAGCTGTAGTGGGAAGCAAAGACTTCTGAGAAACAATGCATTATTTCTAAATGTAAATTATATAAATAGACAATATTAAAGAGAGATTAAGCCAATCCCAGTGAAAGAACACTGTTTTGTCCAATATCCCCTGAAATCATGCACCTAAATATATATATTTTATGTTGAGTAAAGGGAAATACGAATATGGCAGCAGGAAAATTATCACATATCTAACCCAAAACATGAAGACCTCATATACAGTAGAATTCTTTCTGATGTCTTTTTCTTCCAAGGAAAAGAATTTTCAAGGTCTGATAAGACATTTAGACCATGAAGGAAAATTACCTAGATGACAGAGACTTGTGCATTACAGTAAGAATATATCGATATAGTAATGTCTACCAAGATACATTGTTAAATAACAACAATTCATTAAACTCCACTACTGATATAGATCATTGTGATAATGTTGGGTTTGAAATCCTCTGGATTCATTAACGATAAGAAGACCTTGAAGCAGGTCTTCTTTGGAAGACATTTAATTTTATTTTGTGGTCATTTGTTACTGTATCACTTTAAGATCTTATTATGTAAAGGAAGTTCTTTGTTTGGAGCTTTAATATATGTTATATATCAGCACCATTTTCCTCTGGATTAATCTTGTTTGAACCAGATACTATGACTTCTGCAAGGACATTCATGTTCTTACAGACACTTTCACAAGTATATGCATCTGGAGGTTGATTCCAGAAGTACTCCTAAACAATCAAAGTTTGTTTCCTTCAGCAAAAAATTTCTGTGATAGCTTTCTATATTTAGATTTTGAACATTAGGATTTCTCTCTTTTAAGCTCAACAAAATAGATTACTTTGCTGGCACAGCTGGTTTATGCGTGGCTGAGAGAAAAATACATCTGATGCATTGTACATAAAACAGGAGTGAGGTTTGGTTTATAAGATTGAGAGACCTTTCAAGTTCCAGCTTAACTCTTGATGTTGCCTGACAGATTCCTTTTTTGGTGCCTGGAATATTAGTGTGATGAAACAAAACATTTCACAACTTCAGAATCTAATTGTGTTTTTTCTTTGAGAAAGTAGAATTAATTATCTCTAATAACTCACTTCAAAAATTAATTGCCAGAGAAGATATATAAGTATTATTTGATTAAGTATATGCACAGTTTTTTCTTGTTTGCCTGAAAAAGAAGATAACAAATAACACAACTGCTCTGGATTCCTAGTTTGATGCTAATTGTATAGGTCATTGTGAACACTGTAATACAATGTAATTAGTAAAAACTTCAGCCCCTCTTCATGGTCTATTTTAGCTTAAAATACATGTATTTATTTTAAAAAATGTTATAGAGAAAACATATTCCATAGGATAGTATGTTTAAAAGGTATAAAAATTATGTTATTAACAAGCTTTTAATATACAAATATGAATATGAATATGAAAAAACAATGTCTTTTTTATACTTGTATGAACTGTGATTGTGCATGAAATATGGATAACTACATAAAAATGATAAGAAGGAAAGCCGGTGTATACACATGATATATCAACAGGAGTGAAGTTAGGCAAAATTTGCATTAAATACTGAACAATATTCAGATTCAAAACATGGAAGGGTTTTCTTAATTTGGATGATAATATGACATTTTGATTTCCCATGAGAAAAAAATGTCACTATGACTTGTTTAATTTGTATTACAGTGCTGGATAGTTATAAAAAAGAAATATTAAACACCCATTTATGTTTTGCTTGAAGAACCTGCAGTCAGTTATTTGTTGGTTAATCACTCTGTAATAAAATGAAATTGCAATTTTCTGTTCTTGTTCAGAACACTCAATAATGTATTGGACTAAATCAACAGAAATTTGCCCAATGGCAAGTTTAGGAACATCAGGAAAACCTCGTTTAAGACCTTTCAGTCTGTTCAGAAAAACAGATTATAACACTTACTAGCAGAAGAGGTTTAAGTGTCTTGCATTGCTTATCAAATTGCAGTAATACAGTAGTAAGCTGTACAATGAGCTGAAAGTGGCCCGTTTTCTGTGCCTAGGTTCCCTAAAAACAATGGACAGCTGTCATTTAAACACGTGTAAATGCATCAAGTTAAAGAAATGGAAATATCACTCTAGAACAAAGGACATTTAAAAATTACCTTTAGAATGGTAAAATGTCAGGAGCCATTGATTTCAAAATGCATTTCGTTTAAAACATCTACAAGTACTTTTATTCTCAAATACTGAGTTGTAGGCGTATTTCAGCTGCCCACATTCACCTATTGCCTCAGAGCTTTATAACCTCAGATATTTTGGCATGCTCTTCAAGTAAGATAAACTGCTTTGATTCCGGGATATTTTTTGCTGTATGACAGACTGAAAGATGTTCAACTTCCCAGCCAAGCATGTGAAAAAAGTCACTAAATATCATACTTCTCTAGATTTTTTTCTGCTTGACAAAGGGAGAGGAGAAAAAATGCAAAGATTTAGGCTAGAAAAGTAGAACACATAGCACTCTACATCAAGTAGGCTCTTTGGCTAATAACGTTGCTATTAGACACAGGTCACTTGCTCAGAGGGAATAAGGAATATGTTCATGCAGGCAGTCAGTTGAATCAGACTGCAGCTTTAGGAGAAATAGTACTGAAAGCTGAGCATTAAATCAGGTTCCTTTTCCATTAGATTTTGAAATGCCTCCTGCTAGAAATAGTTTTAATGAACAATATGTGGATATGAAAATTAACTATGCAAATTTATAATGTCAAGTGATGGTTCATCTGTGTTTTTGCTGTGCTCTTATTTCACACAATCACAGAATCAACTAGGTTTTAAAAGACCTTGGAGATCATCAAATCCAACCTATGACCTAACACCACATTTTCAACTAAGTCACGGCACTGAGTGCCACATCCAGTCTTTTTTTAAACCCCTCCAGGGATAGTGACTCCACCACTTCCCTGGCAGCCCATTCCAAGGCCTAACCACTTTTTCTGTGAAGACTTTTTTTCTAATGACTAGCCCAAACTTCTACTGGCACAGCTGAACAGAATGATTTTTGTTTGTTCTGATGCCCACCATATGACAAAAATATATGTCTAACTTAACAACATTGAAGATACTGTGAGTTTGTGTGTGAGAACCTAAGTTCATGAACATTATCATTCTTTTTATTCTTTAGAAACTACATGTATTTTTATTCAGTTTCAGACTCTAAGATTTCTAAATAATTGGAACTGAGATATCTATCTTCAAACAGTATCCAGCTATAGGCTTCTCAACATTTTCAGCTCATGCCCAAACTCAAGAAATACTGATTTTTTTTCTCTGTTTTCACTGACCTACATTTTATAAACAACAGAAAATATTTATTCCATATTGTGTGTCAAAGCTTGAATACCTCTGAATCTTAGGCATCCTACAAAGTCCTTCACTATGATCACACCATGCTTGTTTTGAGTGTTAACCTGATTCAGCCTCCCTTAAATATTAAATTATTCGGATTTGATGACGTACTTTGGACTTGCCTGTCATGAGTCTGGAACTCAATACAAGCATTTGAGGTTTGATAAGGAGGCAGTTTTTAAGGAGAATATTATCTTCTGGAAAAGGTACATCTACAAACTTGCATTGATTGCCAGGCTTCATCTCAGGGAAAAGTGAAAACATGTCTGTAGTGACTTGCTGCATTCCTGCACCACAATATATCATCAAAATTAAATTTCTCATAATAAAAGTATGAGTAAAAAGATATTTTAATGTTCCAATGTATAATAAATTATTTAAATTCTTATTATCTTTTTTTATTTTCAAAAAATATAAAATTGGTTTTTTCCATTACATTCATAATTTTTTAACATTTGCTTTGAGTTCACATAAGGTTACTTTTCCTCATCTTTATCCTTTTTTTAAAAAAATCTAAATGCAGTAGATCAAGAATTATGGCTTATATTATACAAATTAATTGCAATTTGAAGACAAATATATCCACTATATTAAAATATCCCATCTTCAATCACAGCTGTTTTCACTATACAGAAAAGATTTGCTGTGTGTTTTGAAGAAGTAGGTACTTTATTTCTAGATGACTGACGATTAATTTTCCACCCAGGATCTGTCTGCAACATTCACTATGGAACAATAGACAAAATATCTTTTCTCCTTTGGTTGTTTGTTGTTCTGGAGCGCATCCCTGCCATCTTCCATCTGTTTTCCTACAGGTTACTTATGAATACAAATTTTGAAAAGGTGTGGAAATTCTTCTGAAACGCATGTGTTCTTTTTGCTAACAAACCTTTGTTTTCCTGTTAAAGAAATATTTGCAATGCCCCCCCGCAGTGAATTGATCTAGATAGGTCAGTACTTTTGCTCAGGACAGTGTAAGACATGAATCTTTGATTCAATAACTGTCTAGCAAGTTGTTTTTCAGCAGTGTTGAATATGGAAAATAATACAGGGAATTTTCTAGCAACAAGAGTCTGCATTTTTCGGGTTGTTTTTTTTTTGTTGATTCTATGGCTGTTACTCACTGTGTATTTTAAAGTAACTTTCATTTCATACTCTACAAAACACATTTGGACCAAACCGCAGTAAGTATCAAGTACAACAGTGATTAAATATAGTTGTACTGAATTTTTCAACGAACAGCTGAAAATTCAGAGTGTATACTGCAGGTTTTGATTAGACACAGTATATTTTATTCTGGCTGTATGGGTGAACTCATTTCTACTGTGCGTTGTTCAGTGTTTTAATTAACTATAGTAGCATCCCACCTGGCATGTCTTTACTGCAGCATTGTTCATGAGAGAACATTAAGCTATTTTGACATTTGCTGATGTTTTGCATGTTGGTAGTTAGAATTCAAGGGAAATAGTAAGGTAGACCATCCTTGGGAGATATTAGGGCATGCAACAATTCAAGTACTCGAGAATTAATTCAAGAATTAATCCTGCCCTACTCTGGTGTTATGTGGCCTCACTTCAAGTCCTGTGTGCAGTTTTGGCCTCAACAATATAAGGATACAAAGCTCTTAGAGATTGTTAAAAGTGGGGCTATAAAGATGGCAATGGGCCTGGAGATGAAACCTTATGAAGGGGCAGCTGAGGTCACTCAGTCTGTTCAGTCTGGAGAAGAGGAGACTGAGGGGACACCCCACTGCAGTTACAGCTCCTGGTGAGGGGAAGAGGAGGGGCAGGCACTGATCTCTTCCCTCTGGTGACCAGAAACAGGACCTAAAGGGATCTCATGAAACTGTGTCAGGGGAGGTTTAAGTTGGATATAAATGAAAGGTTCTTACTCCAGAGGGTGGCTGGGCATTGGGACAGGCACCTCAGGAAAGTGGTCTCAGCATCACGACTGCCAGATGGTGTGATTCTTGGTGTTGGCCTGCAGGGCTAGGAGCTGGACCTCAGTGATCCTTGTGTAACCGCTCCAAATGAGGATACTCTATGATTCTACAAACTGAAATGTGCAATGATGCGGTGCTTCTCTTGGGGCTTTTGCCTGTGCTTCCTGGCCAGCTCTGGCACCAGCATCGCAAAAAGGTACGGTCGTGTATTCTGGAATACAGTTCTGATCCTTTGGGTCCTTGCCTTAGCAGAAGGGTGAACAACATGAGAAATAAAGGGATGAAACTCCGGTGGGGAACTTCAGCTGGGTTTTATTAAATCCACACGACTTCCTTTCACCCAGAAGTCAGCCCGCCAAAAGCCCACTGAACCCATGGGTTTTCACATTAAATATGGGGGTGGGGGAGTGGGGAGGATACAACTTGGAACCAACCCAGAATGGGAAGGGAGTGACCCCGAACCGAAATGACAACCCATAGAACAAATCAAGAAACAAAAGGGGAAGGAGAATCTGGACCCCACCAACTGCTCGAAGTCCTCACCAGAATTTTTAGAGATCAGGGTGAGGCTTCAAAGTGGCAGGCAGGACCCAGATGTGACATAACTATGATTGATTAATAACAATAACTGGGGTAAACCATTATGGGATAACACATGGGTATGTGGGAAAAACCACTGTGAAACAGTGTAAGACAACAGATGTATATAAAAAAACTGGGAAAACCTCAAAACACACCACTACAGAAATGTATATTCTTCCAGGGTTGTAAACTTCTGGGTTCCCAGACCATTATCAACTCTCAATGTCTATCATCATGTTACTTTTTATAATACTTAACTGACAAACTGACACCATGAAAGTGATTAGACCAGAATTACAGGGTGTGTTCATAGCAGTCATAAAATTATTGTTCTTTCAGAAGTTTCTCCAGTCGCTTCCTAAAATCATGGACGTATTACTACAACAAATTGCAGTAATGTACTGTACAGCTTCTTTTTTCCTGTGCAATGGATAAGTGCCCTTTTGACTTTAATGTCATGCATTTCCTCGTGTCCTCATACTGGGAGGACATAAAAACCAGTAAATCCACATTTGGTGTCTTTATGCCACTTGTAAGTCTATAAAACTACACCATATTCTTTTTTATATATATAAAAATATTAGTGTCAATATTCTTTCCATTAAAATCTTGATTTTCTTTATATGTCTTCTCTCTCTATCTTTTTATTTATTCTCTCATTTCCTTTGAGACAGAGGTCTGAACTGTGCACAGAATTCTAGAAGTGGCTGTGAAGAATGTATGTTGTGGCATAATTTTTCTTTATTTCTTTCTTAGGAAATATGAGGTATTTCTACAGTAAGTCAAGATTCTTCTCAGTTGCATCTTAAATTTCCAAGTCTTGTTTGCTGCTAACACAACTGATGCCAAATGTATTAATTTCACTACCAGAGTGAACCCAAATCTAATTCTGTATTACAAAAAAAAAAAAAAAAATTAGGAAAGAGAAAACTGTCAGAGGTAGTTCATTAATAAGTTTAGCATTCATACTTGACTGATCTCCACAATTTTATTTTTTCAGTAACGCAGAAAAGTCATGTGGGAAAACACATTATGTAGAGTAAATATCGTCTTTAAAAGTAATCAAACTCATGATGTTCAGAAGCGGAGGTCACTAGCTATACTGATACTTATCTTTTTTTTTTTTTTTAATTAATTATAAGGAACTGAGTTGTATTGAGGTGCAAAATACTTTGATTTTAAATGATATTTGAATAGTTCAAAAACAAGATGTATATGCATTTAGCATATAGCATATAGAGATGCATTTAGCTCTCTAAACACATAGTAAAGATGTCCATAAAATCTATTCACATTGATAAATCCATAAAATGTATTTTTCCTCTCAAGCTTCTAAGTATTGTTATGCCTATTCTGTAGTTAGGGAGTTAAACTCTAGGAATTGAATTTTCAGGCATCTGTGCAAGCTCCTTAGCCATAAGGCTTATTCACCTGTCAACCTTCTGCAGATAATTTCACTGGATATAGACATATACTAAACAAAGATAGGCAGGTATATGTGACTATATATTTATACACATAGGCATATGAATGAATAATGGGTTTTTTTCTAATATGAAGTACAGGTAAAGGAACTCCTGTCTGTGGTGTATGATTTACAGGTTATTATGAATCCATGAACTCAGAAACCTTTAGGTAATAACATTTCCTGATAGATAATGTCCTTATGGCTTCATAATTAGTTATTTTTTAAAGTGGAAATATTACTCTCTGTGATGATTTTTTCTCTCTGTGTGTATGGGCTATGGATAAATATCAGCAAACATGAGAGAAGGGTAATAGAATAGTCAGCCATCAGCTGCTGTGTAAGTTCTTGTCCTGTCAATGGATTTCAGTCACCATTTAAATAAATTACATTTAATGACCTTTAATTTGAATAGGAAAAAATGATATATTTTTTAAATGGACAACCAGTGCAATGGTTGTCACAACACTGAGTGAGAGCAAGAATGATTCTAAGTAGTAAAGGAGTAAAAGAACAGAGCAAGACAGATTCTAAGCACGTCAAAAGGCAAAATCACTGTCTCAATTAAAAGATTATTTTGAATTTTCTGCTTTTGGTGTTCCTTTTTAATGGAAATTGCTCTTCTTTATCCACCACTATGGAGATTATGAAGTTAAATAGTCTGTTCATCTTTTCTGTTTATATACTCAATGACTAGAATCTGTTTTGTTTTGCTCTAACTGCAGAATGAAAACCAAAATTCCTTTGTAACAGAAGTGGTCAGTATGATTACTGAAGATGGAATTTTATGTCAAAAAGAAACATCTTTTTCAGTTTAATATGGATTCTCTCATCTTGTACTGAACTCAGAGGTCCTGAATATCCTAAGTAAATTCAGGAGTCATCTTAACTTGTTGTCCTTCATGCCCTTTGCCTTTTCCTGAAATAAACAATGCAAATGCTACGCTTGCAATTTTTCTTAAATACACAGAAAGTGAATATTTTATATTCAAAAATTTATGTCAAACTGCTGATTTCAACAAGAGATATCTCTTTTCTCTCCATCTGAAAACCTACTTTTGTTTGGTGGCAAATAGCATCTCTTTAGCCTATTTCAAGGCCAAATTATTCCCCTTTCTGGTCTCTAAGATTTGTACTAGGTATTTATATAGAATCTGGAGGGGAAGAGCATTTTGATGGTTCCAAGCAAGAGTTTGGCTGCTTACATTTTGCCCCTTTGGTTTTGTTTTCTTACATCTGAATACACCAGTTTCCGAATACAAGGGTATATCTTACATTGCTTAGCCCTACTCACGGGATCAAAGGAAGAAGGATGAGCTGAAAGCCACCAGAATATAAGGAAAGTTCAAACAATCCTGCAGTGCTACATTTGAGAGAGATTAGGATGCTCCCCATATCAATGAATAACCAATAAATATACTCATCCCAGTGAAGTCAGTTATAGATTATGTTTACACAAAGGAAAGTAATCATCAAGAATTAAACATTTTTATTCTCAATATTCATCATTGATTTTAAAAGCATTGTTTTACTGCATGGTCTGACAGCCTATTTTATTGCTGTTTTACTCTCTCATGAAATACCTCTCCCACCTGTCTTTACAATTCCCAAATATTTACAGGAATATCATTGCAAACAAATTCCATACAGGAAGTTTTTCTTTTTCTGATTCCTGCCTATCTAAATACACTATTCAGTTGTTCATAAATTAACTCTAAATGACACCAGCATAATAGTTTTTTTCTTCTCCCATCAGATGTCATTTTTGGACATCCTGCTTCTTTGATGCTAAGGGGATATTTTTGAATTTTATATTTTTCTGGCTACCAAAATGAGTTATATTTATTGTTCACTATTTAAATACTGTATACAAGCTGGTAAGAAAGAAGTGCTCTGATCTACAAATGTGTTTAGAAGGGATGTGGCATCTGTAAAGTTAGGCTGTATTTTTTGTAGACCAGGTGATATAGTTAGAAAAATCAGTCCAACTTTTGGTTAAATTGCTTTTTCCTAGGTCTGACAATGCAACAGATAATTTCAAGACTATCGGAATGTGATAATTTCTCTTAGCGTAGTAGTAGATTAATTTGTATATTCCTAACCGTGTTTGTCACTGTCTTACATATTGCTTTTTATCTGTTTTGCTCCCTGATTTCTAAAAAAATATCCACAGTAGTGTTAGGAGATTTATAAATCTGTTTTTGAAGGATAATTAATGTTCAAATCACCATGGATAATTTTATATTTCTCTCATATTAACTATAAAATTTGCCCTCATCTTAAGTGACTTTCACGAATTTCAAGATTCTTTGGGGGATTAAACTTTACAAATCTCTTCCCTGGCACACCTTATATATAAACTATTTTAATCTGGTCAAAATCTGCCTGAGAATCAGTCTGAAGTCCAATCTTTAATGGTATAAATAAAAAATGCATAGACGTTGTTACATTTTAGAATCAAAACATTTCCTTTCCTTACCCACTAGAGTGAATTTAATTTACAATTGAGCTAGAACTTGATACATGTACCTTCCGTACTTGCATACCTTACCTTCCTCATATCATAAAACTGCATTGCAGCATTTCAGGAAATGCTGCCCCAGAGGGTGATAAGATAGTGAGTGCTTCTTTGTATCAGCTATTCATTTTCTCACAGATTCAGAATGCAACATTTTGAGCATCATTTTCAGCATGACATAACTGTAGGAGTCTAATAAATGTAGACCTACTCAAAAAGAGTATTTTTTTACTGCCGTTTAGTGTACTGAAGAGACAGATAACCTGAACCATTGTAATTCATCTCAGAAAAGAATGCAGCAAGCACTCTCTCATCAGTTTATGTATGGTGGAATTACACAGTTGCAACTTCTTTCCCTTCAAATACCAACATAAAACAATAGCACACTGCAATACATAGAAGAGTTTGAAAGAACATCCCAAGGAGTTCACAATCTGCATCAGATCATTAAGACTGAGAGAGCAAAACAGTTCACAAGAATGTGAATATTTTGTCAGACAGAATTCTGAGAAAATTTGTAAATACATATATATATATGTGTATGGAACAGAGGTGCTTCAGTCTCTTCCCAATCAAGTGACCTACCACTAAAACACACCAAATGAAAGATAATGCACTTACACTGAGCTACATGTACTTGATGCACCTACCAGAGGGATGTGCAAATCAGAAAAAAGATATGTCAAGAGCAAAACTCTTGCCAGTGCATTTCTATATCATCATCAAAAAGTGACAAGCAAAAAGATTGATAATGATACATTCCTTCTTCTGTACTCAGAAGAGAGCTGGCAAAATATCTGCATTGAATAAAGATAAATTCTACAACTTTTTTTTGTTTCATAATTTTTGTTTTCTCCCTTGTAATTTTTTAATTCATTTTCTTCCTAGCTCTCTTATCCTGTTTTACTTGGCAAATAAAAAAAAAGAAGGACAGAAAGAAGGAAAGAAGGAAAGAAAAAAGGAAAGAAGGAAAGAAAGAAGGAAAGAAAGAGAGCGAGAAAGAGAGAGAGAGAAAGAGAGAGAAAGAAAGAAAAAAAATCACTGAAGTACTTTGCTACTTTTTACAATTTTCCCTCTAGAGTGCCAAATGTTTTTTATTTTTTTACTCATTTGAATGATAGCTTTAAAACCAGTATTTATGCTTACTAATCAATTCCACTGACTCTTTTTCTATTGGAAAAATTGGAAAAATCCAATTTTCTATAGATGACAAGGAGAATTTGAAAAACTTAAGTTTGTCTACTTTTTTCAAATTTATTCGTGTCCTTGTTTTGCTTTTTACTTTCTGTTCTCTTCAATGACAGGCAGAGTCAATAATTTTTTGTTGTTCGCTTACACTTGCTAGCTTGGTTTGGTTTCTGTTTCCCCAGATCCAATGTATATTACCAAATTACTTCCCTTCTTAAATATTCTTTATTTTCGCTTAATATTCTTTCCATCATAGCTTAATTTGCAATACCTTCTTGACCATGAACCTGCATGTCAGGTATTATTACACTGTAGTGCAGAGATATAGTGTCATTGGGTTAGATTCATTTAAGATAGAGCCAACATATCATTTAATAAAGATAAGTTAGTTCGATGAAACTAAAGACTCATAAGCTTCAGGAGAAACCTTCCAAGCATGCCTGAGATCCTAACTACTGCTGGCTGGCCATAAAAATGTTTGGTTTTTTTTTTAATATCAGGGGTTTTTTTGATACTCAATGTATAAAGCCTGTCTATATTTACAGCTATAGACGAGTTTAATTTAGTGGTTAAAGATGCAGAGATTTCAGTTGCACTTCTTTTTGCACCACTGACATATCCAAACTGCAATTTTGGCAGGCTAAGCCTGAGACCATTGACTTGAAGGAAGTTATTGGAAGAATAAAACCTTCTGAGACTGTACGTTTCTGATTCATCCAAGATTGACCTATTTGAGTATTTTCTTTGCAGAAGGTGAAATGCACATTTTTATTCCACAGATATTTCTTCACAGTTTCCTGTTTTACTGTGGAGAATGGGACAAGAAAACTATAGAAAAGGGAAGACAAAGAGATGGAGTCAAAACTTTTTCTTTCAGTTTGGTTAAGATAGGTGTAAATTATTTTTTCCTGCAATATCATGGAAGACTGCTCCAAGTATTTGTGATTGTATCCTCACTGTGAAACTATCTGTAGTTTTGATATGGAAAAAAAAGGAGAGATTCTAGGACATACTAATTTCCTCTAGATCCAGGTATCTTTTGCATTGCTGTATGTGTTAAATTGCTCCATGGTCACACGCAAAACTGTGTAGAATAACGCAATTACATTTTTTTCCAGTAGCCTTTTTTTCCTACCCTTTTTTTCAATTCTATACGTTTACCATTATTGTTTACATAGTAAGATATGTGAGTAGAATATGAGCTCCATGATCCAAAATAGAGCAGAAAAAGTGCTGGAGTAAGTGTTTCTATTTAGTTTTCTCTATCACGAATTTTAAGAATATGTGTTGTCTGTACCTTTCATCTAGTCTAATCAAATTTACAGCCGTTGAAATGTGTAATGGTGACACAATACGAATGTGCAAGGGTTAGGCTGATAAAACTGTGAAATAACAAAATGTTACCAACAATCTCTGAGTGAAGTTGAACTCACCTCAAATTAAGAAGGTAAATCCTCACTTCTAAGCCTTCATTAGTTTCTTGTTTCTTTTCAAAGCCACTGGTGAGGTAGGGATCACACTCTTCTCTGAAGCAGCAGGAGATAGGAAGAGAGGAAAAGGTCTCAAGATGTGACAGGGGTAGGTTAGATTAGACATTAAAGAAAAAATCTTCATCAAAAGAACTGCCAAGCATTGGAACAGACTTCCCAGAGAAATGGTTGTCACTGTCTTGGAGGTGTTTAAAAGACCTATAGACAGAGCAGTTAGGAACTTTGTTTAATGGGGTATATGGCAGTCATGGGTTAACAGCTGGACTAGGGGATCTAAGATGTCTTTTAAAAATTAAATTATTCTATGATTCTATGAAAAACTGCAAAAATTTAATACAGATATATAATGTCTAGCACAGAATTCTAACAATCTTTGTATGTCTATCTGGCTGTTTAATTGACTTTCATTTTTTAGTAGCTAGACCAAGTCTTTAATCCAGCAAATCTAAATTGCTATTGCTTAGCTCTACAGATTTGTGTGCCGAGTTTTGTGATTCATATCAAGCAATTAAATGATCTAAAGTGAATTTCTTTTCTGACACTGGGGTCGGATTTCTGATTTGATACCCTCAAACCATCAGGCTGAGTTACTGTGATATTTGAAGTTTAATATGGAGAAGTTTTTTACTTTTTATTACAAACATTGAAATAAAATTTTATAGTAAAAATACATATTCTATTTCTTATACTTGTAGTATTCATGAATTTACAGTGGATAGCTATGATTTTTTCAGACAGGTCTCAAGATGACATAACTATTCTTCTAATGAAACATGGTTCTAACAATGAAAAACTTAATGTAAAATGTAAGACTGATACAGAAATGGTATTTTTTTCCCAATTCTTTTTGTGTCCATCCTGTGCCCAGTGTGGCAGAAAATGTCTGTAACATAGCTCTGCAAGATATCAAAGGCAGAGACCTGTGACAAGAATTCTTTGCGGTCAGACCTGAGAGGGCAGACATTGTGTCATTCCTGATCCTTCTTTAGTCCTTAGGAGTCCTATCATCTTATTCTTCTCAGTGTCACAAATGTTATAGTTTGCCCTCTGTTCACAGAACTACAACAGCTCCATTGCCATTAAACTCACAAGCCTTTTATTTCACCAGCTACTTGTTACTACTCTCTGTTATGAAACTGTGGTTGTGCCATGACAAGTTAAGGAAACGAAGAACAGAATAAAAATGCTTGTTACAGATAAAGCAGATCCATCAAAAATCCACTGAAAAACAACAGGCAGGCAAACCCAAGCTCAGAAATAGTACACCTCAGAGCTGAGGCCTTGCAAACTCAATGCAAACCTTGCAGGCTGCTCTTAGCGATGGCAATACTGCAGTGTGGGACTACAGGCTACATTCACAAACACATTGCACTCACTCTCTAACCCATCATCACCACTGCAAACAAACTTCACAGGATTATTTATTTATTTACTTATCTCAGCAAGAGGAGACAGGTCTTCATTATTATTAGTGATTCTTGTAAAGCATTGTGGGCTTTTATAACTGAAAGAGAGCTTGGCAATCCCACACATTAGAACTGCAAGCCAGTTGAGTGGCTATGTTCATATGACTTAGCCGCCTGACTTCACAGATTTCTGTCTTTGTGATGTATTGTACATTAATCTGAAGTTGCTATGAGTCTTTTTTTTAACTAAATGAGGGCCATACTAAGCCTTAGGACAGGGTCATCAGTCAGGTCCATGTTTGATGTAGCTCTGCTCAACATTAATTATATAAGATTTCCCATTTGAGATTATCACAAAAAGTATTTCTATGCATGAGCAAAAAGTTTCTTTTAAATGAAAGCTTATTAGCTTATATAAACTAGGAACACTCCAGAATGGATCCATGACTTGTACTACAGTTTCATTAATGACTTTATTTTGTTTTCTTCATATGTTTGAGAACAAATTCTCAACCGTTTTTAGCAATCTAACAAAAGACATACAAATGAGCTTGATTTCACAGAAGGCTTGGGGTTTTTTCCTTAATTGGAGAAACAGTGTAAAATACTGATGGGTAATCTGATATGCAATCCATGTTATAAGGCAATCACAGAGTTGGAACCATCTCATTCTGAGGCATCTATGTCGTAAGAGAAGGAAGTTATTACAAAAACATACAAAATATTTTAAAAATGTATTTACTAATCCTTTTTCTGGCCATAACTATTTTCAGGAAACAGTTCTTGGCAAAGACACTAAAGGAAAGGAATTTTATATTCTTGAAGATTTTTATAAGAGCTTTCTGACACTTTCTACCTAAAAAAAAATTCAAAAATCCATAGGTGAACCAAGAATTAACGTTTTTTCATCCCAATTATACCTAACAAGGTAAAATCCTTTGTGATTTTGTTTCCAGATATTCTCAGTTCATTTGGTTTGTAGATGCTTACTCTGCCATATCTTCTGAATCTGACAGTTTGGCAATGCCTCCCTCAAACTGTAAATACCCTGATTGTTCTAAAATGTTTGGTAAACTCAGGTGGGTAGGAGTTGGTATCGGAGGGCCAGGAAAGCATTCTATAATGAAAACAAAGGCTTCCAAATAAAAGAAATCTCCAAATAAGCTGTCAGAGAAGGATTTTTTGCCTCCATATTAAAATTTCCTTTCATGTGGTTAGTTTGCATTAAGTGGCTATCTAGGGATATTCTTTACAATTAGTTGACATATTGTTTGGGTTCTTGTTGCTCCCCTGTATGTATAATGATCTGAAATCAGATGAAAGAAGTTTTATCCCCCAATACCTGAGAGACTGCAACCCCCCTCCAAGTTTGCCATTTAAATCCCAACTGTGTTGTTGCCTTTAACTGTGTAAGACAGCAAGACAGCACATTTTGTAGATTAAACCAATAAACTAACAAACATAAAAGAAACAAATCTCATAATTGTGGATTTCAATTAAAGAAAAGAAGATCAAAGCAAACATTCTGCTTGAAATTGCACAGCTGCTATCTACACAAAATGAGAAAAAAAAAATCCTTCTCAAGCTAGCCATAATTTTTGGAGTGGGGGAAGGAGGAGGGAGAGCTCAAACCCTGCAGTAGAACAGATTGCTTATGCTTCTCACGTCCCAATCAGTAATACAGAAATATTGAGTAATAAATTCCCTGCCTCTCCTGATCTGAGAAGCTCCCACCATCTGTGAAAGCCAATTTGTAACAGCTTTAGTATAAAGATTCAGTAAACAGACAATCACAAGCATTGTGCCAAACAGTGCCAACATCTGAAGAAAAAACATAAAGCCCAAGCACGAGTAACCCCACGACCTTTGTATTGCAAAATTATCCAGCGACCAAAACACTTTTGACTGCAGAGATTTTTTTTCCTTCTTTTCCCCATCAGGAAGGAGTGCTGGAGCCTGCACACAACTCAGCTAC
The DNA here is from genome assembly GCA_013397395.1 of Sinosuthora webbiana. Taxonomy (NCBI): domain Eukaryota; kingdom Metazoa; phylum Chordata; class Aves; order Passeriformes; family Sylviidae; genus Sinosuthora; species Sinosuthora webbiana. Next base: position 1,285,154 of record VXBN01014501.1, on the reverse strand, counting down.
ATCAGTGGGCTGTGTACATAGGTCTTGTCCTAATGTGCTGAATTATTATTGATGGCTGGGGCAGTTCTGCTCTGCTGGTGAACCAATAATGTCAAGGCAGTACCTGCAAGATTAATTATAGGAGAGAATGGGCTCTGCTTTCCAGGGACTGAGACTTTAATAGAGACTGAGCATTAGTTTCAAGGGATTCAACAGACAGTTGAACAAATGCCTCAGACAATGTTATACATGCTAAATCCTGGCACCTACCTCTCAGCACTACTGAAAGAAAAGTTCCAACAATTGTGCTTAAACTGCAAAAAACAGAGGGCTCTATAAACTAAATAAAAATGAAACAAACCCATACCAAGATTACTAAAACAGGTTAGGGTCTATAAACCTATTTGAGTGTATTGTCCTCTGCAATTATCAAAGAGCAAAGAGATGGTAACAAATTACTCTAACATTAGCAGAAAAGGAAATGGCTTTTTGGTGACTGACTGACAGTGCTCAGGAAGAAATATGTATTTTCAAAATACATATGACCTTCTACACATGGAAATATAAGTTGGATCAAAAAGCAGAATATTTTATGCTGCTTCTTTTGCACCACTGCAGTGGAAATTTGTACTCCACAGGGCATTTTAGCTGTAGAGAACTGAGAATATGCAGTGGATGAAGCTGCAGCCATAGCAACAGCTACATAAATTTTCAGGCAATGGCAGGCACACTGTACACAATTTAAGCAGTATAATTCCTACACTGGCTGGAAAAAAAAAAAAAAAAAAAAAAAAAAAAGAGAGAGAGAGAGAAAAGCAAGGAAAAGTAGCAAAGAGGCTGTCAAATATGGCTTATTACCAAGTAATCATACCTTCCACTTTATAAGGAGCTGGGCTTCCTGCATTTTGCTCGTGTGATCAGAGAGGCAGCTGAGAGCCTAGCTGTATCTCTCTTTTACTTAAACCCTCACAGATATTATTCCTCTTTCTTGTTTTCATTATCTCCTAGGCCTAATATTTTCAAAAAACTACTGGGAATTCTGAGGCCAAATTTTCAATATATTGTCCAGCTACCCACATCTTGTGTCTTTTTGTAGTCATGTAATACTTTTGACAAAATAATCCTGAAATTAATGAGAGCCACAGGCTGGTGTGGCTCAGCCCAGCAAAAGATAGGCTTATGACATTAATCTCAAGAGAGAATGAAGTAAGTTCAGACTTCACCGATTTTTCAGTTTCACAATTGCTAAGCACTTTACTGCTTTTCTTCAAACCTGAAACACCAGCAGAATGTGGGGTTGCAAAATTTAGTTTAAAACATATTATTAGAATAGTGTAAGTTTTAGCTTTCCCTAGATGGGCCCCTTTTTGTTAGTGGAATGCTTTCCTATCTTGAGTTGATAACAGTTTCAATGTCATCTCTAGGTTTTGCCTAGAGACAGACTTTCATTGGCCCCTTTCCCTAGATGAGGTATACCCTCCTTTGAAGATGCCCCCCCTTTTTCCTTTCTCTGTCCATCACTGAATTTGTTATCTCTATAGTCCAGAAACCTCCAGGGCCTCTGTCCCGTGGATTGGCAGAAGTCTTGGGTCCACTCCCCTGTATACCTGTGATTTGCTACTAGCTATGTAATGTAATAGGCATTTATTGTATTAATTGTTTTATTGGTTTTTGGTCCTATTTTCCGCCTTCTTTTGTCTAAAAAGTATAAAAACTCCACCATAACCCAGGGGAGGTGTCTCTCCTGGGGCATGGTCTGAAGAAGAAGTTCCCCCATGTCCCCCAAATAAACCTTTGCTCCTTCCCAACTTCGGAGAGTCCACTTTTTCTGAGACACCACAACAATGACAACCAAAAAGGAGGTGCAGCTGAGCCAAGAACCCACATATTGGTTCTGTTGAGACGTGCTGAGCGGCTGAGGAGCCCAGCCGGGCTCAGAGAAGGCCTCGCACTGCAACAGCAGAACTATTAAGCAAATGCACTTGAGGCTGAAAGACCTACAGCAGAATGATATATTCAAACTTGCACCTTTACTTCTTGTGTTTAGCTTCTGGGTGATTTCTTTCACAAGGTCAAACTCTACTGTCAAAATTTCATTGGCCACAGGAACATCATAGGAGACCCTGAAGAACTTTGCACATCTCAGACTATCTAAGAGTTTGCAAGCCCAAAGAGCATTTTAGAGGTTGACCAAAGGGGCTCAAATCCTGCTCCAAAATGAAACAGTGAGGCTTCTAAAAGATTTTTCTCCATGCTGGAAAGAATGACAATTTTTGAAATAATGCTTTCAGAACCAAAAGATGTAATTTCAGCTGGAACACACCAATTTTATTTCTTGTTTTTTTAGATTTGCATTTTCGTGACTGAGTCCATGACAAAGCTTAGAGATGTTGTTCTAAAACAGACATAACTTCACAAATCTTGCTGTTCTGACAAAGTGGAGGGTGCCAGCAAAATCAGTTTGAAAAGAATACAATCACTTTGAATAGCAAACCCATTTTCTTCCTCCTAAATTCTATTCATTTTTCACCAAGAGCAATTTAGTTCGTATTAAATAAATAAAAGTACAAAATCTAAACTTAGCACCTGAGTGTAGGAAAGCATCTCCTGTTACTGTGTTCCCAAATAGGGCCTGTCAAGGAGTGAAGCTAACATAGCTCATAGCTAAGTACCTGAGCTAAGAAAAAAATTATATTAATTTGTTTTGTCCCTGTATCTTTTCATACTAACATTAATTCAAGCTGCTCAGCAGTCACACAAATAGTGTTCAGTTTCCTGTCATGTGCCATAAACAAGCAAAAGATGTTAAAAGCCTGACTGACAGTAGAGTACATTACTGTGTTTGTTACCACCCTGAAGACAATCTCTTGCTAGACTGGTTAGCTAAAATGTCACATTATTCCCAACCATATTTGAATGAAGTACGATGTCATGGCTTTACTATGTCTTTATCCCACAGTGGTTTGTGGAGATGTGAAAAAACATGACAAAACTCTGTTACATGAGAACATCATTCTATTAGATGTTCTATTTGATCTTGTAGTCAAAGTTTCTTGTGTTTCTCCTCAAACATCATCAGGTATTTTTCTTACTTATGGTCTGAGTTTTGGGATGACAGACATGCTGAACTCAAAAGTCATGACCTGGATATTTTTTTCTCCCAAACACCAAAAAGTTTTAAAATAGGAAATAGAAATTCTTGAACATTGTGAAAACATTTTTTTTAGATTTTGTGTAGATATTTCAGAGGTATTTAAATTAAAATAAATTTATAGTCTTTATGAAATGAAAGCTCCCAGCAAGAGTGAAAAAGTTGCCTCCAAAGAAGGTGGACTCAAAGAGAAGATAGGTAGGCCAAGTACATTCAGTCCAGAGTAAATCATAGGTAGAATAGGCTATTTTAAAACAAATAACAATCAGATTTAAAATTTTCCCCAAATGGCGCAATATATCGCTGAATGCTGTTGGCACACAAAATCACCTGAACTCAACAAGAAACAGATTTATGCCAAAACTTCAGAGCAAAACCTCTAAACATTTATAATATGACTTTTGAAGTCACAGACTTCTTATAACTTACTCAAGATTGCTTCTGCCTCCCCTGCTTGAAATCAGGTGGTACAAATGTATCAGGCACATCTTTGGTCAGGTGATATGCATTTGGAAACAGTAGGATAAAGACAAAGTCTAGATAGTTTCTCCTGTGTTCTGGAAGGTATTATGCACGACTTACGACCTAATCACTTCAATTTGCACTGCAGTGCAATGCATCATGCTAGAAATCATGGCCTGAGTTTTCAGTCATTCAAATGTTACTGAGTCCCAAAACTTAGTTCAGGAGGTAAGCAGCCTTCGGACAACATTAGCCAAGGTGACTTATCAAGAGAAGCAGTAAAATAAGGGGCAAGGAATTACAAAACAGAATGGTCATTCCTAAATGAGATAATTTATCAAACTAAGAATTCATTATTTAGTGCAGTGGACACCATCACTCCTCAGGAAAAGTAATATCGCACACTAGGCTTGAAGTATCTTTTAAGTGTTAGTGAATAGTAGCTGTATCACTTTTACCTCATATTAATCTGATTGCTTTGCTAGACCACTAATACTGACACCTATGTTTTCTCTTGACCTGCATGGAAAAGCTACTGAAGTCAGTTTAAAAGTGATTCCTACTTTTTCTAAACACTAACATAGTGAAGTAAAGTACATCAAGTCATTTGAATCAATGATCAAAAGAGACATATTTTCCTATGACTAAGCCAATTTCTGGCAAAAGATGTGGCAGAAATTTGCAGCACAAAAAAACAGTAACAGAATAAAAAAGCTTTTAATCTCCACCCACTTTCCTCCTCTCAGAGGATGATCAAGATCCTCAACAATACAGCTGCCACATCAACTATGGTGATGTGTTCTGGCTTCTCAGTGAATATTCATTATTTTTTAATTAATTATAAGATAAAATAATTTATATTTTGTTATGAACTTCTAGAAAAAAAACAACCTGCATTTGTGTGCAATTTTCTTACTGAAATGTTTTTTGTGGGTGAGTGGTTTCACAGCTTTATAACTGCATTCATACAGTTTACCTCATGAAAAATGAAGGGCATTCAAAATTTTTTGTATCCATACTTGCTGTAGCCAAGTGCTGTAACTCAGGGAAAGTTATTCTTGATAGGAAGCTATTAATCAAATAAAAGTGAAATACCTACCTTCAGTAATGTGTGACTAGTACTCCACAGCCTCTGTTTGTGGCTCTTTATCATGGAGCCCAAAGCCAGCATTTTAGCCCAGATGGCTGTAGGGTGACTGCAGTCCTCCCTAGAAAAGATGGTTGTAACACTACATAAGTCTATGTGGGCACGGAAGAGACAAGGAATATTTTTCCTCATCATCCTTTTTTTCTAGTAATGGTGGGTTTTTTTTTTTTGAAAGTCGCATACAGAACATTGATGGCAGACTGAGAGAGATGACTAGTAAGGACGCTCAGGAAACCAGGCTGTAACTATCCATTATCAGAATTAGGAATGAGTTCAGTTTCAGTGTTTTGAGCCAGGAAAGGAAATGGTACCTGAAGGAATACTTCTGGCTCTTCTACAAGACTCAATTAATTTTGTCATTATCCTTGGGGTGATAAAATTCAATTTTGCTTACAGTACTTAGAAGCTTTGAGCTATCTGTGCTACCACCTCACCAGAAAGGAAGGATAATTATTTTTGTAGGAATGCCCTCCTGTGACACAGGCATCCTAGATTCTTCCCCTATCTCTAGGCAAAAGTTCTCATGAAGTCATAAACAATTCAGCATGTTTACAGGTTTAGAAGTGACCTGTGTCTTGATCTGAATATGCCAAAATCCAGGAAATAAGAAGCACAACAGAGAGCAGGGCAAGAAAATAAGTATTTGATGCCATTTGCAGTGAAAATCTATTTGAGATAAACAATCAGAAATTATATTTTATTTCCTTTTAAAATGGAAAAAGGTTTGTGAAAATAGGAGACCTTCCACTTCATTTTCTGCTTTTAAAATAAGATACTTTTTATTGCAGTTCGAGTTAGTCTCATAGAACTAACTTGATTCTGAAACTGCCTACTCAAGGATTTCTTGTCTTCACAGTATCCTATTTCTAGGTCAAATGAGATAGAATTTTATGATTTTATAAAAGGTACATTCTTCTAACTAGATTTTATTCAGAAATTCATGATCTGATTTGTCTGAGTTCTTCTTTTAGCAATTCACGAGCTCTTCTCATTGAAGGTCACACTGTGAGACTGCCTCCTCAAAAATTCTCTTTTCCTACATTTTCTTATTTCCAGACCAAATGAAATTAAAAACTTAATAGTTTTTTACTTTCTTCTTTAAGGTAATCAAAATTCTTCTAGTTAATATGTCACTTATGACACCAGCTTATCTCCTAACTAAGATTAGTGTGTTTGTTTCATTAATTTCCCTCTTTAGAACAGTCAGTAAGCACAGGGAACCTGAGATTTTTAAGTAGCAAAGGGATTCAGTGCATGGTAAAATAGGCAATACATCAAATTCAAATACCTAAATTGAAGAAATCAATCATAATACTTTTTTTTTAAAAAACATGGATGAAACTTATTTTCAATTAAAATGACAAAGCTGACAACATCAAGCCCATATACAAGTAATGAAGTATGACTACTTTCAGTAGCAGAAGTGAATACATTCTTTTGGTCTTAATATTATGTACCTTGGTATAATCATTTGGGAACAGATTCTTATCTAACATAAGCTGCCATAATTACACTAGAAAGTTATGACATGTTACATCATCTCAGAATTTACTTTGAATTTCATATTCATTTCCACCTAATTTCAGCTACTCCTGGGGTTTTTTCTAATATGAGGATTTTTAGATAACTACTGAATAAAAAGAAATTTCTTTTGTAGCTTTACAAAGACAACCTTTGAAACCTACTATGATGTACAGAGTATAATCTACAAATCATGTCAACAGAGTTTATTTCCTTTGATTTCACACTATAGCTCTAGGCATCTGCTATAACAGATAGAAGCAGCTTTTGTAAGCTCACTAAAGCTATCATACCACCAAATGACTTGAAAAAAGGGCTAACAGATTTTGTAAAAACAAAAAGACAGGAGGAAAGTAAGAGTAAAAGAGAAACATAAAGCTGCCTTGTGCCAAAACAAAACATGTAGCTAGACCTGCCAGACTGTCTTCAGTAGTGAGGAGATCACGAATATGTGTTGCCCAGTACTCTTAATCCTGTCATGTGAAGTAGTGCAAAGTGGCAGAGAATGCTAGAACTGATTGTTAATTGAAATGGTAAGACTGGTTTATCACCATCTTACTATCTTTCCAGGACATAAATTTTGTTCTTACTACATATAAGCTACCTGTTTTCAAAAACCTGTAAATCCTGCTGATATAATTGGAAATTATTTTGATGCACCTTAGGAAATGGGATTGTGTTTGATACCTTTTGTTAAATATCTGAATTTGATGTACTGTCCATAGTACCAAGCTCTAAATTTCCTCATTATTTTAAAAAACCTAGTTCCACAACACTTACTGATTTAAAGAGAGAATCACCTGAAAGGCAGTCCTGCAACATATTTATAGTGCAACTCTTTCTGATCTACTGAAATGTTAACCATTAAATCTGTGTGTTTTTAAAGAAATGCTATACTGTATGCTTCAGACCATAAAAGATGGTAAGAACAAAAGGGCAAAACAAACCCCAAATATTAAAATGTTATTGTGAAACAATGGATTAGACCTGGAATTTTCACCCTGCCTAGAAAGAGGGGTGGTAGTGGTAGGATGCTTCCTTCCACTGACTCATACCCACATACCTAGTAAAGGCTGAGCTGAACTGACACCGTCTGTCAGTGAGTTTGTTTACACTCTAGTTTTAGTTCTGCATTCCACCGAGCAGCAGGGAAACAGTTTGTTCAATGTACTTTGAAGTTAATGATGAGAACTAGATTATGTTTAAGAAACTTTGTCTCCAAACAAGTGTTTACATGAAGAAGAGTCACGATTTAGTGGGTCAGAAAAATTCCAATTGTCAAGGGACTTGCAGACTGCCTTAATGTATCCTGAGCACTAAACTCTGTATATGCCAAAAATACTGCTTTGCAACTAGCACTGACAGATGTGAGAGGACACAGGGTGGTCTGTTTCAGAAGCTCTGCAAACTACAGTTAAAAAGCAAGCAGTTTTAAGTAGCTTGGCTCAAACATCCTGACATAATTTTTTTGTGGAGGGTGGGGATGGAATGATTCTCAAGAGCTTCTTAGTACAGCTGTCACTCCTGTCAGTATTACTTGAGCCACCACTGTGATAAATTGAACTCCCACCACCACTGCATCATTCACTATGCTATTTGATCCTAGGGAACCCTGATGCTGTTCTATGACTTCAAAGCTGCTGCCATAGCTGCATGTGTGTAAAGTTATCACCTACTGTAACTAACAAAAAAGTACAGAAAATTATTAACCCTTCTGTAACAGACCAAGTTTCTTTTTCTCAGAAATACATCCTGCATCAGTGTGCTTTTAAGTTCCTCAATCAACCCAGCATACTTTGGGTATACTGCACTTAGTCCTGGTTTCCATCTCTGGGACTGGATTTTCAGTTTGATGTTCATAATTTAAGGTTTCATTTTTGGCATAATACTGGTCTATTTCTGGAGCCTTCCAGCTAGTACTCCCTGTCCATAAATGAGGTACAAGATGCAAGACTAATGTCACCACTACCTAAACCCTAGTTATCTCTCTGAAACACCTCATTAAGACTTCAAAAGTGGAAAGTATTTCTTGAACTGGACGCTTAAAAAAAAACAAACAAAACCAAAACACACACACACATGCCTCTGCCTAAAACCACAAAATAACAAGGAAATAAAAAACCGTGTACACACAAAGTATGCACTCAAACATATATGACCCCCTCCCTCATGTAGCAAAGACTTTGGGTTGAGGTCAATGACATGACTCCTCTTAGAGGCACTGGAAAATTGCAACCCTGATTATTGCTCTGTAATATGATAGGCAAATACAGCAAAATATTGAAATACCTCATCATGTACTGGACATGCTCTTGCATGTTGGACATGTCATAATGATATGACTCATACACAAAAACTGGATTTTCCTCTAGAGACAGACACTGGTCCCTTCTCTGTGACCAGTGACAGGACTCAAGGGAATATCGTGAAGCTGTTTCAGGGAAGGTTTATGTTGGATATTACGAAAATGTTCTTAAGTGGAGCAGGCTCCCCAGGGAAGTGGTCACAGCACCAGCCTGAGAGAGTTCAAGAAGCATTTGGAAAAAAACTCTTGGGCACAGGGTATGACTCTTAGGGTGTCCTATGCAGAGCCAGGAACGGACTTGATGATCCTTGCAGGTCGTTTCCAACTCAGCATATTCTATGATTCAACAATATGTACCAAGACAGAAGTATTTAATTACTGATTCTTGGTTAGTTGTTAGTCTTAAATCAATTATATTTATGAATGCAGTTTAGCATTAGGGCTTTAATAAAAAATGCAGATGTAATACCTAAGATTTTTTTCCCTTATGGAGGGCTAGTTACTTTTAAAAAATAGAAAAGGAAGAGCACCCCAAGTAATTTAATTGTATTTGATCTCAAAAATTTTAATGTTGTTCTAAGGCAAAATTTAAGAACTGCGTTAACATAAAATGCCAGAATATTTTAAAACATACCGTGAGCTGCAAACACCTTAGAAACCCCTAGAAATGGTCAAACTAGCAGCCAAGGAGGAAGCTTGATTTGATGATTTCTGGACCTGAGTCTGTGTTTCTATATAACTTCCAAGTGTTTTCCTGCAGTTCAAAATATAAATAACCCATGATACTTTGGGATTTAGTATTAACACTAAATCAGGGAAACATTCCAATATTATTTAGTGAAGAAGAGGAGTCAGTTCTAACATTCTTATGGATTTAACAGTCTCTAAAGTATTTCAGGGAAACAGAGTGCTGTCAGTGCACGTTAACTGTTTCCCTTATTCAATGACCACTGAACTCAACAAGGATTTTTTGAGGAGCCAAAAAGATTTAAAAGTTTCCATTTCCCTTGACTTTAATCTAGAAAGGGTGTAAAAACCTGTTCTGTTTCAGACTGGCTGGATAATCAGTTGCTATATAGGCCTTAAGATGTGCACAGAGGGGAGTTCAAGGCTTCAATGACCCATGGAGATCAGTCAGAGAAATTGCACATGAGGAGTCACAGTCCTTCTCAAAGTTATGCACATAGCTGTTTACTGAGAGCAGTTCAGCACAAAGTCTTTCTGCAGTGATCTGCTGCAGCTAAGCAGGCAAGTGTCAGTGAGGGACGGGTACTTCAGTCTTCCTTCTTGTTTGTCTAAGCTGCCATTCCAGAACAAAAGTAAAAGATCATGATTTTCAGAGGCTTCTAGTTTAATCAGTGTTTTCCAAAATTGTGAGAGCAAGAGATTTCATCTTTCTTTTCCAAAGGTTATTTACAGTCTTGTTCTGAAATTAGTATAAATCCCAAAAAATGATCCCTGTGCAGAACCCAGATGAACTATTTATCTTGTCGTATGTGATCTAGACACCCTCTAATCTTTGAGTTTCCCTTAGTCTAAAACTTCCAGAGCCAAATCTGTTATTAGGGACCACTCTAACACTGCTGAGCTCTTCTCTTCTTTCCTCAGCTGAATCCTGACTTTTCTCTCAAGGCAGGAAGATTAAATTGAAAGACCATGTAGCCTGTTTGAGAAAATGAAGCCATTATGGCATGGTGCTTTCAGATCAAATTGGTAAAGTTCTACATTTAAAAGTAATTAAAGAATGGACCAAGAATATAATTTATGCTGAAATGCACTTTCATCAATTCAGTTTTTACATATGCTTTTGGAAAATTAAAAAGGTTATCATATGAAGTTTCTTGAGAGCTGTAAATTGTTTTCATGTTCAGCTAAGGAGAAAGCAATCTGATGAATCTGTTACATTTCAAAATACACATTAAAGAAAAATGAGATAAAAAACTGAATGAAATGGAACAATAATACTGAAGGGTATTGAGACAGATTTATTTCTCCATTCAAAAAATGTCCACAAGTGTCCTTCATCTGACTCTTTTGAGGTCTATTCTGTTACATTTGTTACATTTAAGCTCTTTTTCTTACTTTTAGTTTTATCAATCAGTTGCCTTTTAGAACAGGGTTGAATACTTCAGGAGAAGGAAGCATAGAAAAGATGAGTTTATCTTTTTCTTAGCACGGTAGCTTAACACCATGTTAAGCGTCAGGAAACCACTCCCATCTAGCCAGGGAAATTAGACTTGAGTTTTTTTCTAGAAGATTCTAAAGAGCAATACTATCATCTTGTTGAGTTTTGATTTAATGGAAAAAGCATACCTACTGCCATAGGGTGATGGCCAAGTGGACAGACACAGGTCTGAAAGCAGTCAGTGTTTTGACCTGCCTTAGGGACAGCTACCTACCCAACAGTGTAGATACAAAACAAGTTCATCAGAATGCATGCAGAAAGCTGAGCCATCTAGAACTGTAAATACTATTTTGTCCATGACACTTGCACGCAGTAGAAAACAAAAATGATCTAATAATGTTCTGCATTTTCAATGTCTTTAATGTCTTAAAATGACTTCACAGTTAAATGACTGTGAATAAACTTCCAGAGCATCTACTCTGAATGATTGTGGAGTATGATGATCCTTAAATAAAATAAAACTCCAGCCTCTGCTTTCCTTATACTTAAATCTCTTAATCTTTAATACAAATATCTTCTCCACTAAAAACATAGAAGCACTGCATCAGCAGTTGTCAGGGGAAATTGTAGTACCCAGCAAGCCAAACAAGTAATTCACTGAAGGGCAAGCCAATGTATTGGGCTGTGAGACTTTAACAGTGTTAAAATTAGCAGAGCATTGCCAGGAGTGTGACTATATACTTTTGTTGGATGATACTAAAAGTCACAATATGTAAAAAGCTGACAAAGGGAGAAAAGATGAAAGTAAAAAAGCTAGGATATAACTAATGATAATAAAACTCTTGGCAAGTCAAATTACTGAGAGTCTCATATCAAAAGCAACTTTGACAATAATGGGATTCCAGAGTCCATAAAATTAGTCATGATTCAAAGATAAAAACATCAACAATTTGCATAAAAGCTTTCCTTTAAAGATTTAGCACTGTGTACCAAATGAAGAAAAAAAGCACTACCATAACAGCAATACTTTAATATAGGTATCCATTATCTAATGCTTATATAATGGAAGCCAAATTGAGCTCATTATTATCAGCACTATTATGCTGAATACTAAATGAACTCATCATAGAAACACACTTGCTTAAAAAACTATTACCACAACATCAATGACAAGGAAAAAAATTGCATGCAAACTTCCTGAGATGACTAATTTGATTTCAGTGTTAACTTCTAATGCATTATTAATCAATAGTTCATTATACTTTAGGATAGCATTTAGTTTATTTGTGGTTTATTTGTATACATTTCATTTCTGTAATCTTTTACTATATTGCACTTTATTCCTATGTAAACAATGCTGGTTTTTCTGATACAGATTTACAGTAAATACAAGTATGATATACTTCTGTGTAATTCAAATTTGTTCTGTTTTCCAAAACCAAGAGAGGTACAAAAAGGGAGATGCAATTCAATGTAAACAATAAGCTAAAGCTATGGGAAAAGACTGAAAATTTTAAATTTTTAAATGGCTTGCATAAGTTTATAAATGATATACAAATATGGTAGAATAGTAGATGTTTTAATGACACAGAATCATGTATATGAAGCAATAGGTTACTTGGAGTCTGGAAGTCTTGGGACTTTTTTTTTGTATCAAAATAAAATGCATCATTTGCATGCTGGAACATTATTATTCCTTCTTTCAGGGCTGGATAAACCACGACTTCTATTAAAAGTGTTGTTTCAGAGTAATTTCAGAACTTCAGCATCATTTTCTGGTAATAGAGTTTATGAGCTACAGAATAAAAGAAGTTACGATTCCTGAAAGGCAGAAGTTCTCGTATCTTCATGACCATTTTAGCACTTACAGAAGATACTAAAATGGTCCTTTACACCAGTGTTTCATGGAAAAGAAAAAAAAAAGGCTGTGATTTTTATTTACTTTTCTTTAATGTTTTCATTTATATTCACATTACAAATTCAACTATTTGTCAAAAAAAATCACAGTATGTAAAACTAAATTGAAAACTAAAAGTAAATTGAAAAATATTTTCAAAGGTAATTTTAAAATATTGAAATCATTCTTCTAAAATGATTTTTATAACAAATATTTTGGAAACAAAATTGGAAACTAGGTCTCTTGCCGTAAAGATGTTGGGTGTGATATAATCTTTCTCTGATGATATGCTATTTAAAGAGGAAGTACACTAAT
>VXBN01014501.1:1226872-1272235 GCA_013397395.1 Sinosuthora webbiana | reverse complement strand
TTTTTTTTTTTTTTTTTTTTTTTTCCCTGAGAGGAAATATTCAACAAAAAGGCTTTCTGGCAGGGATAAAAGCTATAAAGAAAATATTTTGAAGGTTTTGAAATGTGAATAGATTCAAATTACGATGAATTAAAATTCATCAAAAAATAAGACAGCCAAAGTGTAAAGTCTAAAGATTGAATTAGTTAAAGTAGTGATTGTCTTATTTGCACATTTCTAATAAGAAAAATAGCTATATATTTATTTTTCTGAAGAGACTTGGATTCTTTCTTTTCTCTTTCCATTTCTTGGGATAACAATGGAGGGATTGCTACCATTACCAAAAGGGGTAAAAGGTTATATTTTGTGAGCTTTGGCTTCTTGTCTCTTAACCAAAAAAAATTGTCTTCTTTTAAAATCAAAGCGTACAGTCATAGTTGCAACACAGTAGTCTTTATTGTTGAATCTTTCCTTGATTTTCTGCACTATCACAAGGAATATTGGCCGAATTTTCAGCATTTTCATGGCACCTTTGAAGGCACTATTCCAGTAGTTAGACAATATGTCAAGTACAAATTACATCAATGTTTTAAAATTGGGACTGATATTTCAGTATGGTTACTAATGGCTGGACTAGATGAGACATTAGTGAAGCAGATTTTTGAAGCATTGTTTTGCCAGTCAAAAAGATCCGCTAACAACAGCTTTATATATGTGCGTAGGGAAGAGTTACAGTATAAAATAGGTTGAAATAATAGTGTCATGTATCCAGATAATTTGCTAAATGATCTCTATCTTGCAGCCAAGATACCCAGTACAAGGCATAAAAGGTTGTTGGATTCAGCCTATCAATCCAGCTTCTCCAGGTCCCTCTGCAGAGCCTTCCTAGGTGACAGGGAATTTCCAGTACTTGATCTTAAACTGGATTCCATTATTCTTAACTTGCCCAAAGGCTACAGTCACAAAGCTAGTAAATGAGAGACAGAGACAAACCCTTCCAGAGAGTTTCGTCAATATAAGAAAGCTATTAAGCTATTAGACAGTGTCCAAAGGAGGGCAATGAGGGTGGTGAAGAGCCTTGAGGGGAAGCTGTAAGTGAAGCAGCTGAGGTCAATTGATCTGCTCAGCCTGGAGGAGACTGAGGGGAGACCTCACTGCAGTTACAGCTTCCCCATGGAGAGGAGGGGCAGGCACTGATCTCTGCTCTGTGGTGACAGGGACAGGACCCAAGGGAATGACTTGAAGCTGTGTCAGGGGAGGTTTAGGTTGGGTATTAGGGAAAGATTCTTCACCCTGAGGGTGGTTGGACACTGGAACAGGCTCCCCAGGCGAAGGGTCAGCACCAGCCTGACAGAGCTCAAGAAACATTTGGACAATGCTTGCAGACACATGGTGCTCTTGGGGATGCTGCTGTTCACAATCAGGAGCTGGACTCGATGATCCTTGTGGGCACCTTCCCACAACATGATCTGTGATTCTGTGATCATATTTATCTTGCATGCCTTTAATAGGTGAAGACAAATCACTATTTAAAGGGTTTTCTATTCCACCAGACCACTAGTTGATTTAATTTTTCACTTGCTGATCAGATAAATCCCATCTTTGATTTTGGAATCAAAGATATATTATTTTCAAGTATTTTAATTGATTAAAATAATTTTCCTGATTATGAATTTTATATATGCACCCAAATCTATCACCACTGCAATCCATAAAGTGTCCTGGCTAAAGCCATTATTGTAACCTCCATTCCCTACATTTTTTTAGGATAGTCACTGCTCACATGTTGATCTTTTTTTCTCATCCCATGTTCTATACGGCAACAACGGTTCAAAAACAACCTCCCATTTTTAATGTTAAAGCAACCACCAGATGGCGACCTTACAATTGCATAGATGAAACACAAATCGAATGTGGATTGATTTGATTTAGCTTATATTTGGAGAGTAGTATTGTTATTTTTTTAATAAAACAAAAAAACAGGGCCTAAACTCTGCATAAACTTTCTCCAGGTATTTTAACTGGCTACAGGTTTTATTAGAGTCTATTCTTTATAGCGAATTCTTAGAGAATATTGTTAGAGTGAATTCCTTAAATTCTTCACTCTTTCTTTTTTCACTGTAATACACTGTAGTTCTCTAGTTCTTATTAAATCTCTAATTACTGAAACACAAAACACTAGCATGGGGACTCCCACAGAGTATGCAGTGCTACATTTTTCAGTGAAATTATGGTCAGCATGTCATTGCTTCCCATTCTGTAGAGCAGCGAAGCCTTTTTAAAGACTTTTCAGTTTGCATAGCCAGGCTCACAAATTGATCTGTCTGTCAAACTGATGCAGGTGCCAGACTGATGCAAGTGCCAGACACATACTAAGAGCTTTTCCCAAAGTCTGAAGCCTCAACTGGTAGGCTTTCTACTGCTTTGGACCAATCCCCTTTTTTCCTCCTTCGGTTTCTGTCTGATATATATCTAGGATAGATCTGATGTAGAAAGCAATTTCCTGTTAAAACTGTGTCCACAGAATACATTATTCTCCATAAATTTAAAATGGCAAAGTCAGGTATTTAAAAATAATTCTTGGCAATATATACTTTCACCCTGTCAAGCAGTGTTGGATTGCTCAATATTTGATCATGTTAATTTAAAAGAATAAAATGAGTAGGAGTTTGCAGACCAGACAGACCAACAATGATGCTCAAAAAGATAGTAGAAAAAATTGCTAAACAATCAATTTTTAAAAACCTAGATGAAAACATGTGGTGACAAATTGCCAACATGGATTTTTCAAAAGGAAATCAGGTCAAACCAGCCAAATTTCCTTTCCTGGAAGAGTGACCTCTCTAGATGAGGCAGAAAACAATAGATATGGCATATTTTGATGTTGGAATGAAAAGTTCCACCTAGCATTCATGCAAACAAATATTGGAATGAAATGGGATAAAAATCGTACTCAGAGATTAATTAGAGTGAGTTCATTGTCTGACTAGGCAGTCCATGTTGAATCTGTGTTGAAGTGTGTCAGCGCTTTCATCACTAGCTTGTATGATGAAAGAAAACATAATTACCTCTGTTGGTTAGAGTAGAATGCTACTAACTCCAAGGTTGTAGATTCACCGTGAGGCACCCACTTAAGAGCTGTACTTGATCCTTATGGGTCCCTTCCCACACCGACTCTTCTGTGGTTCACAGCAATTCTGTGAAAATTTGCATGGACTAGAGACACTCAGGTTGGGGGAGCTGACACAGTACTGAGAAGAGGACTGGAATTCAGAGGAATCTTGGTAGACCAGAGAAATCATATAAAATCAAGAAAAAGGTGTTCAGTCAGAGGACAACAAAGTATTGCTCTTAGAAAAGGGAAAGCAGATGCATGTAAGTTGCATATAAGATGGGAAATAAGTAGCTGGAAATGGGAAATAATTCTGGAAGGGTAAATTCTGCAACACATTTAGGGAGGCTCACTCACTGTGGGCAATGGAACTGGTAAGTACAAATCATTATTCTGCTTTCTTTGACATTGATAACGTTTCACAGAGTGTTTCAACCAGTTTTGAAATAATGTTTTTGGGTACAGAGTAACTGGGGTCAGTCCTGAGGAAAATAATTAGGAGGACAAGTTATTTATAAATATGACTGACAGAAAGGTTGAAAGAACTGATTTTTGGGGTTGCAGAAGACTTCAGAGATATAGAAATTCTTCAGTATCAAATAAAAAGTTTCTGTAAAGACCGCAACAATAATCTTGGTTTACAGAAAGGCTTTCTTACTATAAGGATAGTTAAATATACCAATTAGTTAATGACCAGGCTTGTAAAATCTTTTCTTGGAAGTATATAAAACCAAATTCAATAAACCTATCAGGGAGAAGTTATTCAAAGAGGCCTTAGGAGAAAAAAATAATGGACGGGGTTTTTTCAAACTTTTGAAAAAGCTTGAGTTAAATAGCTATTTTTACCACTATGTTCATCAGAGGTAAAATCCTTAAAGAAGATCATCCATCATTCACTTTCAAATGGTTCCATTCTCTATTATTCTTAATGAAATTCAGTTAAGGTGCAGGTCTCTCTTTCAAAATTCTGATTGTTTCCAGAGAGAAAAGGCAGCGGACATTTTTCTTAAGAACAAATTGAAAACAATGGGGGGCAGATAACCATTTCAGCATAATCACCTAGAAGTTGGCAAGCTGTGAAAGAAGACAGTACTGTGTGGAATCTTTCGCAATATTCATCAGTCCTGAGAAAGAACCAGCTTCAGGAATGAGACTAGGAGAGGAAAAATTCTTTTATCCTATGTGACATGAAGACAGGTTGTACCAAAGAATCCTACTAAAGAATTTCAACCAAGGGACATGGAAATCTTTGCACTTCTTTCATTCTAAGGATAATTGAAGATGAAGGAGTAGTATATGCTAAGCCCAAGTAACTTGTGCTAAATTTTTTAAACTCATCCATGAAAGCTTATTTTCAAATTTTCAGAAAAAATGAAGAATGTAACTTTGTTACAAAAGAAGATCATTAAATATTTGCTTTGAATTTAAAGCTCTCAACTCTGGAATTGCAAGCAGTACTGCCAGAGCAAGTGTTAAGATAGTAGTATCTGTAACAGAGGAAAAATATTTTCTGATTGTACCGTTCAATGAAGTCAAGATGAAAAAAAACCCAAAAAAACCAGAATAATGAAAAAATATCAAGAATATGTAAAAATAGAAATGATGTATATAACAATTTATATTTCATAGTGGGCCACACTATAGGAGAGAGAAAAATGCCCAGTCTTGGAATTTTTAATTCTTAGCACTTTCTTCAAGCTCATTTTGTGATGAAAAAGAGTGAAAATAATATAATGCTGCATAGGTCTTAACTGAAGCATTTGCTTCATTATGAGTAATGTTGTATCAAACCTGATACAGAATGAAGATTACAGAGTCAGCATTGCAGTGGAATACCTTTCACATTCCCTTAATGTCCTTCAACAGTATGTACACATTTTGATCATGTCCAAGAGAAGCCACTTTAGAGTATTCAGGGCTCTTATTTCCTCTTGAAAAAAATACACTGCCTATTTTTACTATAATTTATAATACATTTATAATTTTTTAAAAAATAAAAAAAATTAAACCCATAAAATAGTTAATCATTGAAATCACAGACACAACTGAGGTTTACACTGTGTGAATGTCCTGTTGCATATGTTTTGGTTTTGAAACATTCGCTACTTACTAATTTTTCACAATTTATGTTACACTCATATAGCTGATAATTTTTCAGTTATGACTAATAAGTACAAGACTTGAAAGATTCTCTGCAATTTTTTAGGGAGACTTTTTTTTTTTCAATCATTTTAACCTCTGAAGCAGCGTTATGGAAAGAGACTGAGGCTGCCAACCCTTCCCAAACCAATGATCCCAGAATCTCTGGAGGAATTTGTGAATTTGAAGGTAAACTTTCTGTCTTTTAGAGAGAAGAATATCGAATCTTTTAACAGTTGAATAGATTTCCCTCCATGCATTGATTAACACTAAATCTTTTCAATCTATTTCAGCTTCATTGTTCCCCTGCCATTTGAATTGCTGGCCCAGAAACATATAATTCAAACAGAATTCAATTGAGAACTGCACTATAAATATTACCCTCACCATACAGAAAAGTGAGTATTATACAGGTAATATTTTAACCAAACTCGAAGATGTCTGACTGTGCATTAACTCCTATTTTGTGCTGCAGTGTTAACACTGGGAATGATACTTAGGATGCAGCTGGAAGTAGTGGAATCTGGAACTTCAAGAAAAAGTTTGCTATCTAGTTTGACCATTGGTACCACATACATTTGAAGAAAATTACCAGCAAATAATAGAAACTTAATAATTTGAAGACCAATTTAAATCTTCCTACTATTTTTTTATCTGAAACTATAAAGTGAAATTTTCAATTCCAGTGGATTTGTCAGTTGCCCAGTTAAGGGAATTTTGTGAGGAAACAGAAACATCTCATGTACTGTATAACAAAAAGGAAATAGGATTAAGTAGTTTTCTTTGATAAACTCTTAGGCCAAACTGTAGTTCTAATCTGGTCACTCAGAGGCATTTTAAAGCTTTGTGAAGCACTTCTCTTTCTGAAAGTAGATGATTTTTCTGACAGGTCGATAATACGAAACTGGACTATGGCATAAGAGAAGGGAAGCTTGAATTGACTTGCTCAGCACATATGTATTATCCAATGTAGTCAGAATATAGTTATAAAAACATGATAGGAATTATCACATTGAAAGTTCAAAGAAACAAGCACATTTTTTAAAAAGTCTAGAACTTCTCCATAGTTGCTCTAATTTTACTCTGGTTAATTTCAGTTTTTCAGATTACGATTACTACCTTTAAATTTTTAGTAATGTATTTTGAATATGATAATTTTAATTTGAGATGTTTGGACACCTTGAGAATCCTTTGATGAAACAGAGATATAACCCTCACTGAATTATATTACCCCTCTCCCTCAAATCCCCTGCCCCCAGCCAAATTTGTTTTGTTTTGGTTTTGTTTTGTATTGGGTGTAGAACACAATGAGAAATTGATTGTTATACTTCTGGTTACTGCTATTCCATGGGTTTAAAAGTTGTAACTGTAATATACTGTCCTTTATTCAGAAAAAGAAGGCACTGTAGGTGATTTGCATTCATCTGTGAATGTTTGTCTATCCATCATTTTTTTTTTCTGGTTAAAACTACATCCAGCTAATGTATTGTTCAGGGTGCTGGGTGCCTACCACCCAGCTTTTGTGGTGGTACCTTTTTATAGATAAGTTTTTCCTCCTGTGGAGGGAAGTTTCTCTCTTTTTATGCAAATTAGTTATGATGTAGAGTTTGTTCTTTAAGACCTTTCTGGAAATGGGCTGGAGGGCTTCAGAAGGCTTTGGTGAACTTCCACCTCCCTGCAGATCAACCTCTGGCTGATAGTCTGGGCTCGATTCTCAGCCTCATTACTGCTTGCACTGTAATGCAAGCAGTAATGATAANTTCCAGAAGCCAGAACAAGGATTTTTGTCCCCAAACAGGCTGTCCTACCTCCCTCCCTATGGCTCCCTTCTCCAGGCACATCTTGTCCTTTCTTGCAGCCTGTTCTTACCAGCATTCCTTGGTTATTTGGCTGCAGATGTTTGAGGCTTATATATTAGCCCCTTATCTTCTGGGCTTCTACATCTGAACAAACGAGATATTTTTGGTATCATGGCTAAACTGAAAGAGAATAATCTGTGTAGGTTGAAGAAAGAAACTTGACTTAGATTTTTATTAATGTACAGATTGTGAGATTCTATTACTTTTTAAATTGTAAACTTTAAATTTCTTTTTGAGATAGTTATTCTGCTTGTTACCATAGTAGTCTGTTAGTCAGAAAAAATAATAAGCCAGTGAAAGCAAGGACTGTTGCCCCAGACAATAACCTACATTATTTCAAATACAGTCAAGATTTTATATATAATATCAGGTATCATGAAGTGGAATAAAAAGGGAAATATTTGTTAAAACAAAAATGTTTACAGTATTGGAAACC
Organism: Sinosuthora webbiana; assembly: GCA_013397395.1. Taxonomy (NCBI): domain Eukaryota; kingdom Metazoa; phylum Chordata; class Aves; order Passeriformes; family Sylviidae; genus Sinosuthora; species Sinosuthora webbiana. Next base: position 1,264,710 of record VXBN01014501.1, on the reverse strand, counting down.
TTCTCTTTCTTTTAGCACAAATATATTCTGAAGTGTGCTGTACTCTCCCAGTTACCTAAGGTTTCCAGCTTTTTAAAAATCAGGCTACAAAGGTAATCCTACTGTTATTATGATATGCAATCAAACTCTGATGTTGGTTAGACTGCATATTTTTCTGCATTTCATATAAACCACATTATTTTTGTTCATTAAATACTTTTTAATTATTTTAATTCTAAGAAAAGGATACTATTTATTGAATAAGGTGTAATATCTTGTAAGAAACAGAAAGTCAGCCCTCAATTTTTCAGTAAGGTATTATTACTGCTCTTGTCTAGATTTCTTTAAAATACTCATACAACACTGCTTCAAAATTGCCCTTCAGAATGACTAGCATAAGTGTAATTTTGTAATAAGTCTTAGTCTCAAAATAGGCAGGATCGAAAGATGGGTTCAAAACGAGCAAATATCACAAATCTAATGCCTGGATGCTCCTGGCTATGCTGTTTAGTAGTGACCCAAGGTAGTCCATACAAAGCAAACCCTTCCAATTAAGAAATCTGTCAGTTGTTTTTATTATATTGCTGTTGCTCAGGTTGAATGTAGCCCATGGTCCAGGGAAATTTCACTGAAATTACTTAAATTTTTCAGTTAAAAATTATTTTGTGTTAAAAGACATGTCTTGAGATTAAAAATGGACATTATTATGAATAAAAAAATATTCCATTTACAAAATCTAAAGCAGGATTTCACACCTACGAAAGGCTCTAGGAATCTGCTCTGAGTGACTCTATCCATCAATAGCTGGGTGGTGCACAATGATGCAGGTGTGAAATAGTCTCATTTACTATTCACATGAACTCCTCCACCATCTCATTCCCAGATAATGGAAATAAACTAAAATTTTGTTAGTGTGAGCATGAGAAGACACTTCTGTACCATAGTTCTTCCTATAGTTAGGTTGTTGGTTCAGATTATGTGCCACCTTCTACGCCATGGTTTTTTCCTTTCCTGCCTGTTGTAAACAAACTACCCATCCTTGAAGGAAACAAATCTCTCAAGCCTACAGGGATAGCAACATCTTCTAATATAATGCAAGTTTTCCCACCAAGACCTAACTCTTGAAAAAAGTGCAAATTGGTATTCCCAGCACAAAATAAAAAAGAAAAATTTCCTTATAATATGCAGCATTCTCTATAAGAAATGTCATTAATTACAATTTCTAATATTAAGCCAAATTAGTCTGATAGTCCCTCACTTAAGCTGTTACTCCTGAAATTAGAACTCTTGTAGCAGAAGCCTTATCCATGAAATACTGACATTCTGCTATGGTACATAAATTGAGAAATCTCTAGTGTTTTTGATGGTCATTCAACACCTAGTTCATATGAAACAGAAATGTCATAAGCTCCCAGCTTCTCATGAGCACAGTGAAGTACACAAGATGGGCTCATTTTCATCAAGTACAGAAATGAGTTTGCCCCAAAAACATTTTACATTTATGAAATCCATGTAGTCTAGTTCTAAGTTTGGGTACTATAAACCCAGTATTTTGAAGTAATTTCTTTACAATTTAAGTAAACTTTAATTTTGATTCTTACCTTTATATTACATTTATGCAGACTCCAAGAACAACTAGCTACTATTTCAATGAATTAAATGTTTCATAACCAAGACATTCTGTTTCAAATGTAACAGTAGTTATCTCTCTTTATTTTCACAGTTTCCACTATAACTAAACATTGTTTTCAATAGTCAGACTACCTGTATAAAGAGCAATATTGTATCATTTGCTGTCATGAAAATGAGCTTTTATTTTTCTGTCTAAAAGTAAGCAAGTAAAAGTACTATAATTTCAGCTGAATTTATGAACTAAACAAATAAAGTATGAAGAGGCCGTCTCCCAAAAATATATGAAAAGGCAAAAGAAGAATAGTTCGTAAATCATGTGTTTCTGAATAAATCATTGAAAATATAGTGACCCAAGGTAGTCCATAACCATCTAATAAATCTTTATTTTTCACCAAAATAAAAGGTGAAAAATTCAAGGTGTCCATGACAGCACTAACAAATGAGTTTATAAGAATTTAGCAGAAAGATCAACAGAATTTCTTGAGTAGCTCTTTTTAATTTTAGCCTCAGTAGTTTCCTCTATTATAGTTTTTATACAGTTTGTAATATATAGTTTGTATATACAGTTTGTAATATTACAGTTTTTATATAGTTTGTAATATAATGACTGATGTTGATAAAGTAACCAACTTGCATAATTAAAGAATTATGCAAAGCATGAAATTTTTAATGCATTCTGTAAACAAACAGATCCTGTGAGAGTGACAAGTAGTCATTGACTTATGCAGATTTGAATCATTCTCTGCTGAGGAGGAAGTTGTACCAAGGATCCCAGGAGAAAGAAGTTGTACCAAGGCAGACATCAGAAATAATTATTTTTACTTACATTCCTGGAGTTTTCAAGTTATAGCTAAGGAAATTTTCTTGAACTGAAGCAATCAAATGAATCTGTGCCTTAGAAGTATTAAACCTTCAATAAAATACAGGCTTTTTTTCAAGCAGAATAGACTGGGAACTTGAAAGTCCTAAATTTGCTGCTCTTGTGTTTTAACTGCTACTTTAGCATTATGAAGACGGTTAATACAATGAGGGTAAGAGTAGATGTTTTGCCTATGTGAGGGACCCAGAGAAGGATTTAATAAATCCTTGTTCCCATCTTTTTTGTTGGTATTCAGTCATAGTATTAGTTTAATGGTTGGACTCGATGATCTTAGAGGATTTTTGACAAAAACTACAGAGACTTAATTATTTCTGTTAAAGTTGTTTTGGTTTTCACTTATTTGTAAGATTAAGATCTCTAAAGAATAGAAGTGAATGTTTTTGGTCTATATGCTCATTTTTGGTACTTAAATTTTTGAGAAATATTTGTGAAGAAAAAATACTCAAAATCTTTCTGTGCAAAGGTATTAAGGGTTCCCGTAACCCATTCTCTAAGAAGTTGTAAGCATTTCACTCTGTCATCACCCAATCAATGCTTATTCCTTTCAATGATGTATCTTTATGTAGTCTAATATTGCAAGTACAGTTTCCTGTTACAGAAATACAAAATATTCCAGTGTACAAATAACAATCTCCCTTGCCCACCTGGTTAAAGAAAAAAATTAATTAAAAAAAAATCATTAAAATGCTGTACAAAAGCATCCAACTTACATGTGCTCAATTATCCCCTTGAGGATTCCACTGAGTACAGAACAAGCTTAAAAAAAATCTAATCATAGAATTATGTAGTTTTAAGAATACCCATCTTCTTCTGAAGGTGAAGGAGTTTTTCATATTAAATGTATTTGCACATCCTTACTCTGTATTTTGTTTTTCTTTTTATACACCAAAAAATCATTGATGCATCAGCATCTGAGAGACCAGTCATTCTTACTTTCAGGTTTATGTTGAGCAAATGTCTAAAAGCCAAGTTTTACTGGTGCCATAATCTAATTGAGCACTACTGTATATTCCTGAAATTCCAATAGCCTTTGTAGTGGGAACTTTATCATTCTGACACTCTTTTCCTCCAACACATGGGGACCAGTAGTGGCATGTCTAAACCTATTTTTCACTGTAAGCCACTAAATTATTGATCAGTAAAAACCTGACCCAAACATTTAATATCCAATAGGAATTAATGAACAAGGTGAGTCATACATTTACTACATTGGTTGTTGGGACAGCCATTTTAGCAGTTGCAGAGTTCACATGACCCCATCCATACAGCAATGTTTTCCAGATGAAAATACTTAGATGAGGCTTTTCCATGGGGAAAGCTGCAGTGTATATCTGAATGTTAATATGTCTACATATAGGTATATATTCTGCTCAAAAAGGGCATCTACTGAAACTCTGGAAATAGTATGGCCCTGAAAATATCTTCTGTTCTTGATGAAGTCATAAGATATGCTAAGAGAAATGGAGGAATCCGTGTTTAATGTAAGAATGCCTGTGTATTTTTAGGGATCATGGCAATAGGCCAGATAAACTGGATGGAGAAAGAAGCACAAAACAAGGAAATTTCAACCTGGCTGTAGCTACTTAATATTGGCTAATGCAATTCAGTAATGCTTGAAACAACCTACCATTGTCTTATTTAAATAACAAGAGACCAGTTTAGCAAGCTATATTGGCATGGTGCATGGAATCTTTCTCTACAAGTCTAACGGTAGTGATTAGGAAAACATAGCTATTATAATATTGTAGAAATAATCTGTCAGTTAAATTGAACTTCAGAATGTGAAAGGTATACATCACGTAATCACAGTGTACATAAACTTGCAAATGAACAAGTGCAAACAAAGCAGTTGAAACACCAACAAAAAACATTCATGTAAAGAAGACTAGTGATTAAAACCCCATCTATCTGCAGCCTAGAACTTTAATAGTTAATACTACTGAAAGTACTCTATTATAAAGAGTACTAAAGTACCTCTATATTGTGCACCTAAAGTACTTAAAGTAAACTAGAAGTCATTTAATATAATTTTAAAATTAACTAAGCTTTAAGAATTGTGTATAACTAGATTTTCACATAGTACTTTTAGGCTATAAAAATATTCCCTTGGGACTATAACTAAGAAAAGAGTTTCAATCTTTTATCTTTTATCAGTTCCCAGAAGTGCTGCATTGTTAGTTCTCCATATTTTTAAAACTGGGTATACATTAGCAAGCAGCATGATGCAACAACAGTGCAGGGACAAAACAAACCGCTAGGAAGACCCAGCACAGAATATATCTGGTATGATCTGGCTGCTTTATTCTATCTATAGTATCATCCCATGGACTAAATAAACATTAATAAATAAATAAACATTTACCAAGTATATCTGAAAAACATGGTTTAGTTCCAGAAACCAAAGTCAAATAAGGTAGCCTAACTCTGCAATGAAAATCAAAGGGAGGGAATACCTGAAGTCTCAATGAACTCTGTGATTTTCTTTTAGTCTCTGGTGAGAAGGGTGCTTTGATGCATGAACGGTAGAATGGTTGGGCAGAAGCAAGACAATTAACAACCAAACTACCATGATCACAGTTTGTCACTGTGATCGCTTTAAACTGCTTTGGAGACAGAAAGTTACAATACTGAGAAACAACTTGACCAGATTTATGTGTCTACATCAAAATGAAGCCGTGAAAGCACCACAGAAAACATGGCATTTGTAGGGAATCATCTTAATAGTTCATTATAAGTAGGGGACAAATATTTTTTTAATATCTTTAACATGAAACTGCTTTAGGACCCACCAAATTTTTTGCGCAGAGAAGATACCTATGGCCTATGTGGGTTTTCAGAATGGAAAGTTTCCACATTCAACATAATAAACAAACAAAAATGGCTTAAATATGTTAGCAGGTTTGAATATCTCAAATTTACAGGACAATGTACACTGTGATTTAAACCTTAGTTAATGAGCTCATTAAGAAGCATAATAAACAAACTTGACAAGCAAGGGCTCAATCCCCTTTGTGCCCAGAACAGCCCATTACATTAATTCACTTATTATCCATTTAAGTCATAAGATTTCATTATTTATAACCTGTAATTTAATCCTGCACCTGTAAACAAAAAGAGAGATATTTTTGTTAGCTGATGTTGAGGGTGCTCCTTCTTCCTCCAACTCATTGTGGGTGTCCCCTGTTCCAAATGTATCTATCTCATTTGGGAGCAGGAAAGACTCAGTGATCAGGTGCCATTAGATCCACTTCAAAAGTGTTTTGGGTAAACCAGTTTTACACCCTGCAACTTGAAGAATTGATCTAGACCATTTCCATACCTTGGTAAATTATGAGGAAACGAGAAGTAAAAAAAGATAATGGCTCCAGGAGACATCAATTTTCATGTGACCATGGACACATAATGGGCCTTCAGATCTTCCTGACCACCCCTCCTACCTGCCTGGTGCTCTTGATTTGACCTAGTGGTGCAGCTTCCAGCATTCATCAGGCCTTGCATGAGCTGGGTTAGGAGGAGTTGAGTGAACAGTCACATTGGTGCAATAAAATACTTGAAGAAATTCTTTAATAGATGTAAAACTATTCTTTTAACCTTTTAACTATACATGAAGTGCAGTTCAGGGTCAAAAGGATATAAGACATTAAGTAGCACAGATATCCATTCTCCTCATAGCTATCAGTAAAATATATACATTTCCTTTTGCAGTAGCCTAGTAGCAGTTAAGGACACCAAGTATTTTTATGCTTATTGTTCTGCATAATTCTCTGTCCATTTCGTAGCAGTATTGAACTTATGACACTTCTATTAGAAATCAAAGATCACAGTAAACAACTTTGATACTGTCTTGCTGCATAATAGAGCCGTCAGACATCTGTGATCTGAAAAACTAGCTTGACATTTACCACATATATTCTGTAAAATAGACCTTTCTATAGTTTTACAATTTAAATAGATATGGCAGCCTTCAGGTACCTTGATAGCAGTAGAAATTATATTAGCTGGAGGCACTCTAAAGAAGAGCAAGGGAGAAAGATTATTGAAAGGGAAAGTTGCTTTATGAAAAAAGATTTAAATTTTTGTATAGAATTCCTTTGACTCTTTCTTTCATCTAGATGATTTCACTAATCTAATTTGTAACATGCCATCTCAAACACCATTATCAACACAACTGACAGGATAGTCAATTACTTTGGGAGGGACAAGGGAAGCAGATAGGAAAGAGAGAGACTGTAACACTCTTAAACACTCTAGATTTGCAATATAGAATTTTACCCATGGTGTAAATCAATCAAATTGATCTCATGAATCACAGAATTGCTATGGTTGGAAGGGACTTCTGGACATCATGTAGTCCAACCATGTTGCTAAGGCAGGTTCACCTAGAGCCAGGTTACACAGGAACTTGTCCAGGTGAGTTTTGAACATCTGGTAGCATATACTTTAGTAAAAAAATAATTGTGAAGGTCCCAAATAAGTGATTCTAAAACAATCTACAGAAAAGTCTGAGTCTGACCAAGGCTCCACATAGCTCTGAAGTACCTTCTGAAAGATAAGCTTGTTGAGAACACTTATCTGAAAATGGGTGGACCATAGCTGAGCTCTGGTGTAAGAGAACTGATGTTGCAGTAGGAGACAACACACAGTTGAAGCCCTAGAGACAAGGCTGTAGCTTGAGGAGACAACTGAATGCACAAAGGTGGGAAAAAAACATGGTGTATGACCTGGTCACAGACCCTTAGTTCAGATGATAAAAGTACGCTGCAAGGTGATGTGGAGGAGTTTGAGTGGAGAGCAATGTTTTCAGTAGTGCTGTGCCTAAGCTGTAGTCATGGGTTTAATGTCATTGTAAAGGTTGTAAAATAAGAGAACCATCAACATGTTTATTTGCACATCATTACAGGTGAAGGAAACACTTCTGCTTCCACTACTGCTAGTGTCATCACTGGTGCTTAAATGAATTCAACTGATGCTCACATGGTGTTCCTAGGGAGCAAGCCTGCATTAAGGAGGATAAAGTTACTCCCAATACCTGTCTTTTGTTTACAACAAACATGCTTCTTAGAAATTTAGTCTTTCTATATATCTGTCTATATATATTTTATGAAAATCTTAAAAAGTTTTATAATTTAGAAGTTAACTCTCTACTTAGAATACATAATTCAGTTCTGTTATGAATTGAGTCTGTTCTTTACTTTTACTTTATGATTACTGCTTTAATTTTTCTCTTCCCTTTCTGCAACACATATCTGTATTTTCAGTGCTTTATTAGTGAAAATGAAACTTCCAAAAGAAAGTTATATTTTCCCTATTCTGAGGCCTGTTTTCAGAAAGATATTACAAATGTTGTTCTCATGGGAAAATACACTTTTATCATTGTGTAAGTGATTGCTTTGAAAATCCAGAGATTATTCCAAAAGTTTTAACATATGCAGAAGTTACAGATCATACTGCTTCAGACAGGAAAAAAAAATGATGAGGGTAGATTTTTTTTTAACTCTCAGTTCCCAGGGGGCTTTTTAAAATGTATCTGCCAAATTTTAAAAGATTTTGCTTTAGGAAATTAGAACAGCCCTGCATTTGATTTTAAATGCCATTATTTCAAATAAGTCCCAAGAAAGGTAGGGCTGCAAAGAATGAATAGAACGAAATCTTCTTTTCCTTTTTCTTAGGAAAATATTACGTTTGCAGTAAAATAGTAAAAGCTGAAAAGAAATGCAAGCCATATGAAATCCATTTTATATTATGCCCCTGGGCTGACACTCTCTTCCAAATTGACGAGGACCAGACCAACAGAAAATCAAGGTTACTGAACTAGAATATATATTCTGTCAAATATCTTTAGTAGAATTTGTGAAGGGGAACTTTTTTATAAGGAGAATAAAATACACTTGTGTTACTTACAATTATTTGCTCCTTGAACAAGAATATAATTTTGAAATATATCTCAAACAAAAAATAGGAATTGAGAATGAAACTAATAGTAAATTTATGAGTATGTTTTCTACTTTTTCCTAATGCGAACATTGTGCTAATCCAAAGGCTATACAAAAGAATTGTTGCAACTCAAGAAAAGGAAATTTCTAATGTTTTTCATTACAAACTACTGCAAAAAACCACAAACAAACAAACAAAAAAACCAAACCAAACCAAACAAAAAAACCCAAACAAAAAACACACCCAAAAAACCCACAAAAGAAAAGTTTAGATATATATATTGATGATCAAGGTAATCTATTTGGATAGGCATCTTCTCTGACTAACTGCATCCAGCAAGGGCTTCTGACCATAGACCTATTGTGAAGTAGTGGGATGGGATTCAACTAATTTTAGTTGTTCTGACTAATGAAAATCTCTCCTTTTGAACTTGCTGGAATCACATTTTGATCCAAGAGGTTAAGTCTTTAGTGTACCACTTTGTTATACATTTGAACTTATAAGTTAAACATTGAAATCATAACCTGATAGTGTTAAAACTGTCATGCTAGGCATGGCAGCTATCATCCAGTATTCAAATCATCCGTGAACTTTCACTAAGCACAGTTTATGCTCAGTCACTTCGTGGTTTATGTCATGTTTTGTGGGGTTGCTTGACACTGAAGTTCTGCCTCTAGTGTCTGCCTATTAAGTTCTTCTTATTTAAAAAAAGAAAAAGAAAAAAAAAAAAAAGAAAAAAAAAAGAGAAAGTCTTTATAATAAGAGAGGGGAGAATTAAATCTTTCATTTTCACTGAAGACAAAACTGAAGTTGATAATCACTGGTAACAATCAGTCCTTTATCTAACCCAGTGCAGAGAAAGGACATCAGGGTGCATCTGGATGGGATCTGCTTCACATGCTGTGTCTCTTCTCTTTATTGCCAGTTGTTCAGCCATGAAGAAAAAACACTTCCAAAGAGCACATTCACACTTTGATGGAACATAAATTTTATCCCACTGTTTAGCAGTATGAACATTCAGGATGCAAGTCAACCTCAGGGAACCTAGTCTTTAATGCTTCTTTTTTTACTTTTTGCAAGAACATGTCCTGCTGCTGAACTTCACATAATATTAAAGGACAAGCCAGCAGCTATGCTTGATATATTTTTTCATTCACACAAAATGAAAGTTACACACAGTTTATTTTGTTTTACACATGGTCGGTAAATACAGTCTATAATTTAAAGAAATGAATTAACAATTTATTTCCTGTTGGGTAAGAATGTCTGCCTTCCAGTAGTCAAAAGCTCAAGTTCATTTTCCATCCTATTCACCAAAAAAACTTAAATTACCAAATGTAAGGCAGTCAGTGGGAAGGTAGTTTTGTCCAAACTATCTCCATTTTACTATTGTGCAAGATGGCTGACACCAGGGTTACATTACTTTTTACACAGCTGTTTCTGGATTTTTTCTTTGGGTCCAGAGGGAAGAAAAAAAAGTCCAGGCCAATATACCACTCATGCCTCACTTCACTCAAAAGCTTTAACTCAAAAGCCAAGGGTACTTTGTAGTATTGGAACTGCATGAACATCCAAGGGTCTTTGAAGACAGGGTCCCAAGTCCTTGTTGTAAAATATATTTCAATTATTTATCCTAGAGAATATGAAACATTTGGCAAAGAGATTAAACTAGTTTTGTGAACAAGATAGCAATACATGAGAGCCCAAAATAATTTTTAAATAAATTTATTGAAACTTAACTAGGCACTGTTTCATTTAGCATAGTGTTATAATTTAAAGTGAATGCATAAATGACTTCACATAGGCTGTTGCCAGCTGAACAAGTAGTAAAATATATGCGTTCCTCACAGTTTTGGGACATGCTCCAAGCCTCATCACTGCTTCCCTTGGAGCTAAATTCTAGCACACAAAATATCTGATGAGAGTTGTCACTCTAATAAAGATGCATTAGTTATAATGCAGATTACATCCAACAGAGAGAATTGCAAGTAGTATCTCACTGTCATTTTTCAGAGGAAAGCTGGAACAGATATGGGCAATATTTGAAAAACAGAGCTCTTTAGATTCCCACTGGTAACATCAAAACATTTGTAGAAATATAATCCCATAACCTTTTGAGCAGCTGCCAGAGGTTAGATGACTGGAAACTATCCAGCAATAACTGGGTATTTTTAAGAACTACTAGTTGATCTGGTCCAAATTTGGTGTAGGAGGGTGAAGAAAGAGAGAGGTAGAGAAATACTAGCAAGAAAATATTTCTGGCTAAACTGGAAGAGTATATAAGCTACTCACATCTCTGTGACAGAGACAAGTTTTTGTAAAAGATTTATTTGATTGTTATCATAGAGATTTTGATATGGACCTAAATGTCATTTACATGTACATCAAGATCTTTTCACATAAAGAGCTGAGAAGGAAACAGGAACAAAAATAAGTCAGATCTGTGAGTTATAAATTGGAAGCATGATGGTAGGGAAGCTAATAGAAATCTAAGCAATTTATAAGAGTGCAAGCAGAATGAAGCACCTATCTCAAGGGAAATGTTCCTGATCACAGTGTAAAATCCAAGAAAAATATGCATAAGGTTATTCTCAAAGACAGTGCTGGTAAAAATTATAAATTAACTGCAGGAGAAGAACTTAATCCCTTCCAACTCTTTGGTCCTAGTATATCAAAGGTCACTGCCAGATAAAGCAGTACCATACTCTGAATAACTCCCTAAGTAGAGGAAAATAGCATAACAGCCTTATTTCCATTTTTCCTTTACCCTATTCACTGAAATATTACATTGCATTATGTGACCCTTCAAGAGCCTGATATGTCTTCTCAGAAATTAAAATCTCAGGCCAAAGCAGAGATTAGTATTTTGTTGCCTAATCAATTAAAGTGAAGGTGGACTTCAGGAATGTCATCTTCTTGATTGAGGAAGTTCTTCAATTTCCTTATTTTCTTTGGAAACCGGTTATGCTGGGGTTATGCAATAAGGTTTTGATAGAGGGGAGGGCTGCAGGAGTGAGCTCTGTGAGAAGACAGCCTGTCTTGGGCAAAGTGAATTCCACCAGCCTCCAAATTGTACCCACCATGGGCTAAACCTGAGCCTATCAATAAAGCTAGTGGTACTTCTGTCAAAACAGATCTGAGAAAGGGTAAAAAACACATTGTAGTATCTGTAAAAGAGACAAATGAGAAAAAAAATGAAACAACCCCACGACCACCAAGGTCAGGGAGGCAGGAGGAGAAGGACATGCTTCAAGCACTGGAGCAGAGATTCCTCTGAAGTCTGTGAAGATGACCCTGGGCAGATTGTCTGCCTGCAGGCCCTGGAGGACAGTGTCAGAAAAGATATCTACACTGCAGTCTGGGGAGGAACACATGCTGCAGCACATGGATATGGCCTGAAGGAAGCTGCATACCATGGTGAGCCCACTCTGCATAAGGCTCCTGGAAGACACTACAGACTGTGGAGAGAAGCCTACACAGAATCACCATTTTTACTGGATTTAGGGTCCATGGGGGACCCACTCTGGAGCAATATGTTCCTAAAAGATTGTCCCTTGAAAAGAACCCATTATGGAGCCACTCTTGGAGGACTGAAGCTCATGGGAAGGACAAGTTGTTGTAGATTGTAAAGGACTGTATCCTTTTGGAGAGGGCCCCATGCTGGGGCAGGGGAAAAGTGTGAAGAGGAAGGAGCAGCAGAGATGTGGTGTTATGAACTAACTGCAACCACTATTCATCTGTTTGCAGCACTGAAGGTGGGAGGGAGGGAGTTGAGCTTGGGAAGAAGTGGGTAGTAGGAAGAAGGTATCTTTAGCTTTTTCTAGTTTCTAACCATCCTACTGTACTGTTAGCTACTAATAAATAAAATTGACATTCTTTAAATCAAGTCCATTTCTCTTGTGAGTGTAACTGGAGAATGATCTCCCCATATTTAGCTCAATGGATGAGCCCTGAGCTTTTATTTTCTCTCTGAGAGGGAGAGAAAGCTGCTGGTGATCTAACATCCAGCCTGGATAAAATAGCAAAAGTTAAAGACTTGTTCAATAAAATGAACACCAGAATAAATCATTGTGTACAGTGGTAATAAATGGATTAAAAAATGGATTTAATGTTGTCATACTGTATATTCATGTTATATATTTTATGTATTATTTATATATATTTGTATCTATTCTCCTCTCTGATGATATGTTAGGTATTCATAATCTATGAGCTGAAAATAAAAAGAAGGAAACAGAAGCACAGAATTATTTAGGTTGGAAAAGAGCTTAAAGGTCACCAAGTCCAACCATAAACCCAAGACTACCAAACCCCATGAAACCATGTCCCTAAGTGCCACATCCACATATCTTTTAAATACCTCCAGGGATTGTGACTCCACTACCTTTGTGGGAAGCCTGTTCCAGTGCTTGAAAATTTTTTCAGTGAAGAAGAGTCCTAAGATTCAATCTACCCTGCCCTGGTACAACTTGAGTGTCCTTCCTCTTGTCTTATCCCTTGTTACATGGGAGAAGAGGCCCCACCTGGCTACAACCACTTTCCAGGCAATTGTAAAGACCCATAAGGTCACCTCTGAGCCTCCTTTTCCTCCAGGCTAAACAACCCCAGCTCCCTCAGCTGCTCCTCATATGAACTGTGCCCCAGACATTTCCCCAGCTCTGTTGCCCTTTTCCGGACATGTTCCAGCATCTCAATGTCCTTCTTGTATTGAGGGGCCCAGAACTGGACACAGGATTGGAGGTGTGGCCTCACCAGTGCTGAGAACAGGGGGACAGTCACTGCCCTGGTCCTACTGGCCACACTATTGCTGATACAGACCAGGATGCCTTTGGCCTTCTTGGCCACCTGGGAAAAGTCCTAGCTTTTGTTCAGCTGCTGTTGACCAGCACCCCCAGGTCCTTGTCCACTGTGCCTCTTTCCAGCCGCTCTTCCCCCACCCTGTGGAGCTGCCTGGGGTTGTTGTGACTCAGGGGCAGGACCCAGCACTGGGCCTTGGTGAACCTCAGACCTTTGACCTCAGGCCATCAATCCAGCCTGTCCAGAACCCTTTGCAGAGCCTTCCTGCCCTCCAGCAGATCAACACTCCCACCCAACCTGGTGTCATCTGGAAACTGACTGAGTGTACACTGGATCCCCTCATCCAAATCATCAGTAAAAATATTACCAGATCATTGATAAGAATATTAAACAGGTCTGGCCCCAATACTGAGCCCTGGTGAACTGCACTTGTGACTGGCTGCTGGATGGATGTAATTTCATCCACCAACACTTTCTGGGTCTTGCAATCCAGACAGTTTTTTTGCCTGCTAAGTGCACACCCACTCATACTATCAGAAAACAGTTTCTCCAGGAGCTGGTAGCCTGAAATACTGTAATAATGACACAAAAGACCATGTCCTTAAATTATGTTCAGTTTTCTACCACATAGCATGAATTTTACTCAAACTAACTCAAGAAGAGTTGTAACGCAAACATACTTTTAATGTAAAAGGATCTGCTCAGTCTGACAAAACACTGAACAGACAACTTGGAGCAAGAAAGCAATCAGATTCAGGAGTTAATCTCAAGTAAAAGAGACATACTAAGTGATGTTATAGTTATATTGGTATTTATAGCTCTTGAGGATGATATATAAACCAGATTTCAGTGACAGGACAACAACCTGGTTTAGCTAAATAAAAGAAAGATACCTTTCATAGTAAAAGATAGAACTGTGTCAGGAATGCACTAAAAGACATTTCTTTGGTCAATGTTAAGTAAAAAATTCTTCATGGCAGAATATAAGCCAGGAACGTATAAATTCCTGGGGATTTTAGAGTGGGGATAAAGGTAACCGAACACTCCTTGATGTCCCCATACTTGACATCTAAATATTCTGCTGTTAATCTGCAAGTTGAATTTAAATTCCTAAGAAATCACAATTAAGTACAAATGAAGTTTTCTTACCCCTCTCAGTAAATCTGTATCCACTGACACACAAGTTCCTCATGAGATATTACCTTCTCCTGCCTAGAAAAAGAGAAAGGCTATGGAAATGCTTAGACTGGAGACAGGAGCAGAAGAGAGGATTGCAGCTCCCTAGGAATAGGTGAGCAGGTGTAAGTTCAATGACAATTTGGCACAAAAAGCAATGAAAAAAGGTGACCAACCAAGGTGTGTTGAAACACATATCAGATGAGAACAGACACAGACAGGTGAAACTAAAACCAGCTACCAAATAGTAACTGGCACACTAAAATATACTGAGCATGGACCAGAATAAGCACGCCATTAAACCCTTAACTATTATTGATTTTGTAGAAGAAAGATCCAAAGAAACAATCAGGATAAATTAGAAGTGACACTGCAGTTATAATATTAGAATACTTGAAAATACTTGGGACTCACTAAGACACATTCGCTTGTTAAATAGCTGTAGTAGGAGCCAAACATAAACTTTGTCTGTAACATCTCAGAAATGCTGCACAAAAGGTACTGTCCTAGTAATTTAGCAAGCATACAACCTGAAAAAGAAAGAACACCACAGAAAAGAAGAATTTACAGAAGTTTCCAGGAAATTAATCTCTCTTCACTTTTCTGGAAGATTGTTTTGTTTTAGAAGTTTGTGTTTATCTTGAGTTGGTTGTCCCCACACAGTACACAAAACATTCTAGGAGGTAAAATATTGAACATACTGTTCGAAAGAGATTATGAAAAAACAAAGATTAATGGAAAATGGAATTATTTCATCTGAGCTGTAAGAAGCACAGCTGTGTATGTCTGAAGTGTCCTAAATATTTGGTATTTAATTAGTCGTCATATTGTAGGAGTTCTGATGGCATAAGCACTTCAGTAATTTTTTTTTTTTTTTAATTAATACCTTCATTCTTTTTTTTGGTGAAAGAATATTTAAACACAGTTTAGAGGCAATTACTAAGATAGCTATAATTTAGACTTTGTTATTGATTGTGTCTATGGATATTTAGGCAGATATAATGTCTTTCTTATTTATTTATCTACCTAATATATATTAAAAAAAGAGATCTGCATGATTTAGTTCATGTCAGGAAGGCAACTGATGAACACAGAGCAAAAGGGAGGTTAAGTAAAGGAGTGGAAGAATAGAAGGTCATGGCTTTTTCAGAAAGAACACAGGAAGGTAATGTATGTTCATATTGTTTGTTACTTTGCCTAAATATTAGGCTATCCTGTAACTGTTTGCAAACAGCGACAGATGAAATTGAGATTACACAGCTATCATCATTTCACAGGCTGAGGAAAGGATGGTGATGCTAACATGTTAGATTTCAAGTGTTTTCCCTTCTTGGAGAATTGAGATTTGATCTAACTGTCCTGTCTTTCCATCGTACATGAGATAACATAGTCATCACTTAGAGTCAAAATCACAAGGTTTTTAAAGGGTCAGTTTCCTCAGTACAGAATAGAAATTCTTCACTTCTATTTTGCACAAACTGTATTTTCTGTCCTTAATTAGAGGATCTACAAACCACTGTGAATATGATTACCTATGAATGACCGATTCATATGAATGACTGATACATATGAATGACTGATTACATTGTATCAGTTTCAGACATTAATACAGCATACATGAGCATTTAATTTTGATGACTGAGGCTTTAACAGACATATGCTTAGATAGGATAATAACACTTCCTGACATGCTTATTCTTGTCTTCCAAGGCATGTCAGTCAGTCTTTGATCAGCTCTATAAGAAATACATTGGGCTAGAAAGTACACAACCATAGAGCATGCAGCAATCTTTCTGGTAAAACAAGACATGCTGTGATCTCATAAAAACATGCCAGAACCATTTAATTCATGTAACAAATCCAACTACTTATTTATGGCAGATGTGCCAATGCCTGACATATAGCAAGAATTCATATGAGTTCAAAAGGTGAAAAAAAGTTGAAAAGACCTCACAATTAAGAAACAGTTTGTCATATTTTTTCCTTTCCCTTTTTTTAATATTAAAAAACCAAAACAACAACAACAACAACAAAAACAAAACAAAACAAAAAAAAACAACAAAAAAAACCAAAAAACAAACAAAAAAAAACAAACAAAAAAAACCAACAACAACAACAACAAAAACCTATACAAGACATTGCACCAGGGCTGTTTTGATTCACAGGTCTCCTACTAGTAATTTTTTATATTACATATTATTTAGTCAACTTATCAATTAACGCTGATACTGTCATTTGGTCTGTTCTATTCAATACCCAGTACTTCCTTGACCCTGCAAGAAATCTCATGAATTACCTTCTACCATGTATAGCTTATTGTTCCATGTTCTTCAAAGGTCTTTGTTTCTATCAGTTTTTATTTATTTTTATATATATGTATGTATGTATATGTGTGTGTGTATTAGTTTTCTTAAAAAGGTATTCAATTAAAAAAAAAATAAAGCTTATTTCACATATTTAAGATATGCAGCTGTTTCAAAGATGGAATGCAATTGCTGAATAAGACCAAATGGCAATTGCATTACAGGTAATTGGGAGTTAGGAGTATACTTTACCTGAAAATATTAATACCTGATTACTTATATGCAGCCTAACATAAAAAACCAGGAAGTTATTTGTTCAATCTTACTATAACGTATTTTTATTGTGTATGTGATGGAAATTTTTAGCAATTTTTCATGAGTTCATAATGGTGACCACAATTTCTCATTAAATGAGATAGAACTGCAGCTGCAGACAGCTGCTTGAATATGGGGACAGACATATGATACTAGAAAAGACAATTGCTCTCCATGTAAGTTGCCACCCACCCTTTATGATTTTCAGCTACAGTGCTTACAAAAACATTTTGTGGGTTTCATTTTAAAAATTATTTACTGTGCTCTACAGAAATATTGCTGTGTTTTCTATTGCAAGTTCTTGGATCAAGAACACTGCTATCTGTTTTAAGTATTTTATATACCATGGTATTTTTTAGCAGTAGAAGCAAACATGTCTTCAGGTCTCAATTTTTACTGCTATGTGACTCAAAAAATAATAATAAAAAAGAAGTCTCTGATCTGAAGTGTACTGATATTTGGATCATAATCTTTGAGATAATGACAAAAAATAGATGAGTATTACCTTTCATAATCTAGCTCATCCTTGGAAATTTCCTCCATTATTTCTATCCAGGTTTAACCTTGATTAGTTTGCCAGGTCTAATAGAATCAGAGCACAAATAGCTGTTACTGTCTTTCAAGGCATTCTGCACCACATTTCTTTAGTGCTTCACCAGTTTGGTTTTGAGCAGATTAGACATTGTTAAAATGAGGTAGGTGGTCAGAGATCAAGGGTAGATAAACCTCAACACAGGCTAGATCTGATGCTAGGTACTTAAGATCAACACAGTGAAATCCAGCTGTGAGAGTAAAATAAAAAAGAAAACTGAAGCGTTGATTTAAACTGCAACATGAGAACAAACACATTCCATATATTGTTATTACCTGCATAGAATGCCCTATCAAAAAATAAAAAGCATTTTCACTATTTTTTTGAGGCAGAACAAATGAATAATGTAGTTACTGTTACAGTTGTCTGGAAATAACAAAAAAAAGTCCTTTTTGCTAAGGTGGCACAAGATGATGTCTTTCCAATGGACATGCACAACATGATGAAAGAGACTGTAGTAGCTGAAATATTTCTAAAATTTTGGGAGAACTTTCTTATTGAAATTGGAACAATTTGATATGATTGCTGCTCTCATGAAACCAGCATAAAACTGCATTAACAAAAACAGGGCATTAATTGTAAAATTTCTATCATTATGAGTTGATTAGCTTTAGTATCTCTTGTGTATTTAAATGCATAGTTCAGAGGCAGTATTGCTGTACTCAAATTGATTTCCTTCAGAGTAGTACATGATGTGGTATTTGATGCCCTTCAAAGGACACTATTAGCCAAGCTATAAAGTGTCTGATTTTATTAGCTTTGCTGGATTTTATCAGTTTGTAAATGTGTTATTTTCTCCATTTATTGTGCCTATGGGATCTAGAGATAGAGTGAGCTTCAACTTAATATGTTGTTGGAAGGTAGCAGCGGTCTCACTTTAGCACTCTGCGCTGTGATGCAATGACATTGAAGGTAGAGTCATGAAAACGTTAATGTCAGGGCCATTTATCAAGGCAATTCCTCACTGCTATAAAACTCTGCTGTGACATTGAATTCAACAGTAGGTTTTTGTCTTAAATAGAGTGGTCCTGTGCTGTATAACTACCAAACCCCAATAATGGCATAAGATGTAGTTAATAATAAGAAAGGAAGTCACAGATGTCTGACAAAGGAGAGAAAGTAAGTTGTTAGCATGGAATTCTAGGATTTAGGAGCTTCAGGAAAGGTTCAGTTATCATCACCTTTATTTAAGATCTGGGGGGTGATATACTGCAGCAGAATCCAATTTTCCTTATAACCCTTATAAATAGCACAAGTATTTATTAGGGTGATCATCAGAAGTCATCTTTTTTGCAATATGCTGTTGTAAAGGGTCCACATAGGACAATTTAATATCATGCCCAGTGTTTTTCAAAGTCCTCTTAAAGTAGTTGCCAAATGAAAATATAAGTATGTACCATATCTTTTGTGTAGTCCTATTCTCACATCAGTCTGTCTTCACACTCTATTCTGATTGCTAGACAGGTCATATTTACAAGAATATGTATTTTCGAAGATTTTCTTAGGTACTCAAGCTTTTATCTGAAAACCAAGGCAGGTACCACTTGAACATCCCACAAAAAATGGAAAGCCCAGAACTCTGAGGTATGTTTACAAGTTTTGATTAGCAATTTTCTTCATAACTATAAAAAAAGAAATACAAAGGAAATTAGAACAAATATAAGAGGAAGAAGATGCCTATAAGTTATTACATGAAGTATATACTGTAGACTTTTAAAGGGTCTTTTAATGTACTTGCATATATATAAAATATTATATATTTTAATACACTGTTTAGCTCAGTAGCTTTTAATGACAGTAATTTCTTTCATTTAAATAAGTATTTCCAGTTGTTTTAGATACTTGCATTTATTACTCTGTTTAACTAGAGGAATCAAATTCAGAAATAGGAGTATTGATGGAACAGTAAGACATATTCAAAAGATGAGCTATGAGAGTGAATAATTTAATATTTTGAAGTTAAAAGCCATAGAATGGACACTTTAAACAGTAAAGTCTCCAAGAAATAAGGTTGCATAACACATGAATGGATTTAAAGAAATTGTTAGAACAAGGTAGAAACCATGAATGCAAAAATTATTTAAGGCCATGAAGATGATTCAATATACTGAGCTTCTATTACATTCATCAGTGTACAATGCAAAAAATGAAAATGCATGACTACAGATAGGAATTATTAATGCTGCTGGTTTCTCATCCCAAAACAGCTTTTGTTTTTAAGTAATATCAAATTTGTAGAAACAAGAGTGTATCTGTTTACTATCCCTAAAAAAAGAGTTCTTCCAGCTTGTTGCTATACTAACATAATCTTAGCATTCATAAGGCTCCTTCACCAGCAAAAAGGAGATGGATAGTATTAAATGGCAAAACCACTTACTGTCAGAAATAAAGGGATGAGGTATAGACTGAGATTCTCTAATCATTTACAGGTCTTTATGTTCAGGTGTGAATACGCTTAGGAGCTCTCTCAGTCTTTACTGGATCATTCTTTAAATGACAGACAACTCTGTTTTACCTGTTTTTACACAAAAGTGCCACAGAGTTTTTAAGGTTTGATATATTCTTCCAGTCTGGCAGATTTGGCATTTGCCTGAGATCTGTTTTGGATCTACGACCAAGTCAAAAAAAGAAAAGGGCAAAAAATATTCTTGAAAATACTTTTTCATTTAATTAGCTATAACATTACCATAACCTGACTCTATTAGGTTAAAGATGACAAGGATGTGTCTAATACTGTCTTGTGTAGGCAGCCCTGAGGTACAAGGGGCTAAACAATATGGGCTACATCTTGTACGTGTAATATTCAGATTATCTAACTTTTCCAATAAGGCCATTCAGCTTGGGTCACAGGATGACTGTTACTCATTACTAAATTCCTTTGCTTAAAAGATTCAGCTTGGTCTTTTGCACTCTGTTTTGTGTAGGTTGCAAAGGAGTAGCATGTATAGCAGATGAGAAAATGAGGTCAAATTTTAATTGCTTTTTAAATTTCTAATGGAATATTACAGGAACTTAGCAAGGAGGGATAAAGATATAGAGGGGGAAAGAAGTCTCAGAGAGCATTGAACTGCTACAAATGGTGAAAAGTAGACTTTGTGGTAGAATTCTGGAAAGACAGGCTGGTTGCTAAGAGTGGAAGAGGATCTTTTTCTGAGACAGCCTTTTTCAGCAGCAGCACTTATCATCACCAAGATTTCCCTTGTTTCTCTCTTCCTTTACTCCACCCAGTGGAAATAGGACTAGTGCTCCGGATGCAGCCTGACCAATGCAGGAGAGGCACAATCATCTCTTTTGACCAGCCATGAACACAGGTAAACATATACATGCTTTATTTATGTATGGCACTGAAACATGACAAAAGAGATTGCAGAGCAATTCCTTATTCCTCACACAGCAGCCTGTAACAATGTCTTTTTTCTAGGAGTAGCTCCCAAGATCTCATTCCACTTTAAGGAAGGAGAGTAAACTTTTCATTTGTTATACAGCTTCTCTTCAATTTGACTCCATAGGAGAAATTTAAAATTCCGAATAAGCTGGTATTACTCTCAGGAAAAATATCATACTTCAAATCTGATTTGTTTTGTTTCATTTTTTTTCCCCAAATAAGAGCAATGGACTAGAATTTTCTTTCAAAAACAGATTTTTTAAATCATTGGGGAAAACAATGATCAGCCAACCAAATCAGTCAGCAGAATGCATTCTGGAATTACAAAATAGTAATAAAAGTTAGAATTCATAACTGCACATGATGATGTGTTTCATGAAAAACCTCAATTTATTTTCATATATTGTCATATCATGAAAATAATTTGTAGCTAGGTATATCAAATCAGTAATGTTATATATGTATAAGATTAATATTTTCTTGGTAGTTGAAAAAGGCTGCTTTTCTTACTGCATTTTTTCAGATTACCACAGTTGCTTCAGAGTACCCTAAGATTTACAACCCCTAGGAAAATACAAGTGATCAAGTTAAACAATTACCTATGAGAAGTTGCTCTGAAGAAATTACTGCCATTAGAAAATCCTGGTCTTAAAAATTTCTAAATGTCAACAAATTTTATATAAGTTTTTTATATAATTTATGAGATCAAAATGTTTTATAGGACTTTTTTGTAATTTATTTGTATGCATTTTTTTCTCAAATAAATTTATGTTAATTTAAAAAATTTGCAAAATGTTTTAAAAAGTATACTTTATTTTGTTTAAATAAAATTACATCTTTTTTCACCCACAAATATTCTTACATTTGAAAAGGAAAACAATGTAATTTTGATAGAAAATCCAGTATGCATCTGATCTAGTTAAAAACCCCCTAAATTTAACATTTTGTATTTTTCATTAATTGGTCATGAAGGGAAGGACCTTGCAACAGTGATCCTCTCTCCCCAGGATCCTGCTTCATGATTCTCTCCTTTATGGTCCTCAAGGTTCCTCCTCCATGATGATCCTCCCCTTACCACCGAACCCCCTCTTATCTCACTCATCCTTGTCGGATAGAACTGTTACTCATTAGGGGTGAGGCAGTATTGGGTAATTAACACAGCTGTTACTTATCAGGGATGAGGTCATCTCTATTCCCTTCTCCTACACTTTACTGTGACACTGGGGAGATACTGGGACAGGTTGCCCAGAGAAGTGGGTGGCCTTTCTATAACTTTGTCATTGTATGACTGTTACAAATAAAATAAGCTGCTTCTTTGTAAAGCAGTAAAAAACATATTTTATCACCACCGCAACTAAAACATAAGATATACTAAAAGCGCTGTACTTTGAGGATAGTACAAAATCAACATTATTGGTATCTTGTGCAGGAGATGATTGTGAAATCTTATATCAACGTGTTAAATGGAATTGATAGTGTGGAATAACAGCAGCTTCGGACATGTTTCTGTATAGGATTGGTCATACACACTGTAAAGTTTACTGTTTCCATTCTGCAAGCTGCTTTTATAGAATCTACAAGTTACCAAGTGTTGATATCAGATGTTAATGTTTGCTGATAATTAGTTTTTGTCTCAGTCAGTAAATAATACAGCTGTACTGCCAAGGGTCAGTCTTCTTTACCCTGTGACAGGATGCCTAAACAACCCAAGGATTATGGCACTCCCAGGTACACGTTTGTATGTGGTAATTAGCAATTGTAAATTGGCATTGTAGTTGGTTAATATATGATTGTAGAATTGTATACCTGATTGTGAGGAAACAGTTTGAAAAATAGTTAGGAAATTTAATTTAATTTCACCAGTGTGTCTGGGTGTTTTGGTTTTGGATGCCTCAGTCAAGCTACTGTGGTTGTGTTTTATATGCTGTGATTTCCTGCTTGTTTCTTTTAACAAAAGAACAAAGTTGAGGCAATAGTTTGTTGATGTTTCTCTTACCATAGTCTGTGGTGTTCTATTCTTCTGCATGTAAATGTGAACGTGTTTAGGGGTATTGAACAGCTATGAAATACAAGCTACCATACTTAAATTAAAAATGTAATTATTAGTGGCAAAATTGTGGCTTAATTATGACAATTATATTTGTTTACCAAGCTATTAATTTTGTATAACCCTCCTATTATTTGTGATTCTGAGGATAGAAGTTGCTTGCTGGTATACGTGATAAAGCTGTAGCAGAAGCATAGTCTAAAATAATTTATTTTTCTTAAGAAAAAGAAGACTTCTTATTAAGTTTTAATACTTTTCCTTTTGCTATATCTGTAGTTAAATCCTTTTGCTTGAGGTTATATTAGAGAGGATAATCCAGCAGACACACTACCAACGTACATGATTAAAGTTCCATGAAACTGAAATTGCCTAACACTGTCCTTGGCCAAAGAAAAAGATAGGAGATTTACTTATTTTTATTACCATATTCTTTATACAGCCATATTTGTATTTCCTCAAGATCGGTCTGCCTTTATGTGCTTCTATCAAACATGGTTCTTCTGCAATGCTGTCTAAAATCAATGCAAGATAATCCATTTTAGAAGAGGAATAAAGATTCAAGCTGTCAAATTTCAAAATAAATTTTGTTGGTGGTTCTCAGTAACCATTTGGAAGTTAATCATAAAAGCGGTGAGTTTGAGGTAGTTATTGTTTGAGATAAATAACACTTGGCAGGTTTATCTTAGTTTTCTGCCTACAGGCCTACCATTCTGCCACTGGCCGTTTGCCTTGATGTCTGTCATCTGGTTTTGATCTCTTCCCCATTAGTGTACAAAATAGATCAAAACTAGGCAATAAGCCATTTGGACTCTGTAAGGTCAAACGTTTTCACTGCAAAGAATATGAAGGCAACTGCTTGCCAATAATTTTAACAAAATGTGAGAGAATTCAGAGCAAGTACATCTTCAACTGGATTTTAGCCATGAAAGCACATAATCTCCACTATAGTGTTGTAAAATTTGGAAACAGATACCTAACAGAAGGCTATCTTGAGATTAAGAAGAGACAACTGTTTGGCTCATTATAAAGTCAGATGTATTCTATGGCATCTGAGTGGACAGCAGAGACCCTGACATTACGCATGGTCCATTAGAAGTGAATTTGAGTTTGGCGATTACATTTGCATAAACAAAATAGTTAATATATGTGCGGATCATCCTGAAAATACTGTGCCACCTCTTTAATATGTAAAGCCTTAATTTAAAATTAAAGCACTAACTATTTCACTTTGCAATTAGAAAAAAAGATACTGACTAAAAAAAAAGCAGGAATAGAAATGGTGTAACATGAGGGAAAAGATACCTGTTCAAGTCCCTTACGTCTGATGATGCGTCCACTCATTAGCCCTTTCCTTGTCTTGCCATAGCTACAATGACAATCAGCACAACAAAGTGCTATCATTATAGTATCACATTTAGTGCATCATAGGTAATTAAGGGTGATGTATCTTTTACAAAGATTATACTTTTGCTATTCTAGTTTGCATTTTTCTGCAGCCTGCCATCCTGGACTATGGTGAAATATTAGCCACACTGGGATCAGTGGCAAAAGTCTCCCTGATAATAGTATGGCTGAAGTTTCAATCAGGATCTTTGCTATAATGTCTCTTTTAGCTAGTCAAATATTCCTGTCTTATGCTTGATGGAAGAACAATGCAAAATGTTTATGTGATGCTTCAATTGATTTGACTGATGGAGTGTTTGTTTTTAATAAGGAAAGGAAATTCAGCCACTGGAACACATATACCAGCATAGATTTATTATTTTGGTAGCAAGTACCTGCTGCCTATCAGATCATGTCACACATGATCAAAAGTGAATGACTTATTCTTGCTTGTTGGTTAGACATGTGGATAACTAAATATAAAGTACTAATATATTCAGATTAATTGTCAGCAATTATTTTTCTAGTAACCTGTTATAACGTTACTTCTGGTAGATTTGCATAGTGGCATTGTTGACTAAAATATTCCAGTGCATGCATATCAATGATTCATTCAAGAGATTTTCTCATAAATGTGTGCTATGAATGCTAAGGGATTTCTATCTGTAGTGAAGTTTTATCAGCATTTTCATTCTCTTTTGTTCACTAGTCTTGCTCACCTTGGCATTCAATAGCTGTGAAACACTATGTCATTTTTAGACTAGGGATTTTCTTGGAAGGTAAAGATTAATCTGTTTTACTGAGCAATTCCTGATGAATAGTACTGACAACTGCTAATGTATATGAAGAAAAAAAATTGCAAATACTACAGATTAAATTAGAAATTAGCCCTGCTACTAAACATAGCAATTATTTACTCTGGTCTCAGCATGATATGAGACAGGAGTTGTACTGCAGAGTTTATTTATTCATTAATTGATACAAAGTAGTTTGGCCAAAGTAATTCATTGACCAAACTGGAGACATTATTCCTGAAAGATACCAACATGAAAGGATATGATATTTTACAAAAGGAAAAGCCTAGAAAAAGAAACCTTGATAGCAACTAAGGAGTAGCTCATGCTAGAGCTTTTTATTTATAGCCAGACAATAAGTTAATAGTTGCAAAGTTTTACTGAGCTGTTGCCTTAAGACTATATAAAATCATTTCTGTTTAGAAAGACTGAAGGTCTTTCACAGGTTCTGAGCTGCCTCAGGAAGGCAAGAGTTTAATCCAAATTGGATAAAAAAGAGTACAATTCAAAGTTTAGGACTGTCTTTCAAAAATATTTTACACCTTTCAATGCTTTGTTTGTAGGACAAACCAGCGTGTTGAAACACTTAATCTGTTTCCCATGAAAGGATGGAATCCTTATAGATCAAGTGAATGCAATTCTTACTAAGAATTAAATTTACTGAGACACAGTTAAGGCTTTTAGTGGATAACGAATTAATAATTTCTTATCAAATTAGCATAAAGTTTACCAAAATAAGTTTTAAGTGGTTTCCTTCTTTGAAATAGAAATACTTACTTGCTCAAAAAAAGCCAAAACCATTATTTCCCTCTAAATCTCTAGCTATGAAGTTAAGTATTTATATAGTTTTATATCCCAGAAGTCTTTAGAATATTCTTGTGCACACAGTCTTTTAGTTCAGTGATTTTGCTTTTGTAATGGTAGCACTGAAATACTTTTCAATAGTGTTGAAAAATAGTATTGTTCTTTCTCAACATTTTCAATGTTGAAACCAATGTTATTACATATTCTTTTACTATTACTTGTGTCTTTTAAATCATTTGTCACATTTTTACTAAATGAATTTGATTGTGTTCTAATTTTGAAAGAGCAAAAATGATTAGAAATGCAATGTTTTCCCTATTCTAATATGGGAAGTGCAAAATGTCAGTTGGAAATGTTAAAATCCCTTCCTTTATTGCCTGTATTCATTAAAATTTTGTAAGTAAAATCAATTAAAAGTAAGTTTAGAAACCTTTTTTTCTTTAAATGGATGAAGTTTAGAAATGATTACACAGCTCCTAGACAATTAATTTGCCAACTATTTTATCTTTAATCAACATTTCCCATTTTTGAAACATTCATTTTTAATAGTGCCCTGCAGTTTTCCACTTTATTTAGTTTTAATTTTATTTTCAAGACACAAAACCGAAGCAGACACTTCCATGCCTGAGAAAAATTATGCAATAATTAAGTGTACCTAAGAAGAACCCAAACAAAATTTGAATTTATGCTATGTTATATAATGTAGATGTATGACATTGCTATACTTTGACATGAGGCTGTTATATTTCTGCAAGTGCTACTGTTCAGGCATTTACATGCACAATCCATTTAATGGGAAGCTGAAAAATAAATCTTTTTCAGCAACTTAAATACAGTTTACAGAAAAGACATAATGACTGGACAGAAACAAGTAAATAATGATATTTATTAAAAGCACAGAAAGTGTGGTGAACTTGGCTGTGAGAGGAGGTGCCCAACATAGGGAACAGCATTTTTCACTAGAATGATTTCTTTACTTTCTATTCTCTCTCTTAAAAATAAAAGGAGGAAAAAAAAATGTAAGAGTGACAACAACTTTGAAATATATGTTTTCATTAGGCTTAAAATTCCCCCAGTAACCTGTAGATTTTAGTCACCTCTAAATTTATGGCTGTGGTTTATTAAATTTTAGAAAATATTTAACGAATGCAAAATTGCTAGTATGCATTGTTTAAGTGTTACTAAGTTGATACAGCCTATTACTTTGCTGGTAATGAGACATGACAAGGAAGTAGTGCAGTTGTAGCCATCAGCAAAATTTGGGCATAAGTCAGACATACAGCAAAGTGCCTCCAGCATTTAAAAAGGGTGTACTTTTTAGTGGTAATAAGGGCCAATCTTGAGTTAACTGTTGGAACTTAAGAGAAATCTCCAGAATTACAGTACTTCAGTGCAGTCCAGAGGCTGACCCACAGCACACAACCTAAAGCTCTAGCAATACCAGTCAATCAGTGGGTATTGGTTGGGATAATGGCAGGTAGCATTTACTGAAAAACAGCTGAGGATTTTTGGGTTTGTTTCCTTTCTCAGCAGTTCTTTTTATTCTCCCTTGCAACATCCTATTAGCTATTTTTATAAAATGGGATAAAACCTACTTGTCTCACTCAGGGGTAGAGAAAAAACCTTGAATCTGTTAAAATTGATGTAACCTTTTTTTATATAAAATATTTTGGGGACATGTCTAGCACAAAAATGTGAAGGGTGAGATCCATACTCACTCCAACTCTAACTAGAAGTGCAAAAAGCAAAGATATCAGTCAATCTCTAAAATTCATTGGATTGAGATATCTCAGAAAATTAAAGAGGTACCATAGAGAACATCACTTCAAAAATGTGCAAGAACAATGAATTTTATGTGTTTTGTTGTCACTTTTCTTGTAATGTATCAATCTGCTCTGATAATAGGAACATTATAAGGTAGAGGTCATCAGGAAATATGTACTGGTGTTTGTCTAGGAAGACAGCTGCTCTAGTTGCTTACAGTTTTCATCCTGTGGACATTGTTTATCTTAGCAGCCATTTCATTACAGCTCATAAACAGATCACATCAAAGCTAGTCATAAGAAAGCCCTGCATTTCTATGTCAGCTTAGCTGAGACCAACACTGCACCCTGTGTTTTGAAAATGAGCTATTCCAAAATGCTTTAAGGATCAGAATTGAATTTAAGCCATCTATAAGGTCAATTACACTGCCTTGGGGAGAGTAATGCTCTTTATGAAGTGGGGAAATAGGCAGGAGAAGGCAGTTGTGCCAAATGTATGGGGAAAGTATCTATTTAATATTTGTGGGTTTTATAAAAAAGTATTCACTGTTGTATTTTGCACATGATTTGATTCAGAGAACAGTTACAGCATCAATATCTTTAATGTATTCAAAACCACTTACTTTATAGATCCCTGTCAGCTTTTATGAGAATATTGTGGTTTTTTTCTAACTCCTCTGGCTACACATACGGCCAGAATTCAAGGTACCCAAGAATTTCAGGGTGAAAAGGTGTTGCTTATTAATGCAGGAATTTACAGGAGAGTTATAAAGGTCAGAATTTTCTTCGTAGTTATCTTTGCAGGAAGAACAAATCTTTTTTAGTTAGTCTGTAAATAAAAAGAATTGTAACATATGTCTAAAATTACAAAAATTTATAAAACCGGTAAAGGTTTCCCTTGCTCTTCTGTTAGATATGGGTGCTCATGAGCAGATTTTAACAAGCATGACAAAATAATTTTTTTATCCCTATCTAATTTAATCATAGAATGACTTAGGTTGGGGGGACCCTTAAGTTCATCTAGTTCTAACTCCACCCATCAGGGGCAGGGACACCACTCAGTGGATCACATTCCTCAGGGCTCCATCCCAACTGTACTCAACACTTCCAAGCATGGTCCACCCACACCTTTGGGCAACCTGCTCTAGTGTTGTAAGAACTTTAACAATACAATTTCTTGTCTTGAAACACTGTCAAGGACACAGAAGGAACAGTGACATAAGCAAACACAGTGGGAATTTGAGATAAGCATAGAATATGCAACTAGTTTGTGATCTGGAAAAGGCTGCTTGTTGGCTGCTGCCCTTAAAGCAGCACAAAAGGAGAGATTAGTTACTCAGAAATCTGAAGATACAATAATACTAACTTTACAAGATTTGGTAAAAGAATTGTACTACTATTTAAATGAGGAAAAGGAGAAGAGGCTGCAGCCAGTGTGACTGCCTTGGAATGCCCCAGGCAGAGCTTTGGGATGTGCATGAGAGAAAGAATCTTATAGGAAGAATTGCAGGATATGGAACACTTCTGTAACATTTTTAGAAACACAGTCTTATAACTCAGATTTTTTGTGTCCAGTGGAGGGTTTTGGAGAAGGTGAACAGATCTGTTGTTCTAATAAAGAGCGAGATGTAGCATTCGCATTAACATCTGCAGATGAAGAAGTTTGCACTGACATCTGATAATGAGGAAGTAACATTACAACCCTTTAATTAAAACTAGATCCACAAATGATTGTCTAGGTCAGCAAACTGCTATTAAAACAGTGTCAATATGCAGGTACCAAGATATCAAAGTTTGGCCATAAATCCGTTGAGACTGATATCCAGTCAGTATTAATGCAGTGGGATGTTGGGAAGCTGGATGCATTACCCAGATGGCAAAGAGTTAAAATCATTGGAGTAAGTAGAGCAAGTGTTATCTGCCAAACTGATAAGGTTAATTTATGGCTCCAGGGTGAGAAGCAGATGTGTGCTAATCTTAACCCTAAAAGAAATCCAGAGACTGCAGTGCACTTGCTCTGAGCAGCACTTACAGTCCCTAAAATAAAGAATTGCTGGTGTATCACAGTGCTGAATTTTTGCTGCAGCAGAAAATGGATTTTCTGAAGTTACAGATGATTTGGCTCCACTAAGAGCTGCAGCACCCAACATCGCAAACCCAGCAGCCACAATACAAGCACCCGTGTACTTGGACATTTTTGGGTGGTTTCACATTCCCTTTCTAATTCTCTTATCTGACCAGTTTATTGCAGGCAATTGAATGATAATGCTGCACCTTTAACCACTGCTGTGCTAAATTTTCTGGAACTGGTAACTCAAACGCAGATAGCAGCAACCATAGATGTAAAAGATATATCTTTTATTATTCCAAGCTGGAAACATGACAAGGCTCAATTAGCGCTTATCTGAAAGGGAGAACAATACTTAACAGATGCCCTCAGAGGTATAAGCATTTACCCCCCACCAGCAGAGGCCGAACTTCTACAAGTATTCTCACTCTCTCCAGACATGAAATTAGCCAGAGATACCCTGAAAAGGTCGGGGAAGTAACAACAGCAGTGTGCAAGCATTTAATGAACTAGAATTTCAGAGTCCACCTGAGAAATATAAAGTCCAAGCTGTTAAACAATTTGAGCCGCTAAGGGGTGGCCTGTCCAGGGACTAACCGCTTTGAGACTTGCATTGTTTTCTTCTTCCAGGAATAATGCCAGCACACCCTCACTGAAGGAACCAGTTCAGAGTGGGGCAACTGCCAGTGGATTTACATGACAAGGCTCACAGGAAACAGATGGGGAGATGTGATAATGACTCTTCCTGGAAGCCCTTTTAACTTTTTGGTTACTTTAGTAGTAGACACAGGAACCGAACCGACACTTAATGGGTTGTTACTTCTTTTTAATAATTGGTGTATAGAAGACCAAAATTTCACTTTTCTTTTTACAGAAATCTGTTAACAGATGAGATCAAGTTGCATGGAAGCACAAAGCCTGAGGCAAATAACTCATTAAGTACCTCAGTTACCTCTCCATGTCTGTTGCCACCGGCTCTCCCTTCTCATTTATCAGTGACCTTTCTTATTCCTGACCTTTCTTTTCTGACCTACTCTTAAGTTCCTAAGAACTCTTACTCTAAGAAAAGTGGCCTTAAAGAGCTGCCAACTCTGGTCAGCTTCTCTGTCTATAACGACAGTTTCACAGGAGATTTCATTCACCATCTCCTTCAACATCTAGTATTTGCTCTTCCAAATTTCACGGTCCTGATTTTGTTCCTTGTCCAGCCAAGGTTCTTCCAGGTCACAGACTCAACCATGGGTGATTGATACAGCCAAGGCTGTCTCTGATCTTTCCAATGAGCTTATTCACACTGATAAGCACAATGACCAGTAACTCTTCTGCTCTGGGATAATTTCTCCAATACCTGGACCAGGAGTTCAGATGCTCTCCAGGAGTCTCCTGAATTGCCTACAGTCTGCTGTATGGCTTTTCCAGCAGCTATCTGGGTGGTTGCAATCCCCCACTGGGACTAAAGCCTGTGAGCACCATGATTCCTGTAGTGAAAGAGGAGGCCTTGTCAATGCTCTGCCCCTGATCAGGCAGGCTATGATTAACACCAAACACAAGGCGTCCCTTGTGGCTCCTGTCCTTGATTTTTACCCACAGGCTCTCAGAGTGTTCATGGCTCTTATTCAGAATCAGTTCTTTCTGATCTGACCATCCCTGAAAAGAGAGCAACATACCCCTGCCCCTTCTATGAAGCCTAGAATCTGCTGGGTTGGAAGGGACCCAAGAGGATCACCTCATCCAACTTGTGGCCCTGTGTGGGACAACCAAGGACATTTGGACAAGAGGGCTCAACTCCTGGCCCCTTCTTAGGACATTTCACAGAATCTCTTCTCTTAGAGTTTCTACTTTCCCCATTTATGTTCTGACTGTAACAGAAGCATTATTTTCAAGGTTATTTTCAAAATATGCTATGGGATTTAAGCAGAGAGCTTGTAATAAAATTAACAAAAAAATGTGTATCTAAAATACCTAGATTGCTTAACATCATCTCACTGAGAAAGGTTTATATGAGGTGATATAAGTAGCTGTGATGTCGTTGTCACGGACACGAAAAGAACCAGACCACTCAGGTTCAGAGGTGAACAGAGAAAGAGAGCGTTTATTATCATTTTAGGACTTAAATAGAGTTTGGGATTTGATCAAGGATTGGTAGACGAAAGGAACACCTCTCTGACCCCAGTGGTCAGTTCACCAGTCCATCACAGACTGGTATGAAAACAATCTACTTGTTTATGGTACATTCGTGATAAACTCCACTAGAAATATGTAAATAGTTATCAGAAGGCTAAAGAACAGGGCAACACTGTGATATTCTTTTAACATTAAATTCTTTAATATTTCTGGCATCTGCTCTAATTTATATATGCTTGGTTCTTTATAAATGAATATATATTGGTATATAGAAGTTAATGCACTTTATGACTGCATTGACCTGTAGATCATATAAAGTATAATAGTGAGTGAGTACATGCATGCTTTATTATGGCTGGAGAATATTCAGAATTATGGTGTTTTTCCCTAAATAAGAGCATTACAGCATTTCCACCATACAAAGTAAACCAAGTTCAGATTCTGTAAACCTATCAACATTGCTTTCTCTACATGTACTGCTCACCAGAGTGAAGAGTAAAGTGTCATGATCATGACTGGATAAACTCTTGGGTGAAGTATAACAGGCCTGGCAGGTTTCTAAGTTCAGAGAATTCACAGTGCATACTGCTTGTAGCACCAATATAATGATTGTGGGTGGCAGTAAGGGAAATTATGATTGTATTGGTGCCTCTAACATCAGTTTTTTATGCACATATCTGGTAAGTCACTCTGGTAAGGAATATGAACTTGAGGTCAGTGAAGCTTCCTCCTGAATGGAATGGTCTGTATTTGTGTCCAACAAATAGGAAAATGCTATATTTTTTAAAAAAAATTTGCTTATTCTTAATGCAACTTTACTAGGTTTAGCTTGCTAAATAACAGCACTTATTGATAGAGATTTTAAAGTTTCATAGAAGAATTCAAGTCTAAATCCTGATATTTAATTTAAGACTTCTCTTTTATATCCTGGCATCTTAGGAGATTGGGAGACATGCAGTTTTTAATTTCTGACTTTTTTATCAGTTAAACTTTCTGGCCAGAACTCATAACTGATGGTTTGATAGACAGGATGGACTGATTAAGACTCTTGCAGAATTAAATTCCAAGAGTCTCCTGCAGATTCTTCTTGACAAAAAAATTTGAAACTGTATTAAGCTTCATTATTTACCACATACATTTCCTTCTGCTACTGATGAGTGTTTCCACAAGTTGTTTCACTGTATTAGCAGGGAACACTCACCTCAAAGGTGACCTTACTGGCCCAGGATAATCATCTAGCTAGTCACAGTGTCAGACAGTGAATGGAATCTATTCCTATAATGAGTGCACCAGGGATGGTACTTCACGATAAATGGATACAGCTCTGAAATGGTGTCCAGGCTATAGCCAGAAGGGAGGGCTTCTATTAAAATTAATAGCTTGCTTGCTCTGTTTTTATCAATGTATTACTGAAATGGTGTTCTTTCAAGGTTGCACAGCTGGTTTAATGCTGATTATGTTTTAAGCTGGAGTGAATCATTAAAAAGGATAGAAATGAGTGTAGGGTTATTCATAACAGAAAAAGATGCCAAGAACTATACAACCAAAGCATTTATCAATAAAACAAAAAATCCAAAGATAAATTTACTGCAAAACCATTTGTTTCGGGACTCACTTTCTTCTGTAGAAGAAAAAAGCTCTATCAAAACATTTTCAACACATTAAAACAAGTCTCAAATTGTTACTTCTGTTGCAGAAAGTCTTACATGAAGACAGGAAAGCAAAATGCCATAAGTTCCCTAAATTTTATGGATTTAAATCTAATTCAAGAGAATATATCTTCTCAGTCCACCCCAGATCATACAATTTAGATCATACAATTGACCACACAATTAACAAACACATAAATTCTGAAAGAAATTATGCTATTACAAAGTCTATATAATAGACTATAAAGTTCCATGTTATAACGTTTCTTTTCATTAATTGGTTCATTCCAAGGAATGGAGATTTACTGCATATACTGAATGCTAAGTCTCATTAACACATCTGCAGTAATATTTGACCACACTAGTCCTACGAGTTTGGTCAGGAAAGCCTATTTCCTCAGTTTCTTCCACAACCTTTTGGAAGTAGTAAGAAAATTATTTTATGAATTCACTGGAATGCTGCCCAGAGAGATCAAGAGGTGTTACCTTCACATTTTTCAATGAAATCTGCTTTGGTTCCTCTGTTTTCAAATTAAAGGAAAATTGCCTTGTTCCAAGTGTTTTAATCCTTTTTTTATCTAAAGATTAGACAAGTTAAGCTGTTTAGATGGTTACCATTTCAGAAGGGTTCATGAGAGACCACTATACATACACAAAACAATGTCATGGCATGTGAATCTGTAAAATAACCTGAGACAAACTCTTTCAGAATTGATGGTTTTAATAAATGGTCTGATACAAAATGTATTTCTGTGAGTCAGTGTCTGCACATAAAAATTCATACCAATGTTGTATAAGTATCTGCAGCCACTACATTTTGTGGAAGTAAAATATGCAGTCAATGGTGCCCTTCAGCAAGCATCTTATGTTGTCTCATTTCATCAGATGAGGCATGAGCAATGTAGAATCAATGTATAGAAAATATTGTTTCACAGCAGAGAACAGACATGGATAGAATTATGCTTTTTAAAAAGCAATTTTATAGCTTATGTAATTGTCTAAAAGCAAAATTAGTTCCACAATATTTTGCTGACCAGCCTGCTGGTTATTCACACTGTCATAATATATAAAATGTCATAATTGTTATACCACTGCATCAGCTTTTCTAAGGTACTGCAAAGCAGACACAATTAAGAAATAACTAATGTCCTCAGATTCTACTTCTCTTGTCTTGAGAACTCTTTTGAGAAAAACAGATTTTTTTCCTTTAAGCCAGGATATTATATGTGTTTTTAAGCACATTTTCCAAATCCTCCTTATTTAAGATTTCACATTCATTACGAACTTTCAAGTGGATGAAAATTACTTTGTCTGAACTCCATCCATTTAATATCTGTAGTTATTTGCCTAAGGCTCTATCTCTGGAGTGGGAATAA
Source organism: Sinosuthora webbiana (assembly GCA_013397395.1). Taxonomy (NCBI): domain Eukaryota; kingdom Metazoa; phylum Chordata; class Aves; order Passeriformes; family Sylviidae; genus Sinosuthora; species Sinosuthora webbiana. The sequence goes on along the minus strand of VXBN01014501.1, from coordinate 1,229,709 downwards.
AATCCAAACAGAAAAAATTATCAAGAGATATTTTTTGGATAATAACAGGATAGAATAAACTGGTATGGAGTAGAATTGAGGTTTCTGAGATCTAGAACTCAAGCAAAGTTGACATTCATTCTTCTTCCTGGAGTTTACCATTTCTGAGAATGGTTCAAAGCTGCATTCAGAGAAGGTTCTGATGACATTAGGAAAAATATCTCTACCGAGAGCATGGCCAAGCAGGCTTTCTGGAGAGGTGGCTGAGGCCTCAAGACTCTGAGATTCTCAGGTTTTAACAGGCATTTTGACAATCTCTTAAAAATATGCTTTTACTTTTTGTCAGTCCTGAATTGGTAAGGTAATTGGACTATATTTGTATATTGTAGGTCCTTTCTAATGGAAAATATTCTATTCTATGTGTAGAAGTATTTATATATACTATACATACTTTAGCAATATGATATGTGGAGCACTTCCCAGATTAACTGTTCCAGTGTAAAAAAAGCCTAATGCTTTTAGAGTCTTCAGGCAAGCACTAATCACAAATTAGGTGTTACAACAAAAAATGTAAATAACAACTATGGTTTTTAACATTTCTCAGCATGTGAATATAGCCTTTGGGAATCTCATTTATTACCTTCTATTTACATGGTGACTCATACAGGAATTTTAAGTGGAAGTTGGTCTAAAGCCTTACTGTATCAAACATATAAGACACTTATGACTTCTCTTTACCCTGAAAGACTGTTGCCCTGTCAGATAAAGAAAAAAAATTGAATCTATTGCTTGTTTTTTCCCAATTTATGTCATATTTAGGACTTATTAAAATCTTTTAGTGATTAGTTCTGGACTTCATTTATTCTATTTTTATGACTTGAACCAATTCTCTCACAAGAAAGATGTGGACATGCTAGAATGGATCAAAAGGAGGGCCATGAACATGATGAGAGGGCTGGAGCATCTCTCCTACAAAGGCTAGAGAGTTGGGGTTGTTCAGCCTGCAAAAAAGAAGCATTTGGGGAAGTCTTACAGAACCTTCCAGTGCCTAAAGGGAGCTTACAAAAAAAGGGAGGAGAACTTTTACAAGGGCAGATAGTGATAGGATCAGGGGGAGTGATTTCAAACTTCAAGAGGAAAGATGTAGGTTAAACGTCAGGCAGGAATTCTTTACTGTGAGGGTGATGAGACACTGGAACATGTTGCCCAGCCTTGGGTGGCCTATCCTTGGAAGTGTTCAAGGCCAGGTTGGATGGAGCCTTGAACAATGTGGTCTGCTGGGAGGTGTCCCTGCCTGTGGTGGTTGTGGTTGGAGTGGGATGGTCTTTATGGTCCCTCCCAACTCAAGCCATTCTATGATTCTGTGATTCTATGTAAAAGTGAAAAAAGAGGTAACAAACACAGATGGAGATGCTGGGAGATCTGGGATCATAAAAACATTGTCAAACAGTTGAACAAACAATCACAATAGTCAAAATGCATTGGAAGATACATTAAGAGGATTATAATATGTAAGGCATAGGATATCATTTTAGTTGGGGCCTGTGTGTTAAATGATACAATATCAAACACTAACAGTGATAATAATAGAATAGAAGAACATGACTGATGAATAAGAATTCAAGGAACTAAAATAATTTCCTTTTTTGGGAAAAAAAAAAAAAAAGAGAAAAGAAAAAAAAAAAGCTCCAAAGAAAAAGGTCTGCAGGGGACTTAATATGAATTTTCAAATATGTATGGTCTGATTTATTTACCTGCTGCTGATTTTGCCTTTTTCTGTTTTTCTTCTGTTGCAATTAATGCTTTAAGAAACTGTAGAGCATATGACAAAGCACAAGTCAATATTTAGGATTTCCAAATATTTGGATTTTTCATATAAAAAAAGAAAAATCCAGAAGTTTTTTTCACTATACCCACTGAGGACAAACAAAATCAGCTTAATTTGAAGATTAAAAGACTCAGTTAAGACATTTACAAAAATATACTTTCATACTATAAAAGAAATTAAGTACTGTCACTAGAATTAAAAAAAAAAAAAAATATATATTTTTTAGAAAAACTTCATAAAACTTTCACAAACCAGAACATTTATTTTTCAAGTAAATATTTGAGTCATGTCTGTTTCAGTTTGGTACCTGAACTATGACTTCTATGCATAGCTTGAGCTCTTATTCCACTGGAGTCAGCCAGCTATTCACATACAAACAAACATTTGCTTCTGCACTCTGCAGTAGATTTTCTCTGAACTGCTCTGAGGTTACAAGAGGAAGAGAAACTACCCTCACCTTGCTGGCAGATTCTGTCCATCCCTTACTCCCTACAGGCGAATTAAGAGCTTTGGGCAGGGGACAGAGCATCAGGAGGATGGCTGGAGTTCAGCAGTAGCTGGTGTCATGAAAAGCTGTTGAACTAGGGCACAGTGGCTGAACTGGCTTGGGGTGAAAGTGGGGGAACCTTTTGTGAAATTGCTGAGATGCTTTCAGCAGAAAACATCCTGCATTCATTGTTTTTTCTCCTGTATGAAATGAGAAAAATACTGAAAAAATATCAAGTGCTTGTTCTGAAGTGCAAAAAAATAGCATGCATTGATAATCACTTTACTTTGTGATGGTGTTTTAGAAATATTCAAATAATCCTAATCATTACTGAATTGGTTAGCAATAAAGACAGTCAAATAATTTATTGTAGCTCTGCAAATAAGCAAGTATGGACTTTTCTATATAAATCACGCTCACTGTTCTGCCTAATACTATGTTGTTCCTTATTCTCTCCCTGCTCCTGAGGTTGACCCTTGCTGCAGGAATGTGAAGAGCTTTGTGAAGTCTGTCTCTAATGTATACAAATTCTTGGGAAAAAAA
>VXBN01014501.1:1190872-1217476 GCA_013397395.1 Sinosuthora webbiana | reverse complement strand
TTTTTTTTTTTTTTTTTTTTATATATAATTCCATCTTCAGGTGTGAAACAGAGCCAGCTAATATTGGATTTCGAATAGAACGATGGGTCTGAGTATTACCCATTTATGACCATAATTTAAGCTTCTGGGGGAAAAAGGGGTGTGGTACTCAGGGAACACAGGGGAGATAATGTCACAATCCATGAAATAAAAGAGAGACAAATGTTACATTTGGGACACTGAGAAACGAGGTAGGAGGAAATTAATATCTAATGAAGTCACTACTTTTGCTGAGATAATAATTTCCATAGCCATTGCTGCTACAAATTGTAGCTTTCAGGCTCACCACTTTGAAATATCCCTTAGGCTCAGGACTGAAGTCAGAGGTGTAAAGATATTCCACCAAGATATGCTCTATCAGTAAGCAGATATTCCTGGTTTTTAATGATCAAATGTGTTTATTATAGGAGGTATCAACTGTGTCAGTTATTAACAAAGGTGTACCAACTGAAGTCCAAATTAAAATGTGACTGCTAAATGAAAAAAATTGAAGAATTGAGACTATTAATTTTGTACCAAGCTCACCCTGAAATGATTTACTGAGTCAAAATGTGCTTCATTTTCTCAGGAGAATAAAACATTAGTAGGAAAATAAAATGACCTAGTAATAATAATAATAAAAAAAAACCCAAACAAATGAACCAAAAACAAAAGCAACAACAACAAAAAACCCAAACCTGAAAAACAAACCCCCAAGCCAGTCATAAGAAAAGTAGAGAAATAAACTGTTGCAGATGTTACTTAGTAACCATTATTGCTACAAATAAAATAGAAGAGTAGAAGAAGAATCTGAGACAACTGGAAATATGCTATGAAAAGTATCTTTTCTCTTGCACTTGAATTGTTCTCAGGACATGAAGCAAAGACAGGATCATATTATAATATACTGTGCTTCTGTTTCTGCTATTATTGCATTTTCTCAGTTGGGGAAATCTCACTATCTCGCTAAAAGCTCAACAAAATATTTAAGGCTGTTTCTAACTTTAAGTACAGTAAGAGCTCCATCAAAGCATAATCCTTGGAGTAACTTACTGAATTTAGACATGAAAACTTGCTCCAGACAATAGTAAGTGGTAAAATTTTTAAAATATTTTTATAGGGCTTAGGCTAAAATAAAAAGGCTTTGACCTTGCTTAAAAATGCATCCTACTGAGGATACTTTTTCACATGAATATTTAATCTATCTACATTTTGGCTTTCATGTTTGATTTCTAAAAAAGAAGTAGGACTTTCATTTAAAGTAAAAAAGTGAAATTAATGCTATTCAAAACAAAATCCAAAGTGAATATGAGCAGTGATCCCCACAGCTATTAAAAAAGCTTTATACAACATTAATCAGATACATATGTATGTGTGTGTGTGCAATTCAGTCAGACAGCATATAAAAAGCCAGATTATGTAACTATACAATCCAACAGCTTTATTTTTTAAAAAAGAAAAATTGATCAGAAAAAAAACCATCAGGAGAAATAGCAACATTAATTTCAAGATGTGTTTTATAATGTGGCTGCTTCTGAAGATACTGTGATTTTTTTTTTGTAATTCAAATTAATTAATTTCTAGAAGCATGATTATTTCTCAATATGAAATACATAGTCCTTTTTGTAAACGTAATTGAAACATGCGGAAACTCCAACTTATGTGTCATGAAACAGATACATATCTCCTTTTCAACATATTCCGGTACAGTTATCAAAGTGAAATGTCCACCATGAATTTGACAAATTATTCTCCAAAGGTATTACAATAAATATATAATAAATAATTCTTTATGCTTGAAGTTGAGTTTAAAGTATTCATAAATAAAATCCTATCATAAATGAAAAACTTCTCATTATCTTTAAGACAGTCAAATAATATCATATTGAAACTATGTAAAAAAAATAATAAAAATATATATATATATATGTTGGAAGAATTCCTGTATGACTTCTGGATATTGATTTTAACTAGATTTATACTTTTATTTATGTCATCTCAATGCCCTAAATATGAAATAGAGACATTACACCAAAGTGTTTTCAGTGGCCCTCAACGAAGTATAATTTCCCTGACAATTTAATCTTAATAAGACCATGTTTGCAATAGAATACACTGGTCATGACATAGTGTCATAAGAACATCCAGATGTAATCTGTGATACAGCTTCAAAGAAAAGTTTTCTGGATGATTTTGTTGTTTTGCTAGACTGCTTATCAGTATGTGGAACAATTTTTGTTAGAAGACATCAAGTCAGAAATGAGCATATGTTTGGAATATAAGGTTTATGTTTAGGAACCAACTTCAACAGGCCTTTGCAAGTTATGGTTCACCATTTTATGTTGCCAGTAATTTCAGCTGCTTACATGTAACTTTCAAGACAGTGATGTATAGAAATGGTCTGTGAAATTGGTCATGAGCAAATGTAGCAATTTGCCAGTGCTTCAGTACTTACCAACAGGTACTAAGCAACAGTAGCTTGGCTGGGGGATTTTTATGGAAATCATACATACATCTTGGTGTACAGTTGTCTTTCAAATATAATTTTAATATGTAAATCCAAGAATCTTTGAGATCTTCAAACATCTCACAACCACATATGGGTTCCATAAAGAGTCTGTTTTTATCTACAATAGCATATTCCCAAATGATTGCTGAGAATGAGATTTGAGTTTCTTTTTCCTGAAACACTGTCAAAAATGGTGCCTCCTCACGTATTAACAGCTAATCACACACCGAGAATTCTAATGAAAAAGCAAGTTCATATGTGAAACAACAGAAAACATTGTTAATAGTATGTTGATGAGTTTGTGTAGAAAGGATTAAAATTGTATTTGACTCACTGAAACGCTGACATTCTAATACTTATTGTACTTAATGAAAATGCTACCACTCCTTTTATCTGATTGTTTAGGATTGTTACAGAAAATGTATCTTTCTAATCTCATCCTGTAGATGAAATTTACTGAAAAAGCCCACAATTAGCTAACCAACTGACTGCCAAAAGAAGATAATTGAAAAACTTTCAAATTATTCTGATAATATATTTTTATTGATAGAATTCCTTTATTGATATGAAGCATAATATTTCTTTTCATAATACAATGAAAAGGAAGGGATAACGAAAATACTATTCTATATGTGGAATCTCAGTATCACAGAATCAATAGGGTTTGAAAGGGTCTCTAAGATCAAGTCAAACACTTAAGATAACACTCCAAGTCCACCAGTAAACTATGTTCCTAAGTGCCACATCCACATATTTTTTGACCATTTCCAGGAATTGATTCCATTACTCCCTTGTTAGCCTGTTCCAATTCTTGATAACACTTTTAATGTAGGCATTTTTCCTAACATTCTAGCTACGTATCCTTTGGAAGAAATTGAAGGTGTTTCCCTTTTCCTATCACCAGTAGAATGGGAGAAGTGATGGACTTCCACATCCTACAACCACCTTTCAGGTACTTGTGAGGACTAATAAGGTCTTTGAGCCTCATTTCCTGCAGGCTAAACACCCTCAGCTGCTCCTCATAAGGCTTTTGCTCCAGGCACTTCTCCAGCTCTCTTGCCCTTCTCTAGACACGCTCCAGCATCTTTCTTGTATTAAGGAGCCCAGAACTGGACACAGGGTTCGAGGTGTGGCCTCACCAATGCTGAGTATGGGGGGACCCTGTCCTGGTCCTGATGGTCACACTATTGCTGATACAGACCAGGATGCCTTTGGCCTTCTTGGCCACCTGGGCACACAACGGCTTGTGTTTAGCCATGTGACAAACAACACCCCCAGGTTCTTCTTCACTTGGCATCTTTCCAGCTGCTCTTTCCCCATCCTGTGGAGATGCCTGGGGTTGTTGTGACTCAGGGGCAGGACCCAACACTGGGCCTTGTTGAACCTTACACCACTGGCCTTGGCCCATGGATCCAGCCTGTCCAGATCCCTCTGCAGAGCCTTCCTGCCCTCCAACAGATCAACACTCCCACCCAACCTGGTGTCATCTGCAAATTGACTGAGTGTACACTGGATCCCCTCATCCAGGTCACCAGTAAAAATATTACCAGATCATTGATAAGAATATTAAACAGGTCTGGCCCCAACACTGAGCCCTGGTGAACTGCACTTGTGACTAGCTGCCTGCTGGATGTAACCCAATTCACCAGCACTCTCTGGGCCTCGCCAATCAGTTTTTTATGAAGTGAACAGTGGCCTGACTCAAGCCATGACCTGCCAGTTTCTCCAAGAGAAACGGAATTTATTTTATAATAATGTAGGAGAGTATAAGGAAGTTATTATTTTTTTATTATTATTTATTAATTATTAGGACTTTTTTATAATAGATTTTTGCATTACTGATTTCATTTGGTTTAATTAGATTCTGAAATGTTTTCAGGCAAAAGATATTGATGGCTTCTTCCTAATTACCAGTTATGGCCCTTACACTATTTTAGTGCTACTTGACCTTTCTGCAGCATTTAATAATGGGAACCGCGGGATATATTTTTGAGACCTACAATAGCTCTGGTGTTTTTTCCTTTTTCAGTTTGTCTCCCTCCACTTTACTACTTATCAAGAGTTTGACAAAATGGTTTTTTGTGCCTCCCATTTTATAACTATTTAACTGAAGTTCTGTACTTGGATTAAGGTTTCTTATAAAATACTGCATTTGATTTTGTCACCTTTTGGTTCCTATCAGCCTACATGCAGGGTAAAAACTTGGTGTAATTGTGAAGTTCATTCAACTGACTTTAACCCTCTAAACAAGGTTCAGAAAGATTCAGGGAAAAGGAATATCATCATTTTATGACTAGAAAGTTATGCACTTCATAAAATCATGAAGATTACATATTTGGTTCTGTTTTACTCAATAAAACAAAACCGAAATGCAATAAATGATGATGTAGGTAAAGGGTGAAATTTGCCCATGTACAACAGCCTCTGTTGTCTTGTCACAGCGAGCTGGTCCTATGCACTAAAGTAAATTTTGTCACTTAAAGCAAACGCAGATGTTCACCAAGAGAACATGGAATAATGAATACCCTTTATTCCCCACCTTACAAGATAAGCCAATACAGCCAATATGTGCAATCTATGCCTGCTTCGCTTCTGAATATTAAAAATTTATTTCAGCCTATTGACAACAAGATTTTCATCTGTGTATATGTTTCTATAAATTTGGGGTGATTGACAAAAGTTGATTTTGAAAGAGGCTCTAACAATGGCACTAATGAATGGCCGATGAAACTGAAATAGGAGAAGCTGATGGGACTCTAGAGGGACTTAAGCATTGGATATTGAGCTAGGTTATATATTGGCATTTGGGAAGGGTTGATACTTAAAAGTAGCGTAGTCTTTAAGTGTCTTCATAAGCACAAACCGAAAAAAGCATAATCTGAGAAGTCATCTGTTCACAAGAAGTAAAAAAAAGATATTGATACCCAAATTTCCCGACAACTTGTTTTTTTTTTGGTGTTTTTTTTTGTTTTGTTGTTTTTTTTTTTTTTTTTTTTTTTTTTTTTTTTTTTTTTTTGCATTTGGAGTGTATTTTTAACTCTTCAGAAGACACTAGATTAGAAACCAATTTACATCAAGTTTGTGTTTACTGGTAGCCAGGATGGTGTAACTTTTTCTGACCACCCACAGAGGAAATCAAAATTTTCTTGGCTCCAGACAAGCTGATGCTTGTCTAGGTGTTCTCATGCAATAGCTGAGAGATACTTTATTCAAACTTCTCTTTCATGCTTTTTGTGGGTTAACTCTGGTAGGCAGTTAAGTCGCACACAGCTGCTCACTCTCTCCTCCCCCCAAGGGATGGGAAAGAAAATCAAAAGTGTGAGCAATCTCGTGGGTCGAAATAAAGACAGTTTAATAGGAAAACCAAAAGCTGCACATGCAGGCAAAGCAAAAAGAATTGATTCAGTACTTCCCATTAGCAGACAGATGTTTAGTCCCTTTCCTGGAGAGCAGGGCTTCATTGTGATTAGCAGATATTGGAAGACAAACTCCACAACTCCAAACATCCCCACTTTCTCCCTCTTTGTCCAATTTTTATTGCTGAGCATAATGTACTATGACATGGGATATCCCTTTTTTCAGTTAGGGTCAATGTGTCCCTTTCCAGTTTCTTGTGTACTTCCAGCCATTTAGCTGGTCGAGCAACATGAGAAGCAGAACAGGTCTTGAAACTGTGTGAACACTGGTCAGCAAACTCCAAAATATAGCACTATATACCTTGTCATTCTTATGAGATGGTTATGGCAATAAAGACAATGAGCTGTTTTGATGATACTGCAATCCTAAATTGACAAAGCTTGGCAGAAGACAATATATGGGAGTGAGTGAAACAGAAACAGCTTACTAATAGGACAGAGCATTCTTGTGGATATTGGATAGAACAGACAGAAAACAGTCTGACTGTTTCTAAAGCCTTTAAAAATTACTTCAGTGTTCAGCTTAGTGTATTTTGTTTAGAGCTTTGATTATGCAGTGGAGATATGCCAACATAACGTGGCCTTTAGCTCCTGTTTATCATATTTAAAAGATTATCTCAGCCAAAACCAGCACACTTCTCTTACAGAATATATATCTTATGATGCAGTGAATAAAATTATATACTTGTGATAGCACAGCTGTACACGGGGGCAGTATGCCTTGCAGTTACTCATTGAGTCTCATTTGTTATGCACTGGTAATAATGCCATTCTCATTCCTATAATATTAATGGAAAGAACATGCTGGCATTTTAAATAGAGCCTCTGATTTGTGGTGTTATTCAGCTGAATAACTATTTAAAGCTTGCACACAGAAATATTTGCTGTACAGCACAATTACTGAGGTGCATTATCAGCATGAGAGTGTTATAAGATCTGTGGATTCTGAACTTTAAAGATGGGAAATGTAAAATTCCTCTTGAAGTGAAAATATTACCAGGCAATGTGTGACGACAACAATGGTGATAGATAGATAACCGCACCAAGGAAATTTAAGGGGTTTTTAAAAATTATTAGTTTTTCCTGTAAAGTATACCTTGAAAATGTTGAAAATACTCTTTAACAAAAGGAGGCAATTGTAGAAAAGATTTCACAAGTTGATAAGAAACATACAGAAAATTTGCATGAGCCGCCATGAAAAATTCCTGACATAAACATGGAGAAAAATTATTATAATAAAAACATCTGTCAAGAATTATCTTTTAATTCTGTGACAAATAAAATGGGAACTTATGAGGAGACTATCAATATACTTTTTAGAATTACCTTTACTATGCCTTATCCTATTTTTGAAAGTTGATAAAGTTGACATAATTTGCCTTTACAGTTTTTAATGAAAAATAAATATGCAAATGTAGTTCAGGGTTTTAATTTCACTAGTCTTTTATATCCCTAAAATATATGTTTCATGTCAAATAGATTATCTAATATGTATAGGACTGTCAGAGTAAATTAATCACATATCCTGCAACCATAAAATATCAACACATTAAGCATCTTACTTATTGCAGTAGGAAACAGATATTTCAGTTTTTCAGCATTGTAGTTCTCAAGACTTACTGTGTATAAAATATACTGTGTTCTCTAGAATTCTGTGTTACTTCTACACTAGAATTCTAAGTATATATTACTTTGAATATGATTACTATATTAGAATATTTTGTTATCATTTATGATATAAATACAAATATATTACTATCATAATAAATAAATTATAACAGCTGAACCAATTTCTTTTGGTTTTGTTTTGTCTTCAGGAAGTATTCTGCAATCATCCCTCATTTTGTCAAACTGACATAAGGTAATATAGTCTAAACATCAAGGTATTTTAATACTAACCTCTGCTCTAGATATTGATATTATTGTCAGTTCACTTTAGTTCCTGTCTCCTAGTTTCAAATTCAGGGTTAGGCTCTTTACTCTCTTAGAACTCTTCCTTCTTTATGTAACTCCTACTTGGGTCAGTCATTCAGCACAGATCCATCCGACTGTTTCATTAACATATTTTTTGACCAAATCTCTTAATGCAGCTACTGACAAATCTCCTAATGTCGGCTACTTACTGGCCATAATGTCTACTTATGGTCACTACAGCAGAATAACAAAAGGAGATTAGTCTTACTTCATATGTATTTAAATTCATTTATCATTTTAACGTAAAAGAAAATGTTCTTTTCTCAGATTTAGAGATGGCTGACTAATGTAATTCATTAATTAATAGTTTTCAACTAGCATCTCTTTATTCCATGAATCCAGGGATTAAAAAAGCAATATATGTAAACAGTAATCTGGCACAACCATTCTGGTCAAAATGGCAGCCTTAGAATGTAAGGAATATTATCTCAATTTACTTTGTGTTGCCAATTCTGCGAGGCTGATTTGCAAGGGGAAGCTTCCAGAGAGAAAGTCAGACTTCCAGACTTCCATGATCATTGTACCAGTGGCATTGGGACTGAAAATAGGTTTCCTCTAATCATCTGAGTAATTTATCACATTATCAAAGATGTATGTCTTGTTCCCACTTTTCCACCTACAGTGTCCATATTGTCTTTGTTGCTTCCCTTAATCCAAAACTAAAAATGTTTTCAAACAGAATGTGCAACGTTAGCACATTTTGGATTGAAAAGTTATTTCAGAAAAGTTGCTCTAATTGATATTTTTGTTGTAAATTTTATTAGAGATATCCAAGGAGGAAATGGTAAAAATGGACATCAGATGAGCAATCTCTTCAGTTTATCTTAGTTTAGAGCTGATAAACTGAAAGATAAACTAAAAGGCATAAAACAGAGCTGAATGGCTAGTCTAGAGCTGAGACAGCCAGACCTGAGATACCAGCAGTCTGACAACATTCCCTGCAGGACAAAAATTCCATCAGTCTGGCAGCAGACTTAATTTATTTAAGGAGGGGCTCATGATATGTGCCTGATTTCTGTAGCATGCATATGTAATTTGTTTGCTCTTGACTAACAACTTTTTTTTTTCCATTTTTTGTTTTTTGTTCTTTCCACCTTATCTCAATCTTTCTTGAAACAGATGACTCTTAAAAAATAAACAAAAAATACTGGCAGCTTTCAGGCTACCTTTCCATCTTGAACTTAACAGACAAATGGTATGAAACTTGTAATCACAGTAGTCAAAGCTGCCTTTGCAATCTGTTGTTTGGCAATTTTCAATTAGGGGGTGGAAAGATTTAAATGTTTTAAGAGATGTAATTTTCCTATCGCAGCTCAGCATTTCAGCTATGATCTTCTTCAAAGAAAGGAGTGGGAGAAGCCAGGGAGGAGTAGAGTTTTGGAGGTGGCCAAATGATCTTAGCACTTCTTTTAAATTTTGGCAGCCTTCATGCCCTGACTCTTGCAGATAGACCTCACAGCCTGATTCAGGATTCCTGAGTGCAATATGTGGAAGGATCTTCTGGCAGGAACCATAGCAAAATCAACATCTTAGTTACAAAGGAATTATACATCAGGTCTTGGCTCTGTAGAAATTTCACAGCACCTCTCTCTTACAACCTTAATTCTACAAGATGCTAGAGTATTGGATAATGGCATGAAAACAACATGAACCAGAGCTCTGTATTTAAAATCTGGGAAAATGTTGAGACTGAAGCCATATTTGGGTATATTCTGTATTGAAAGCTATTTAAGTTATATTCAGCATAAATAAATCAAACAAGGATTGTCAAAAAATAGCTCTCCAGATGGTCTTGTTAGGTCCTGCAGTTTTCATGCCCAGAGTGCCAGCTACTGGAGGAACCAACATGACTGGATTTAGTGCCAACAACTGGAGTCAGAGGGGGGGGCATAGAGAGCTTTAGCCTATGGTGATGGTGACTGAAGAGAATGAGTGGCCTCAATGCCAGCTACTGGAATGGGTCAAATTCTCTGCTGCCAGATACTGGGACAGGCATGTTGTGTATCCTGAAAACCAGCTATTGGGGGGGACTGGTGTGAATGAAGCTAGTGAGGAGGTCAGCGCTGGTGGCTGGAGCGGAACTGCAAGTTGCAACAACTGTGCCCTAGTGCCCCTCCACCTGCTGCTGGAGCAGTTCAAGTGTCTGTACCTGACCCAAAATGATGTGTGATGGGGTTTGTGTGCCTCATTCTCCAGCAAGCTTCAAGACTGATGACCCGATGGGTAAATGGCCCTTGGCCTAGCATTGAGTATCAGAGCAAAGGGTCTGTGCTGGTAGTCAGGGGTGACTGTGAGACAAATGGGAATTCAGTGTTGTTTCGCTCCAATCCTCCCCAAGGGATCTCTCAATGAGAAGCTCAGTTACGCTGTCCCAGGGGTGAGTTTTAACACTTGCCCCTTCTCTTCCCCAGAGAATATGTTTGCACTTATGTTGTATATAAATCCGATGTATAAGTGCTGTTGAAGGCAGCACCTTGGCTCTGGTGGTTCACGCAGCTGGCCATGCATGGGACACATGCTGAGCTTTGCTGCTGGGTGAACCTGAAGTTTGGCCCCTCCATGTCCCTGAGTGTCCAGGACTGGGCTCCAACTGTAGGGCAGAAACAATTCCTGGGTAATTCCTGGGTGCTGAGTTGCTAAAACCAGTGGCACTCCCAACATTCCTTAAGAATTGAAATGCATTTTCAGTCAATCTGTGGAATAAATAATAATACTTTCTGAGTACTTAAAAAAGTAAACCAGTTACAAAATTTAATCATGCAGAGACTAAAGCAATTGTTTCTTCCTTTGTCGCATAGAAGCAACAGTGACAACAGCTGTAGAAAAAAGCTCTGAAAATAAGGAAGCAATTAATGCCAATTTTCAAAATATTCCAAGTTACAAGGAGGGCATATAACAACAAGACAAAGGAGAAGGTTTTTAGACTGAAAGACAGTAGGCTGAGATTAAATACCAGGAAGAAATTCTCTGCTGTGAATGTGGTCAGGCACTGGTACCAGTTGACCAGAGAAGCTGAGGGTGCTCCATCCCTGGAGGTGTTCAAGGGCAGGTTGAATGGGACTTTGAGCAACCTGATCCAGTAGAAGGAGGCCCTGGCTGTGGTGTGGTGGTTGGAGCTGGATGCTCTTTAATATCCTATCTGACCCAAACTATTATATGGTTCTATTTCATAGCAGACCAGGACCTAGAATGTGAAAAATAAAAAATTTAGGCTATTTATGTTATTGCTGATATGCATGTATAATCTAGCTTCAGTAATGTAGCTAGCACTAAAGATTTTCTCTGGCTTTCCATTAGTAAGTGAATTATATAAAGTTATCTCGAAAAAATACAGATAGAAAAAAGTATAATTTTTAGTTATAAAGTTCAGCTCTATTATTCTCTTTAGTGATAACATTTTCCAGATTAATCATTAACAACAAAACTGTTTAGATCCCTGTACTTGAATCCAAACATATAATTTATTCAATAAGTTAACCAAATATAATTTATTCTTTCATAGTTTAATCACCATTTTTTTCTGTAGAAGTTACAATGGCTAATAATTTCAGCTCTTGTGTTTCCCATGCTACAAATATTTTTCGAAAACAGCAGAAATGCTGACATGAGAGTATTAAATAATAAATTACTTACAAAGAAATATTCTGCCTTCCATGTAATTCTGTATTTTTGTATTAAAATCTCTGAACTCACTAGCTGCAAATGATAAGTAGATATCTTCAAACTATTTCACTCTGAGTACTTGATATTAGATTGGTATGGTCTGACCTATGGTAAAAACAAGCGATTATTTTCCTTACAGTTTTCTTCTGCAAAAACTTTTACAGAAGTTTTTTCAGGAATTTCACTATTTGTTGAAACCCATCCCCATTTGTTGAAGTAGCTCCCCAGTAACTGCACCATGAAGTAAACTTTCATGAATATGAAATTTGTTTTGGAAAAATGAATCTTTCTATGTAACTGAAAATTTAAAGCTATTGTGTAGTAATATGTATAATATATTTTATCTGAGTGACATTGAATTTAATTATTTGACCTTGCTCACCATTTTATCAGTCTTGCCTTCTTTTTCCATTTTATACCAGTGCATCCACATGAGAAAAAGTCTGAGCTGCAATGCCCATGATGCACGTAATTCTAGCCCAAGAAAGTGAACACAGCTCTGAACAGTGAAGAAGTTTATGACCAGTATGCATGGTTAGTCAGCATGCAACTACTTCATGAAAGAAGACTAAATACTGGGAAGAAACCTGTAATACAAATCAAATACAAACTATGAAAATGCAGGTATATACAAATTAGTAGCAAGTCAAAATGAATATTTCCTCAGCAAAATAAAGAAAAATTAAAGTATCAAAAGTATTAAATTATCAGAATCAAAACCCTTACATTTTAACCAGAAATTTCTGAATCAAGGTTTTGACAGGGAAAGTCCACATGACAGTATGGGAAGGAAGCTGCTGCAGAAATTCTTTTTTTTTGGCATGACACCTAAAAATTAAATGCATGCATTTTCTGCAAGATTTTTTTAAAACCCAATCATATTAAAATTATGAACATGACAAAATAGTTCATCTTTTTATGTGAAAATAAAGTCTCACATAATTGAAGAAAAGGACGTGAATATATTTGCTGTCTGTGACCTAAAATTAACCAGTTTTTAGTTAAAATCATTTTGAATTGTAGGGTGTTCCCACAAATAATACTTTAACATTCCTAAAGTGTTATGAAATTTCCAACATTTGCTCGTTGCCTTGGTTGCAGGCAGTAACAGATGTTTCAAAACATAAGCCAGGTCATGAGCCACAGGACTGAATAAACAACTTAAAAAAAATAAATATATGAAATGCTATATTAATTATACTAGCTAAGTTGCAAAATTTCCACTGGCTTGACTCTTTCCTTTCTTCTGCTGTAAACAGAGCCAGAAACTTAGTCTGAGTCAGACAAGCCCCAGTTTACATTGTTCTGCCAAGTTGCAGATGTCATTTATTCTCTGCCATTAAATTATAAACAGACTTTTAGTTTACGTAATATTGAGAAGAGAGGAAGTATGGTCTGAAACATTTACTTTGGAGCCACAGGTTCTACAAAAGTTTGGGATTTCTAGTAACCTTTGATCTCTAGAGGAGAGGGACAAATAGTGTTTCAAAAGTGTATTTTGCTCTCAAATGTTCATAACATAATTTTTTTCATAAAAATAACCCATTCTCATGAGCTGCATCTTGGGTCATTCTTTTTTGGTTGGTTCCTTCTACACTTGCATACAAATGCTAATGGAAATATTGGAATAACACCAGCGTAAATACTACGCTTTTATTTTTCTCTGCTTTTACAGGTACCTTCTTAGTTCACAAAAAGCTGCTATTTCTTTGAGAGTCTTACTACAGATGAAGGTGCTTATTACAGATATTATATTTTAAACTCCCAGTGTTTCTATTGGGGAAGCAGAAATATATATGAGGTGCAGTGTTCAATTCAAAGTATTGTATATTACTACAATGTTTTTTCATCAAGTGATTTTGATATTAAACCTTCTTTGGAATTTATGTCAGGTAGAGGATAAGGTCAACAGAAAATTATTTAATATATTCTCCTGTTACGTCTGTATAAATTTGACAGAGAATAGTGTTGCAGAGAATGAGATCAAAACATTTAGAGTTCTTCCCTCCTAATAATTGGTTTTTTCCTATTGATTTTGTTGAAATTTGGAGGAGAGTAGTGAATGCTACAGGTCTGTAGACTTTGGAATAAAACCTAAATCTTTGTAAAAGAGACTCTTTGAATCCAGTTAAAACAGTTTTATCTGACTGTTCACCGATTTGTCTTCTCTGGTCACGAGCTGCCTGTGGCAAAGCAGTTCTCCTTGGGATTGTGAAGACAACTCTCCACAGTGCTTCTTCCAACAGTGTGAATATTGACCTGCACTTAAAAGGTCAAGCAGCTCCTGCAGTTATTGGAGGGTGAAACACTAACTTCCAGCAATGCTCTCTGAGAAAACTTTAACCTGCAAATGACAGAAAATGTTCACAAGAGCCAGGACTTCAGCCAGCTTGAAAGTTAACCTTCTCTCCAAACACATATGTGGACTTCAGTGTTTCCCCAGCAAAGGAAAAAGAAATACGTAAAACAATTAAGTGGATAAAGAATCCAAGAGTTATGCCCCTCTCAGGCATTTTATTTTTCATTTTAAGAGCTTGGTTGATGTATGGAAGGAGTAATTTTTGGACTTCTTAGCTTCCAAAACAAATAGTGTCTTCAACTTTTAAGAGAATTTTTTTCAGAAAAAAAAGCATCCCATGCATTTCTTTTCTCTATTTGACGTCAGATCAAAGAAGCTGGTTCCCAGTGAGGCACAGAAACCCAGTTAGCTCACCTTTGAAAATTCTTCTTTATTTGCTCTCATGCAGAGTCAAGCTCAGAGCACATCTGAGGTAATTTAAGGTTTGTGGGCATCAGGCTGTTGCTGATCAGGTCCTGTGGTACAAGGCAAGAAGGATGACAGTGTGGTGGCAGAACTGCAAATGAGAATGAAGGCTCACTTTTCATCTTGATGGAGTGTAAAAAATAATATTTTTAATTTTTAATGCAACACATTTATATTGTGTCAGTAGTGGCAGTAGGCTCATATTGCATATAAATGAAGATGATTATTTGGTTTGTAGGAGAGTAAAGAAGACATTATGATGAAGTGTATACCAGGAATGCAATAAAAAGGAAGAAATATGTGTAAGTCTTGGCTGTTTAGGAAAAGCATTGCTTTCTGAGTTTGGGCACTTTTTTATGCATTATAAGTTTCACAGTTTTAAGTTTGATATCTGGCAGACTCGAGACTCTAAAAATCATTGTTAATGGCCTTTCTGCTTCATCAGTAGGGCCACCATTCAAGCAACAAAGTGCCAATCAGCTGCTCTTGTTTTTCTTTAGCTTCAAGATATTGCTGGAGAGCTTTTTGCAGAGATCATGATCTCTCTGCTTGATATACCATTTATTACAACTATAGTTAAAGTTCTTCAGGCTTATCCCTTATAACCCCCTAGTTTCTTGAGTGGTTTTTTTTTTTTTTTTTTCTCCAGAATAAGACATAACTTGCTAAATTTCATTCCCTCTTGACTATCCTCATTTTCCCTCACAGAACAGGTTTTATCATATCTGAAAGACAAGGAAAATAAACTAAAAAAAAAAAATACAACTGTGTAGTTTTATTCAAAATATGAAAATGAAAGATGAACAAACAGGTTCTTTTAAGGTGTTTCATTCTACTGCTACAGATTTAATTAAATTGATTTTTTTAAATGAAAATGAAATTTCATGGTCAATTAGTAAATGAAGTAAATCACTTCTTATGAAAAAAAAATATAGTATGAAATCAGAGAAATATGTGGATTATACACAGTTCTTATGCTGAATGAAGAAAATAACCAAGTTTGTTCCTCTCCTCTGGATGTTATTTCAATCACTCTGTCCCAGTTATCACTTATTTTTAGCTTATCAAGTTAATTCTGGTAAGTATAGTTTCACAGTACTGGATAATACAAGTATTTATTTCCAAAACATGTGCCAAAAGGTTTCATTTGCTTCTGAAAATTAACCAGAAAAAATTACAATATTCTCTTGGTATAAAATCAAGCAAACACTGGTCTGATTTTCAGCCATTGCTGAAACATGACAGTCATTACCGTAATAGAGCAAGATAGTGCAGTTCACTGACACTTGAATTAAATGCATTAATCTTTATTATTCATGATCATATTTGCTAATACTTAATTCATAGAAAAATAACATAATATTTAAGCTTGGTTTAAACTTAGGTTCCAGACTGCTTTCTTTATTTTATTTTAAAACTTACCTTAAGTTTACAGAACGGAAGGATGTGCTTTTTATATACTATTGTGAATAAAAATATCCTAATCAAACTTTTTAGTTACTTGAGTGTATACCAAAGAGAAACAAAACCATACTCTCAGAATAAACAATGAAATCTCTGAGTTACATTATAAAGAAGAAAAAAAAAAAAAAAAAGCAACCATTCTGCAATGTAGGACACTTCACTGCCAAAATTAAAAATAATAGAAAAAAAGTACCTGCTTTCTTCTCTTATTTTAAGTTCCAAACTGTTCATTCCTAAATATTTTCATACTTAGGAGATTAAACTGCAGATTAATATAATAACATTTTATTGGTCCACATGCAAACTCATTATCTGAACCACCTGCTATTCATATTCCTCATTTTGAAACCCAAGTTGCATCCAGGCTTCTTCACCTAAGCTGTGATTTGATTTGTATTAGGACATACACTAAGAATACATGATGTGAAGCATATGAACTAAATTTCTTAAATACTAAGAGTTCTAATGCAAAAGAGTCAGCTCAGGATTCCATGAACTTTAAACTGCAAAATCCAACTGAGAAAGGAGTTGCATCTTTTGCTGAATCCTAATTTCAGCTACTTTGGTAATTAATTGCAACACCACCCCTGCCCCATAATTATTACCTCATAATTATCAAGATGAATGGGCAAGCACAAAGTGATCAGCTTTCCAAGAAAAAGGTAGAAAAACAGGCCTTCCTAGCTTGAATGTCATTTTAAAAATTCACATACTTTTTTACCAGTTCTTCAACACATTGCTCTGACACTTAGATTAACCTGATCGCCTCAAGCAGTGGTGCATAAAACTTTGCAGTCTGAGGTATCAAATGTACTTGAATTGATCAGGTAAACCATAGTGACTGAAGCAATTACTATCTTCTGTCAACTGACTTAGAAGAAGGTTTCAGAATTGGCTTTATCCTCTCAGACAGAAACAGCTCAGAAATTTCATTTGCAGGACTGCATTTCCTATTATATTACGTCTTTAAACCACTCTTTAATTTAAATTATATTTTTACATCATTAGTTAATAGTACATTAAATACATGTGATTTAGGAAAAATATATCTTAAAGTGTCATTGAAAACTTATGACTTCCTTCACTTTGAAATTAATTCTTAACTGATGAAAAAAGGAGCAGTGATCTTATAGCAGAAATTGAATTGATATACAGAGATATGTCACACTACTGAGATTTCTGGCATAAGGCACTGCTGTTTAATAGATACTCTTGAAGTTATTAAGGAAGGATTAAATTGCAACCAAATCACTTAAATGTGGATTTTAGATTCTTTAATATTAATAGTATTAGAAAATAAGTTATTGCTAACTATTATAAATAATTTTCTTGAAGCATTTTCTAGAGGATAAATCAGTATTTTTCCTCAGCCAGTAGACTTCGGTTCAAATCATAAACCTGGGGGCTGCTGTTTAAATAGAACGTGAGGAAGAGGGTTATAGGACACCCTTAATAGAGGAGACCAGAAGTCCATCATGTTCAGTGGCCTCAGTCTGGCAGGGACCAGGAGCATATATTTATGGAAAGACTAGGAGAGCAGGTAAACATATGATCATAATGCTTCAGAGGAAATACTTCACAGTTTTTATCAGTTTGCGTTTGAGTTACATTCTGCATACATGACTGTAGCTGTGTGCTAACTAGAGCTGGCTGGATTCTTTTTTTCTTCAATTGACGTAATTTCTTCAGCTTATCTTTTAGTTTCTACAATAGCTTAGAGTACTTTGCTCCAGTTTAGATATTTAATATAAATAAAAAATAAATTATTGTACAGTCAAAGAAATCCACTGGTCATTATCTTAATTTGATGTTTCTTGGGATGTTTTATTATTAGAAATAAATAGAATCATAGAGTATCCTGAGTTGGAAGAGATCCACAAAGATCATCAAGTCCAACTCATGACTCTGCACACCATGTGTCTGAGTGTTGTTTAAATGCTTCTTGAACTGTTTCAGGGTTGGTGCTCTGGCCACTTCCCTGGGGAGGCTGTTCCAGTGCCCAGCCACCGTCTGGAAGATTTTCCTATTCATCTCTCTGCCTCAAAACTTTGTAGACCTCTAGCATAAAGTTATTTCATTGCAGTTGCATATTTTTATCCTTTTCGGGTTCCTAAAATTGTATAATTTCAGTTTCTGTGAATATCTGACCAATATCAATATCTTGAAGAGTTTATGCTATCTTTAATGAAAGCATAGCTCTTCCAATTTTGTAAAGAATCTATTTTTATCCATCAAAAAAGTCCTTTACTATGACACCAGGAATGTTTTTGATTGCAGATACAAGGTAAAAAACCTTAGCATTTTGCAGACAGAATATATCTCATTTCTATGACAAAACTGTATTTTCATTTATGGAAACCACTCATTTACCACAACTGGATATGAAAATACTGGTGATGAATTTTGGGTGCATTTGATATTTTCTCATCTGCTTCTTATATTTTTTAAAACTGTATTTAAAATTTGAAGCTACTAACAATACCAATTATTAAGAAAAGTAACTTTAAGTATGAAAAAAATGGCATTTGAGAGAGTACAGCCTGACTGATGCAAATATGTTTTCATTTCCTTTGGTTATTTTTCCCAAGTGGTAGTTACTAAGTGACTCACTAATAGCTACATTATGCCTTTCAACAGTGCATTGATTTATTTCATTTGCAATGACAAGTTTATCCTTCATGTTTTTGGAGTTGTCTACCCAACTTTTGGGTTCTGCCAGTTCAGCAAAACTTAATTTTTCCAGCAGCTACCCCAGAGGTTTGATTTTTTACAACAAATGAGTGGTCTTGTTGCACTAATAAGACAAGTTTAGATAGATCTCGTTTCAAAAGCTACCCAGCATAAAAGGCATTTTTTTAACTGACCTGAACATGGTTTTAATATATCCACTGTGTTTCCTTATATAAATTTTTTGTTTGCCCAAATAGATGGAGACATTGTAGTTTAAATGTTTAATTTCCCCTGTTCTCATCTATGGACCAGGTTCCTTTCTATGGCCAGGATCTCTTCCCTTGCTAAGTTATGATTTGGTATTATGGGAATCTCTGCACATAGAATTGAAGCTCAGGTGGGAACCTGGTCTCCATAGGCTATGGACACTTAATACATTAAGACTGCAACTGTTACAAAGGTATTATTTTTCAATATGTAATCTATTCTTCTGAGGTAGTTTACCACAAAAACAAGTGTTTTCCTAAGAAATTTAATTTTATTGGAAAATTGTTATTTAAACCGAAACCCAGTATAGATAGAAGTGTTCCAACTATGTTTCTTAATCTTAGAGATCCAGGCTTAGACTGTTAAAACCTTTGTGCAACCTCATAGTGCATCTTTTTAAAAACAGCTCCTTTTTTCCTTTTTTTTTTTTAATGTCTGTAAATAAATAGTTTGAAAAGAATTCAGAATATTGTAAATTTTTAAAGCTTCATTTTCATGTGTTCTATTTTTCAGTACACATGTGATTGCACTAAACATTATACCACCTCTATGATGATATTCTATAACTGTCTACCGATCTGTGGACTCCTAAAATAAGAGTAGATTATCAGTTATTTGGTCTTTTTTTTCAAGAAGACAAACTGTTTCTTCCAGTTGGAATAAAATTTATTGGGGCAAGGGACAATGAGGGCAGAGATAGCAGGGAACAGAAAAGAAAACACCTTCTCTCAGATTTCTTTTTTACATTTTTTAGTAGGAGGGTAATAGCTTGAAATCCTTCATTAGTTTTGTTGTCTCGCAGATCCCGTACTCAGAGGAGAGAGGGATGATCATTTTGTGACAGTGCCAGCTGGAAGCAATGTCATGTACAGGGCGTAAGCAGCTATCTAACACCCTAGGTTCTGAGCTGGAGCAGAGATTTTTATCTGTAGGAATTCTCAAAGAACACTGTTACTAAATGTTCAAACTCCCTCTCTGTTCCCTTAGGCCCATCTCTAATACAGGCCCAGCTGCTGAAGTTGAGAGAAAGGAAGATGTAACTGGCAGGAGCAGAATAGTAACTCCGCAGCAGTGAGGAGGTGCTGTGGGGTTATTAAAGCTAAACTGAAACATGTGCCGACATCAGATGGAGCAATCCTGTAGCATCCTAGAAATATGTATAAACGTAGATGCTTTTCTGTGGACACTAACAAAAAAACAACTTGGCTTAGTGAAAGCAAACACATTACCTCAGAAAAAATTATGTTGCTCTTATAACATTATGTTACTCTCTATGCAAGATTGTACATGACTGTTGATTCTGCAAAAAGGAATAGAAAACTAGAATTACAGGACTTTGGGCTTATTTGCTAAACAATGCTCAATGACCAGAGGACATTCACCATTGCTAAACACTTTCTGCTTCCTGCAAATACTGGCCTCTTGATAGGCAGAGTCCTGTTCAAATGCAAACTATATAACTTTTGTTCTCATGTTACTCATTGTCTCAGAGGAATCTTGAGTATGTTTTTCAGGTGAACTAGATATTTTTCCTCTGCTTTGCACTGTGGCTCCATAGATCCACAGTCCAACAATTATTAGCATTAATCTGGCCCCCTCACATGGAATATGTCTTTACAGTAACCACTGGCTGTTGTAGTTTCACTTTTATTCTGTTTATAAATTAACATTCAAGCTTTCCTTGTCTGGAGAAGGACAACCAGTGGTCCAGAGGACACAGGACTGAACAGTGGATTTGTTCCACTGCTGTGGGGGATCAGATGGAGCAACCACATGCAACTCTGTTAACTGCAGCGTTCTGCTGCAGTCATCACCATTTGTGAAACAAAGATCATAAGAACCTTGTAGGATGAGAAAGGATGTATCTTAACACTGATTAAATGCTTTCACTACGGCCTTTGTTTTACACTGAGGAGTCTTAACTGTGTCTTGAATAACGTAGATTTACATATTGGTAAAATCCAGGCCTTGTAGCCTCTGTAATGACTGATTCAGCTTTGTTTATTCTGATGCAGGTATTACTAACTGGCCAGTGTAGCCCTCACAAGCTTTATAAGTCCCACTGAGAAAGATTTCTCAGCTGTCCTCAGAAATCTCAGTCCTGTGCTGTTTTGTTGTACAATTTAAAATGCACTTGCAAATAATGCTTTATTTTCAGAAATATGTGGTTTATTTTTTTATTTGTTTTATATGTGGAACTTCCATTTTAAGGTAACAACATAAAAAAGCTCTGTTACAGAATTTAATACAAATTATTACAGTGGTCTGAATACCAGTTTCACTGTATTCAGAAACCTACTTGTTCGAAATAAATCTAAGATTCTCTTAGGTCAGTAGAAGAGTCAAAAGCTCTGCCAGATAGATCCTTAGTGGATATAAGACCCTTGTTCACTACCATAGAGAGGATATTTGCACCACACCAGGTGCAGGACTGCAGGAAGGAGGAAACAATGCTCTCTTGTGGAATTAGAGAGAGAAATAGTCTCCTATCTCCCACCACACTTGTTCTCTGCCAAGAAGACACACTTGTACTGGGACCAAAGTGCTAAAACCAGAGGCACAGAGGGCAGAAGTATAATAGAGAAACAGATTTCAAAAAGGGTTGTTTCTTTCTTGCATTAAAAAAGCCTAGAAGTGTGGAATTGGCTTTTCTACTGATAAAGACCCATCCAAAAACATAATTTACAATGTTATTGTGAGGCATAATTCAGGAAGAGATAAGAAAAAGACTTGCAGGGCCTGCCACTAGAATGGAAATCACACAGAGATTGATAATTCTGAGATCTAGTTATCAAATCCTCTCAGAAAGAAAAGTTGTAAGAACTCACACTAATTTCCATTGCAGCAACATTGCAAAATTTATGGTTAGATCTTCTCTTTGGCAGCCACTAGAGGACAACCTGATCACATACTTTTAAGTTAGTCTGACGTTTATGCCCACAGCAGTACATAGGCACCAGTAGCCTTTAATTACCGCCCCTTCCCTCTGACAAAGCTGATTTCTAAATGCTACAAAATGCCAATATTTTTGAACATATGAAAAAACAAGTGTCTCTCAGGTCTGTGTGAGAATCTGTATGAACCTGATCCATAAGTTTTGATCTGTAAAGAAATGTAGAGTTTTTCACAGATGTCAGGAAACAAAGCAAAGGAATTTTCATGAAGGTAAATAAATAGGAAGCATGGAATAATTTGACCTCTGATTTGTTTGTCCTGAACTGATTCAGGTATTTGGAAGTACCTTCATCTTATGTTTTTAATAGCATTTTAAATAACTACCATAACTAGTCTCCTGGAACATATATATTACAGTATTCCCAAAAGGCCTCAATTTACCACATGTAGCAATAATGTACAGTGAGAGCTTCTTGTCTAGAAGCCCTACAGCCTGAGCAGTCAAGGCAGAAAGGGTGATAAAAAGGGAGGGGGTGGGGGAAAAGGGTTCAGTGCCTTGCACCAGCAGAAACAAGGGGATAAAAAGAGACACAGTAACAGGATCTGTTCATGCACCTGGTACCTCAGAGGTGTCAGTGCAAGGAACAGGAAACACTTTCTCCCTGTAGAGATTTCTCTTAACTTTAAGAATAGGGTATTAATAGTTTCTGCCTTTAAGGAAAACAAGAACTTTTAATTTTCTTTTTTCTTGAAATCACTCATTTATATAGTTACAAAAATATGCCTGGATTTTTATTCTCATGCTCATTAGAGATGCTGGCAGAAGGAAAATTACCCATTTTTCTAACAACCCTTTCTCCTGTGTACTAAGAAATATATATTTTTTTTTCTGACTGCAGGTATCTACAAGCTTCTTTTATACACTAGGACAGTCTTACTTCACATATTTATTTATGTAAAGCACATTGTGCAGCCTGGAACTTCCCTATCTCAAATATATTTCCCTCTTCTTCCCATTTTTGTCAGACTTTCCCCTGTAATAACTCTCATTACGTCCAATTTCCATCTGTCCATAGTTTGCAAAATGGGATCTAAAAAGGGCTTGTGTTTTACCTCATTTTACATTGAATCAGATTTTTCTACAAAAATCAGGGCTTCTAGCCCTTAAAGGGTTAGTAACTAAATGTGCACTGAAAGCTCACTGGGGTGGGAGCAGCAAAGGCACAAAGCATTAAGTCAGAACAGCAACAGGGAAACAATGTCAGCACAAGGACAATAAACACTGTTATTCTTAGTGCTCCAGGAATAACAGTGATTATTGTTCTGGTTTAAACATCATGTTGTTTTCATAATTTTTCTGGACAACAGCATGGTTGGTGTAAGAGGAAGCGCTGAGGTGACCTATAAGGAGATTTTAAAATTATAAAAGGAAGAGGGAGAAAAATGTCTTTTTGCTCATTTTAATTTTGCATTGATGGAACTTTAAGAACACTGAAACCATAACACCTAGACAGATGTGCATACATATTTATTTATTTCTTCTTGACAAAAACAGCTTCTGAATTACCACGGCACACAAACAGCTATGTGTATGGCCCCATAAAGGATCCCTTTCCTCTCCCTCATCTGCCTCCTTGGGGATACATCACTCTCTTATACTTGCCTTTCAATGAGATTGTAAGATTTTGAAAGGAAGATCCTGTCCATAAATGATGCACCAAGCTAGTTGAAAGCTGTTAAATAAAGCAACATATTGATAGTGTATCACTATTCCCGGCACGAACACAGGTATTGAACAGGTACCAGTGAGATATCTGCCTTTTATATGTATTTCTATATTTACATTCACTGCCACTAAATGGATGCTGTGAATCACTATAAAATTTGTCTACACTGACACTAGCTCACATTGTAAAATACTTGCAATGCCTTCATAGTTAGACCGCATCCAATAATGCCTCCCTGCTGCTCAAAGACTGCCTCAGCATTCTAAGGGAACTTGCAAATGGCAGTACCTTGTCTCAGGTGTCCATTGTGCCCCACTGCACTGTCATTGGACACATGACAACACAGTATATAGTGTATAGCAACTGAAAAGTAACAGCTCACTTTTCCCAGTGCTATTCCAGAATGTTCCAACTCACATTTTAGCAACAGTTTGGACAGCTGAGAGCCAAATGCCAGCTGTAGAAAACACCAGTTTTAGGCCTGAAAGCATAGGTCAGCACAGCTCAGGCTTCTAATTTTCCTTAGTGTCTATCAAACAACCTTCCACAGGTTTAATTCCTGAAATACTAAGACAGATCTCCAGAGAAATATATCAAAATAGTTTTATAAAATGAATACCTAAAATATCTTTTTCATTTTTGTCTTGAATTTTGCCAAGTTACTAAACCAACACAACAAAATAGGACAATTAGCTCAATTTATTATGTCATAATGGGATATGTGTTTCTCTTATTCTCTTGAAAAATCTCTCTCAAAAAATAGGCACAGGTATGAAGTAAGTCATAATGTATTCACGCCAAAGGCTACTGTGCTTCTTTTCTCTTTCCAGAAAGCCCAAATTACTCCTACTATCTCATAGTGTTCTACAAATGCTTTGTCTTTGTCCCTTTTGATTTCACTTACTGCAGACTTAAAGAAAAGACATAGCATGGACTGAATTATATTGAGGGAACTTTCACCTCCAGAAATATTTTAGCTTCACAGCACAGTCCTTCCTATTTAAAGTCCTTGTCAGTAATCATATGAAAGAAAAGTGTAACATCTAAGGCCATGACCAAGCAAGAGAAAGAGGAACCAAGGAGAGAAAAGCACAAACAATATAGACTACACAAGCTTGATGAGAAAGAACAAAAAGAAATTACCTAAAAATAATTCAAACAAAAATCAAACTATTTTTTTTTTCACATGAAGCACTTAGACCATCTGAAAAAGGGATAGTTACACAACCCTACCCTACCCTAAGCAGTGTGGTCATTGCCATTCACAAGTCATGAAAAAAATTTTTGTGCAGGCCATACTGTTTCAAATTATGGAATAAAGGAAATAGAGATGCAACAGATTTCATTTAAAAGGCACCTTACACTTATGCTGGGAAGCACTGCAAGGCATTGCAGGGGAAGCATGCATCTGAAAGGACATTTAACCTACAGTAGATCAGGACTTTATGCATTGGTGCTAAGCTGGATTGTGCACAAGAAGCAAATAACCTTTTAGCTGATAGAACTGCCTTCTCCAATACTCAACTTTTATAGGTGAATCACCTACAGAAAAAGTAGAAAAAAATAGTGAGACTAGCATGCAATAAGTTTTGCCATACAGTAGTTTACTTCAAAATCTTGAACACTGAGCTCAATCACATAATGTTTGTGAATACAGGACTCAAAAAGCACCTGCCAAAATAAACTGTGGAGCACAAGGTCCTGTCTCCTTCAAGGCAACTACATGCTTGTGGATGTAACTGCCTGTTTGAGACAGATGTTCACAGAGAAGTGGTCAAGCACATAGGTGTTTCTAACATTTCTATGACTGGAAAATACACAGCAGACTATATTGCCAGAAAGAGTACAACTTTGCAGCTCATATAAAGCAATCTAAGCTGGCACTAGAGTGTTAGACTTCAATACCATTTAAATCATTATACATAGTGAATCCAGCGACACAAATATTTACCCCCTGGTCTGATGCCAGTATTTAAGCTGTCTTTATAGTTTTCTGCACCCTAACTCTGATACATTTACATAACCACACCCTGACAACCCTGAAGGCCTTCCAGCAGTTTCTGTATAGGCTTCAAAAAAGTTTACACTTCCCAATTCACTCAAATTAAAGCATTTCAGAAATGGTTCTCCAATTTGTACAGTCAATAACCTTTATGTTATTTCTGGAGACTGGCAGAAGTTAGCAAAGGCTGACTTTTCATTTAGTATTTCCATTAGGTTGTGCCCATCTCTGGTGATTAACTTTGGTAAGGTTGGCCGGACCATGCCAGCAATCACATGAATGAGATAATTATAGACACGAAGGGATTTTACAGTGTTGGCTCTGTTAGCCAACTTAGCTGTTGGTGGTGAGGGCTGCAAGACATCTGTTATTCTTTCACTTCCTAAAAGCAATTTGTCAAAACCAGTAGTGTTTATGGCTATAAAATGAAACACTGGAATAAATTCTTGATTTCAAACAGTCCAGGCATATTAAATTATTCTGCGCCTACTTAACATCTGTTTAGAAATGAATAAATGGGAGTAAAAAATTATTTCTATCAAGACAAGCCACTTAATGTTTCTCACAAAGAAAATGCAAAAGTACCTATCTTAGTAATGGAGAAAGAACAGAATGGAAGTAGAAAAGCGGACAAAGAGAAAAGGAAGTAAGAGCAATATTATGAGAAAAAGCAAGAGAAATTGATTCTAAAATCAAATAAGCTCTGGAAAGCTTCCAAATGAAACTGCTTCACAGAAACACAAAAGTGTGAAAAAAGAATGCAAATGTTTCAGAAGTGGCTGCAATAGCCCCCTGGATTTTATGTTTCAGATGTCATTAAGCCATCTGAGTAAATGGCATTATTTCTCAGTTTTTCCATTGCTTATTTGGTTTGCTGCTCTTTTTCATCCCAATCTTAGAACAGTCATTTTGGACAACTATCAGAGTAGGACTTGAGTAGTGTCAGCTAAAATTTTAACTTTAAATCAATTATAGACTATATCAGCAGGAACTCCAATTCTAAGTGTTTTTTGTTTTTTTTTTTTTTTTTTTTTTTTTTTTCCTGATTCCTGTACTTTTCAGTAGATTTCCTCCTGAAGTGTGGGTGCAGAGATCAGAGTGTGCTTTTTGGCTGGGTTGTCTTTACTCAGTTAACTGTAACAGAGAATGCACCAGTGCTTTCATATGTAGGTTGATTCCCACTAGAATTTTTTTCTTTTTCTGTTTCCTTTCTGTTTTTTTTTTTGTTTTTTTTT
>VXBN01014501.1:1120795-1188620 GCA_013397395.1 Sinosuthora webbiana | reverse complement strand
TTTTTTTTTGCATCATTAGTATTTTTAAATACTCAAAAGTATATGCAGACCTCAACGTTCTAATATACCTACTGGCTGTGGTAGTTCTTGTTTGGCAATGAAATATCATCCATGCCATGTTCGGAAAAATGCAACCTAACCCTGAACTTCAAGGCAAAATAGTGTTGAGCCATGAAGTCACTAATCCAGTGATTGCCAAAGCCTTCTCTTTTGCTCATTTGTAGTGGCTCGACCTTGGCTGGTTGCCACCAAGACACTCCATCACTCCCCAGAGGGATGGGGGAAAGAAAATAAAATGGAAAACAACTTGTAGATTGAGATAAAGCAATTGCTCCAGAGGGGAAACCATGTGAAATAGCAACCCTCCCCCCTTAGCTTTTATATCTGAGCTTTTATATTCATGTGGTTTGGAATATTCCTTTGGTTAATTTGGGTCAGCTGGCCTGGTTGTGTCCCCTCCCAAGATCTTGTCTGCCCCCAGCCCTTAGATGGGATGAATGTTGAGAGATGATACTCTGCCAGCCCTGCTCAGCAATAGTCAAAACACTGGTGTGTTATCAACACCTTTCTAGCTACCAGTGCAAAGCACAGCACTGTGAGGCTGCTGTGGGGAAATTAACTCCATCTCAGCCAGGCCCAACACAGTGTCATGGCTGTAAAAGGTGTTTTGGGACCTTCCAGCAACCCAGCACCTACATTTTGTTTTCAGCATATTTAACATTAATGATGCCTCATGTGTCTCATGAGCATAAAAATGTACTGCTAATTTCCTGAAAACTGGAAAGGGATAATTTGAACAACTCCCTACACTTATAAGGTTTCTGTTTTTGTCACAGCTGAAAGAGGAAGATTTACCAAGGGTGTGGACTATGCAGTCTAGATGAGTATCTTGTCTGGTTTTTTCCTTGTGTGTCAATTCAGAGAGAAATACATGCACTGTGTACACTTTTTTCTTATTTATTGTATAATTTCGTATGATAGATACAAACATTCATTTACCCTGTTTTGTTATATTTAGTAAAATTATGAATATTATTGCTATAGAAATAACAGCTGCTTACAAAAATAAATAATTAATGATCTCTGTGTCTAAATAATTATTTATCAACATGAATTTGCCCCCAAAGCTAATGTAAACAAAAATAGATTGAACATTCAGTGTTGATCAGAGAGACACCATGATTAACTTCTAACAAACCATTGACAAATACAGATGGGAAAGGGTCAATGCATTTATATTCCTAGCTGTTATTTGGACAGATGGTCAGTCACTGCAGCTGAAATCTTTCCCCCCTAATTTAAAATTAATGAAGTACAAGAGATCCACTAAATTATTTTATTTAAAAAAAAATATTTCCTGGGGGAAATAAATGTATTGCTGTCTTTTGCCTCTCTCCTCCTACAAGCAGCATTTTTGTCTCACTCTGGAGCTGCTTAGAAAATTAACAAGTGCAGCTTTCACCTACATGATTCTAAGAAAAACACAGAATACAAAATGTTACTGTCATTTTTACAGTGAAAAAAAAAAAAATCTCTAATTTGGTGGGGTTTTAGGTGGTTTGGGGTATTTTTTGTTTATTTGTAGGTTTTTAGTATTGTATGCATGCATGTTGTTTAGACTTGGTTTTGACAGAGTAGCTTTGGCCTAAGTGAAACTGGGAAGAAACTTCCAGATTTTTAAATGAACTTACAGTTTTTTGGATCTATTATTCTCTGAGAAAAAAAGTTACATTTTTAAAATTCTATACTTAATGTAGTGTTCCAGCCAGAACTGTTACCTCAGAAAGTCTATTCCCAGAACTACGTGAACATCATTGATGATGTAATCACAGATGCTTTTGACAAATAAAATTACAGCCATAAACAAATAAGTCACATTGGCTGGGGACCAGGAAGAAACAGGGGAAAACCAATGCTTATTGGAATGGAAATAACCAAACTGGACAAGAAAGAAATGGTTCTAAGAGGATGGTTAAAAAGAGTGAAGAGAACAGAACAAATATGAAAAGTTCAAACAAGATCCATGGATATCATAATTTCAGAACTTAGGAAAAATGTGAATTCAAATATTAACATATCAGACCTGTCTCAAGCCATATTTTACCTAAGTTCTAGTAATAACTCTTAAGCACTTGGTCCTTATCAGTCAGCATTTTTTCCATACGATACACTGATGTTATTTTACTGGCTACAGGTGATAACCATTTAGCTGAAAATCAATAAGCTCTTTTCTCTGGCAATACTACCTTTGGCTTTGCCCTCCATCTTAGTTCCAGTTAAACTGAGCAGAGCTATCATCTCTAATAAACAGTAGCAGTACGGTTGCTATATTCATGTTTGATGGCTCCGTGCTAGGTGTGCAGTACATGGAACATTTCTGCTGCTGGATAGGCAACTTAAGTGAACATGTGTAAGATTCCTCTGAGAGAGATGTGTAACACCATTTTCTCTGAGTGGATGAAACAAAAATAAAATTATATTCTGGAAATAACAATGTTCCATTTGTTTTCAAGATAAACCTACTCTGCATTCCTTCTTTACCTGGCATAAAAGTAAACAAAAAATTAGAGGGAAAATTTTTTGATTTCTTTTTAAAGACATCTCTGCCTATTAGTGTGTTGAAGTGATTGAAACAATTGTTCTCAGGTTGAGCTGGTTGATGCTCAAAGGAAAGTCCCAACTACATAATCAGAATATCTTAATATTTTAGACAAAATATGATATCAGATGAACAACGTGGAGCTACAGTTTTTCAGTCTAGAAGCTATGCCTCTGCCCACAAAACAGCAGGAACATAGTATGTCCCCACTAGGTTGTTAGAGAAACAGGTAATACAAGACAGTGAGCTCAGTTTGAGCTTAGTGTGTTGACACAGTTGCAGACTATGACAATAAAATTAAGCTAAGGGAAGGTGGCTTTTTCCCGTGATAAGTTTGGGGTGGAAGCAGGCTTCCTAAGGTACCTCTGTGTGTCACTGTTAGATGAGTAAGATTACTGGCAGATATTTTCAGCAAGCACAACTTCACGCAGTACCATAAGCAAAAAAACTTCTTTGAATTTGTCTTCTGTTCTTACCCAGAGATGAGTGCATGTGATGGACACTGTGTGTAATAGGATATCCAAAGATTTTTTTGGGACCTTGTTTGTATATGTTTATATGAAGTTCTGTAGGTGGCTGACAATCAAGAAGTGCTCAGTAGCTATTACAGGAATGAAAGGTCGCATTATGAAGGAGGCAAGCTTTTGCAAGGACCAGAGTTGTAGCAAAGAGTGAAAGTGATGTTTTCTTCTTTAAATAAAGGAGGCATTATACTGATTATAGAGTACTTTCTCACAGGTAGCAGTACTTCTGCTTCAAGTGGTGAGAGGTACTTGCACCATGTATCAATATGTTCAGTATCAATGTACTGCTGAGAATCAGAAACTATACAGAGACCTTTTCTTTTTTTTTAATTGCTGAGATATATGGGCTTTTTTTCCATATTTGAAAAGTGTAAAGAAATTTAGAGCTTTGAGAACAGTTTAATAATGAAGTATATTTGTAAGAATTGTAGCAATGGTGCTTTTTCATTTTCTTTGCCACAAACTGAAAAAGAATGAACAAGTTACATTTATTTGGGTCTAGAGTCTAAGCTAATTGCAAGTACAAACTTTTCTATATTGTCCAAATAATAAATCCAAGTTTGTGTAAGTTTGTAACTAGCCCTGTTTACCAGGTCTGAAATTGCAATGTTGAGGCTCAGATTAAAACTGAGTGTGTGCATATAAGTTTTATGATACTACATTGATCTCAAGGATTGTGGATAGAATCTCTGCTTCTCAACCGAAGCATTTTTTTCCAAACACTACTCTGAAAGCCACATTATTTTCAGCAGGACAGAAGGCTGAGTGGTACAACTTATACCTTCTAACTGCTTGTACATAGAACCCCATGGAAGTTATTTCTTTTGTGAAGTCTCTTCATATTAAAAAATTTCGAATCCAAAGCCCATTTCAAGCCATCTTTCAGTGGGATATATGGAAGCCAGTAGACTCCACGATCTTATTATAGTCATAATTATTATAGTCATAATATGAGTATGCACATGGAAATTTGCACACATGCAATCAGTAAAGTAGTTAGTTACACATCCCATAACATACACAAGTTGCTACCCAGTCAGAGGAACATGAAAAATTACTAAATTATCTGTACTTTATTTAACAATTCAGTTGAGCAGGTGAAGAAAACTAGGATTTTACATATTTATTTATCTTTTCTCATTATACAATTTTTACATTCACATTCTTAACTAAACAAACCAATAGAAATACATTTTATAAAATGTATCTTTACATGATACTGAAGTGCAACTCTATTTACTGCAGATTTTATAAATCTCTAGTTAATGAGGTAGAATATACTTTCAAAAGGCAAAAAGAAATCCTTGAAGTTTTCTTCCAATAAAATGACAAATGATCTTTTGAGAGAAATCTCATCACCTCCAAATATTTTTAAATGAAGAAGCAGAAACATAGTTAAGTTTTCCTATTTTCATGCACATTTATTTCAATTCTTTGGAAACCATGGACAAAAATTGCAATATTGGAGTCATGGTTACATGAAGAAACTTTCCAAAGCCCTTTCCAAAAAGCTTCTCTTGATTAGTATAGATGTGTGTAGCACACTTTGCTGCTCAAATTGGAACAGAATACATAAGGAAGACACTTAGGGCTGAGGCTGGATCTATAATGTTCTCTTAAAAGTCTCTATTACAGAGACTTTAGGAGTGAAATTTTTGGGTTTTTTTTCCGTTTGATTTGCTCTTGAAGAACCCTTGAAGCTCTAACTAGAGAAGCTAACCCTCATGAAAAGATCCTCCAGGATTATTCAGCCTTACACATTTCTGAGGCTCTCTGGTTAGGGCTAATATTGAAGGATATCCCTCCTGAAAAGAGAGAACAGACTTCCAGTAGCTTGCTAAGGTGGAGAACAGATCACCTTAGGTTCCACTATGTTTCTTTAAAAGTTCCAATCCTGTAATTTACTGACCTTTCTTTCCTGAAATGATAGAAATATAATAGGGTTGCAAGAAAGATGCCCTCTGCATCACAACAAACTGATACATTACCTCTCCTGGGGTTTAGTTCCCAGCTGTCCCAATCCACATGTCTTTCATCATGTCTCTAATTTATCCCTATCTTTTCATAGTCCTAAGAAACAATGCTAGCAGCAAAGCAAAAGGTATTTGACTTTTGCAATGGAGAAAGATATAAAATGTCTTCAGTGCTTATCTAGCTTTGATTTTTTTTTTTTTTTTTTTTTTTTCAGAGAGTCGTCTCCTTTAAAACTGTGTCCCTAGAGCCCAGAAATGTGTTCAGCAATCCTTGCCAGGGTAACCTGGGACAGCACGGACCAGTTGCAATGTAATCTTTTTGTCCACCTGAGCATCCTTGAAATTCCTTCAATAGCTGTTAAATATGGAGATGGTCAATGCCCTGGATGTCTTTTCCTTCTCTGATTTACGCTGACTTTTCCTTTAGTACTATTTTGAGCAGGGAAATGAAAACAATGTTTATGGTTATAGGTAGCCATGCAGACAAAAGTCCAAGAGGCCTGAGTTTTGATTTCTATTAAGAAAAAAATTATCACTGTGCTTTACAGATTTGCTTTCTTTGCCTATCAATTTCCTGCTCTTCTTCATCCCCATCACATGCAGCAGAAGCGAGCAGAGTAAATATTCCTCTTTGTTGAACAGATTGGCAAACCCAGCCTCAGGCTGGTGGGCTTTCTGTGGTGGTGGTGTCTGGAATCACCGGTCCAAACAGAAAGTTTGTATCCTTAGGTTTGGTGGGTCTGAACCTCAGGCTGAAGCGTAGATCGGCGTGGAAGAAGAAAGAGTGACTCTCACGTGGGTTGAAGGTAGATGTTTATTGCTCCAGAGAGAGCGCCGGAGAGTCCCTCTGGGGTTCAGGTTTCAGCTTTTGTATCAGGAGCATGGGGAGGGGCAAGGGTAAGCCATAACCAATACCAGGTAAGGAGGGAGTGACCAAGACAGAAGGACAACACACAAGAAATCTGATACATGATACAGGGTTGAGCTACAGGCTTTGCCATTCATGTTAGCCCTTCCCACCCAGAATGTTTCAGGTTTCTGGACAGGGACACAGAATGGTTGGCACACCCACCACCAGGGAAAAACCAAAAGGGTCAGTATGGCAGGGAGTAATTTAGACTGCACTATTGTTAAATGCACCGCAACAGCTTTCCAGTAGAACTATCACCTTTCCATTCATGCCATGCATTTTCAATTCTTGATGAAAAACACCAGAGAAAAAGGTAATAGGCCATTGATTTGGAAAATAACACCAATACAATAATCAGTATATAACTTTTCCACCATCCCCATCCACCAGTGGCTCAAATATTAACACAACCTTTCCGTCACCACACCCCTGTCTTGAGCATTACTAGTTTTGTTTTGTTTAATTCATGTGATGGTGGTTCCTGGCAGAGCCCTATCCACAGCTACTTACAGTCTGTCACTTCATCTGTAAATCTGGAATCATCCATTGGTTTAGTTTACTCTTCAGGCCTGGGAAGGCTGCATTTCGACAGACAGAGTTTTCCTGCTTGTCCTACCAAGCAGTTTGACTACTGTTGTTTGATGGAGTCCAATTGTATGATTTTAACACCTACATGCTTATCCCCAGCAAAACTTCATTTTGTACAGAAGGTTTAAATATTTATTTAGAAAATAACTTTATTATGTAGCTTGGGGTATGCTTTCACACAGGGAATATATAATTTCAAAGCATACTTGGATATCTTACTATGAAATAGGAAAAAGACAATGTGAAATCTTTAAAGACAGCCATCCTACTCAGTGATAAAATTTGCTTGGGCTCTTTCACAGCACCATCCCTCCCCTCTGACTGTCTTCCCGAAGGGGGTGTTTGTTTTGTATGCTACGTGGTTTAACATTCCCTTATCACATCTGACTGTAGGATCCTACCTCACTCTCCTCCAGCAATACAAGAACACCTGGAAACTGAAAAGTAGTATGCTTGCAAGGAAGTGCTTTTTCTTTCTCATAGGAAATGAGACTTTTGTTCTGAAAAGCCTATACCCAGACTGAAAAAATATTCAGACCCTTCCCAACACAGATACTGGATGGTAAAGAATCTGACTCCAAATGCCTAATGAAGTCATATGATGTGAGAAAATCAGAATCATAGGAAAGCAATTGTTGCAATATAATTTGAAATACATACTGTTATTTTATAGGTGCTAATGAACTCTGAGCTATTTTATAATCCAAATATAGATATATATATATGTTGACTTATTCCATAATATATAACAATATAAAGTATTAATTACTACTTTTTTTTTTTTACATTACAACATTAACTATGTTTCCACATACATGTTGGATGTGTCTCTGCTTTAAGTCTTCTAAGTCTTTGGTCCATGGGTAATAGCTCCTGCTCATACTGAAACTCTACTATTTTTCTGTTATTTTTTTTGTATTCAGACAGGTCTTTCTGAGCAATTTGCCTCTTCCATTGTACAAGTTCAATGAATAGGTTTAGACAGTCAATTAAAAATAATACAAATCAAATAATAATGTCTAAGTTTCTGTTAAGTTCAAGTACTACAGATCGAAGTTTCACTCCAACAAAACATGTAAACATGTGCTAAATTTCTTTTTTTTTTTTTTTTTTTTGTAAGATACAGTTCTGTTTCTGGTAGACTTTCCCAAAAATTTATGACTTTTTCTATATCCATGTTTTAGTAAGGCAGGCAATACTTTTCTGACCTAACAAATCCACTGCATTTTTTCAAACTCTAATTTAATTCTTGAAGTTGGACCTCTTTCATCATTAATTCAATTCTGATGTGGTATCCATCTAGGCTTCTAGCTAGTGTTAAATGTCTTCTTAGCTCATCTTTTCTGTGTATCTTCTATTCTTATTGAAGTCTTGCAGGTGGTCTTGACATGCTTACAAAAAATCTCAGTGGTAGTGAGAGCTATATAGTGGAAAAGATTTATATTTTCCAAATGTAGAGGAGAATGATATGTCAAGCAGACAAATGTTGAACCTGTGTATTATACTTTGAACCTTTGTATTATACACCAGAGTCTGGACAGTAAACTTCTTCAGCTTTAAGAGGTTTTCCTTATAAGAATAATTATATAATTCTTGAAGTGCCTAGTTTTTGTTGGTATGGCTTAAAACAAATAATAAATTATAAGCAAATAAATATAATATATATTGACCCTACATTGAAATAGGAGAAATAGAGAGTGAAAGTGCAGAGAGGACATTCATATTTTATCTACAGACATGATTTAACATTAGATACACTTAGATTGGGAGTTGAAGACATACAAGACTGGAAACCATGTTTGGAAACCTAGAGGGTGAAAGGAGATTAATGTAAATGGCAGAGAGGGTAGATGGTGTAAGACTGAGAAACATCAAGACAAAATATACCTCTGAGGCTCTAGATAAATACTCATCACTAAAAATTCCCTCATCTATTATTCCACCAATTGGTATCAGGCATTCACAGACTTTTTCATATCAAGGATTGTTTTAGTGTGTGTCTGTCGTAAATAGTTGTGGTTTTAAAACCAGAGTGAATCAGGGTTCTTTATAGCCTTGTTATTAGCTTTCAAAGTTTCTACAACAATGGAAACTGCTATTGAAAAGGAATTAAATTTAATAATCAGACTATTAACCAAGGATATTTGCTGCACATTACACAGAGACAAATTAAAAAGATTACAGAAAGCATCTGTTAAACAATGCCAAATTGATGATAAAGAAAATTGAGTTGCCTTTGCAGTTAAGTTTAATTCATCTGTACCTAGCATAAAAGAGCCATCAAAGACAACTATTCATTTGTTGTGACTTCAGAAATGTTATATCTGTGAATCCTTAAAACCTGAGACCTAACTTGCTTCCTAGTTTTTCTTTTTCTGAATTGATGGAAACAAGGGTAGATGAGTTAAGCTCCTCCATCTAGAGGATAAAGCTATACCTTTATTGTCTGACACTATACAAGGATATGGAACCAGGTTTCATTTTGATTTGACTTCAAGTAAAGAAAAAACAAACAAAAACCCAACAAAACAAAAAAACCCACCAAGTTGTGGGAAAAAAAAAAAAAAACCCCCAAGTTGTGGGAAAAAAAAAAAAAAACCCCCAAGTTGTGGGAAAAAAAAAAAAAAACCCCCAAGTTGTGGGAAAAAAAAAAAAAAACCCCCAAGTTGTGGGAAAAAAAAAAAAAAACCCTGCCAAAAAAACAAAACACTCCAGCCCCAAAGAAAAAAAGGTAGGTGTAAGATTTCACACTGATGAGCTATTATGTGGTTTTCAATCTTTTTTTCTTTCCTTTCTAAGAGGTGTTTTAATTTCTGGAAGTTGGTAAGTAAAGTAAATAGTGCACACCAATGAGAAGACACTGACAGAGTGAAAGTTCTAACTGAGATCTGTGTTCCTGCTATATGCATTTCATAAGGTTTGACTTTGGACCAGTTCTAATTCAGATTTGTGGATAGAGTGCCTATTAGTAATTTAATGCAGAATTCTGATTTAGTTTTGTCCAAAAGAATTAGAATTGATAAGTTTGAAAAACAGTCTGCATTGTGTAACTAAATGCAGTGACAGAGAATGATCAGGAAACTGTCCTCAGACAATTACCCAAACAAAAAACACTGATAGGGGAAAAGGAATCCAGTATGACTACTTCATGAAAAATTAGATGCTATTAGCTCATGCTGGTTCACACATTTCCCTACAAATAGAAACATTAATTTCACAGGTGCTGGGATGGAAAAATGAACCTCAATCTCCCCTCACTCCCCCTCCCTCTCCTTACTTTTTAGTTCGACACTTATAATTCAATTTGAAGACTTTCTGATCACCTTATAGCTCCTTTTCTTCAGTGAATTATTGTAGGATTTTTTTTTTTTTTTTTTTATGTGAACAACTTATTCCTGGTTTATGTACCTATTTAACCTATTCACTTGAGTAACAGAGAACAACTACAAAATACTCTGGCAGTTTTTACATGTTAGAATTGCATTTGGTTTAAGTTGTTCTTTGAAGAAAGTATTTTTTAATAACAAACTCCTGCTTCTATTTACCAGTGTCTAGAATAAGTAAATTTTAATTAACTTCTGAAGACATACCTTAGATCTTTATTAAACATCTGTATGAGACATTGCCTCCTTTTTTGATCTTGAAATAATATTTTTTCATTAGCCTTTCCCATTTTACCTTCCCCAAAATAATATTGATAAATGATATACTAACAAAAACTAAAATCTATAAATGGAAAAAATAAGAAAGAGTTAAAATATTGAAGTAATGGGACACCATAGATCCCTAGCACTATAAGACAGTTCAGACTGGAAGGGACTTCAGAAGGTCTGTCACAGCTGGGTCAATGTAAGGTACTGCCAGGCTGCCCAGGGCTTTGGCCAGTGTGGTCTTGAAAACCTCTGAGAATAAACATGTCACAAGCTCACTTGGCAACCTGCTTCACTGCTTGATGCCTTCACAGTGGAAGAAAATATTTCTCTTAGGTTCACTTTGGACCTCTCTTGTTTTAACTGGCTCTGTATTGATGATCCTCTTGTGGACAGTGGGAGGCTGATATCAGCTGCTTCTCTGAGCTGAACAAGCAAACTCCCCCAGACTCTTCTCACAGAGCAAGAACTCCAGCTCCCTGACCATCGTGGTAGTCCTCTACTGAACAAATACCAGTTTGTTAATGCCTTTCTCATATTGGAGGAGCCCCAAATCTGGATGCACTCTTTTAGATTAAAAAAAAAAAAAAGCAAAATAGAGGAGAACAATGATAGTCATGACTGTTAGCACATTCTCTCTTCTAGGAGTTTAGTTTTCTGAGTCCCACTGCTAACAGCCACTGTGGCAAAAGGTGGAAGTGAGGATCTGTCCTAGGAAGTTCCATCTCAGCCAGAGGTCTCCCAACTAAGAAACACTGCAATTTTGTAGCAGCCAGATCTGTTCCTAAGCCTTGCTGCCTTGACTCTACCTCAACCGCTGATTTGCTTCCTGGAGTGACTCTGGACCTGCCTCACTACAGTGGATTTCCTGTGTGGTCAAAGAGCTTAGGCTGGCTATCTAAACACCATCTTCCCTCCCATCCTGATCCTGGTTTATTGACTGAGCATTCTGACTCCTTGTCAGCAAGGTCAGTACCCTTTCCTGCTCCTCTGCAATCCTCAGGTCCCAGCTTGCCCTTCCTTCACAGAGCAGTCCATCCCTGCAACTCTTTGATAATCACTTCACTTGAGTGACTGGGTCACCTTCTGCTGTGCCAGAGCACACTAGGCTCAGCTCACTGCCTGACAAGATGCTTACTCAATCCCCACCTTCGACTGGTGCAAAGGGATCTTCCTCTCCAGTTGCAGGACCTTTCATTCATCCTTTTTAAAATGTACTGGCTTATTTTAAAAACAGCACAAACTATTTGCATTATTTCTTAAGAAAATAAACATGCATAAACTAAAACTTCAAGACTAATATTTTGCAAACAAGAATTATAAAAAAAGGGTTAATCAAAATGAAAACCCTAAGACACGAATTATACTCACATATTACACAAAAGAGGCCCACTTTAGTGGCATTCATTTCTGTGATACAAATTGCCTTATGAAAAGTAAACAAATCAAAATGGAAGCAGCAGCTGTGGCTTAAAATTACCATCAAACACCAAAAAAAAATCACTGAAAATAGCAATTAAGAGTGAAAATCCATTGATAGAGCTGACAAAGATTCTTGCAATGCTAATATCATTATCAAATGCAAGAAGAATCATGACAAATAAATCAGATTATCATGGCTGCATTTTTTCCCCTGTTTTTTATTTTCTCATTTTATTAAACAAAAACACCTAGAATTTGCAGCCAATGGCACTAAAATTTATGTTGTTTTTAATATAGTCCTACGACAGGAATGTTTTGAGTGTTACAACCAGCAGCGTTGGTAGGAATTAATTCAACATTAACTTCAGTTAAACTGAAGTTTAACAAGTATCACAGCTTAAATGAGATAGGGATACTAACAAATTTACTGTTAAAGCATTTTTGTAGTACTTTGCAGAGTCAAGCCTTTAGTGATCTACACCACTTAAGTCTATAGCAAGATAATATTTTGCTACAAAAAAATATAGGAAAATATCTTCCAATACAATTCAGAAAAGTGGTGGCTCAGAAGCCACAAC
Organism: Sinosuthora webbiana; assembly: GCA_013397395.1. Lineage (NCBI taxonomy): Eukaryota > Metazoa > Chordata > Aves > Passeriformes > Sylviidae > Sinosuthora > Sinosuthora webbiana. Next base: position 1,176,376 of record VXBN01014501.1, on the reverse strand, counting down.
ACCACTACTCAAAGGTGCTGGCTAACAAGATCCCATACCCCTCCACAATCCCCTTTTCCCACAACAAAGCTCAGTATGGGGTAGACACACTGCCCAGACAGCAAGGGAAGAAAACAAGACAGAAAAGAGAGAGAACAAGGAATATTACCAGTCCTTAGATCCCATGCTGGTCCTGACACATGGATGGTCCAGAGCTAGGCTAAACAATCAGAACAAAAGAGAAAGAGAAGCAAAAACGAGAGATGGATCTGATCTCCTCTTCCTTTCATAGTTCACCTGGTGCATGACTTTTATGTTAACTAGATTTTCCATGCTGTTCTGTTCACATTTGCACAACCAATTGTTCTGCAGGAAGAGTGTTGGGGGGGGAGGGGATGGAACTGAGCATGAATCTCAAGTGGAGAGGCAGTTGGCTCAGAACAGTGCTACCCCACTTCCATGGTACCATCTCCTCTGATCACCCCTTTTCTGTAGTGATACTCAGATTGTTTGAGAGAAAACGTGCTTAGATCTGGTTCTCTACACAAATATATGTAAAAACACATTGTGCAACAGAATCATTCCTATTCTCTTCATGGGAAGAGATTCCTTCCTTGACTTTATGATTAGCAGACAATAGCTCTGTTATCACCTATTGGCATAAAAATAGGGTTTCTGTTGATATAAGTTACCATATTACATAAAACATTGGTTTTTCTCAATTCCACATTTCCCTTGCTCACAGGTATTAATTAGGGTCATAATGACAGTTTCAAATTAAGGCATGGATACATGGGATCAATTGAATGTATGGGGAAGGGACAGAGATGTTGTAGTTGTAGTATTTAAATTTTATGCAGCTGGGCCTAAACTCTGAACATAAGAATTATGTATTTCATAGATGGAATCCAAAAATTTATAGGCTGAATAGAGAACTGCAAGCTGCCCAGCAATAAAGGATAAGTAGAAAATGATATCTGATAAACCAGTCTGAGAGCTGAGGATGTTTTTGAGATTATACTTCTGTCAACAGAGGAAGCAGAACCACAATTCCCACTTACAGGTAATTTCAAAATGCTGAGCGCCTCTTAGGTAACCTTGATATTTAAATAAAACTAAATTCTTCTGAACTATGTCTGCCTTTTGCACCAATTTGTAACCTAAACCATTCATCCAGAGAAAAGAAAACTCTAGTCTCTTTTCTTCTTAACCTCAATGGATACAAATACAACTCTCAAACCATACAAACCAGAGCTGAACTCTCTATTCTTGCCTTTCTTGAAAAGTGTATTCACCTGCCTGGCTGCAAGATTCGTGGGCACAAAGAAAAGTGACTCTGGAGCACTGTGTTTAGTGACAGTGGGAATTCTCATTGTTCAAGATCCCATTTCTACATCCAAGATAATTTTTGTAATTTTCATCCAATGTAGATGGAAACAGTATAGATTGCACAGAAAGCAGTGAGGTAGAAGATTGGAGTGTACATCTCCTCAATCAGTGTTTTAAAATATTAAATGACCTAACAGTAATCTACAGTCACATCACTGGTGATATATCTTTCTTTATTAGCTTCCTCAGTCTTGAAGTCTGTCCAATAAAGACTTCCAGAGATGTAGCTGAGAAAACAGGTGCTCTTACTCTACTCTATGAAAATGTGGGCATTTATGACACTCCTTCAACTGCATTTTAAAAGTTAAATTACTATTGATGCTCAGAAGATAGCTTCCCGCCCCATAGACAGCCTCAGCCCTAGCTGTCAAGCATTTCAAAATATGAAACTAAAACTAGTTTATACTGGAACAAATTACGATATTACCACAACTAAAAATTATTAACTATTTAACACTTGGCTTAACTAAAGCCTGAAGTAAGAATGAATAGTATGACTACCATCTCTGTTTATTCAGATCTGTTTCTGAACTCTTTTTTGCTACAATGGGCTTATCCACCAGCCATTTCAGCAATGACTTTTATTAGATTTTCAAAAAACTTCAGAGAACTTAGTGGCATTTTCTACCTGCCTGAAATAATACATTGAAGTCTACACCACTTGGAGCTGAGAGTTAGGTTAGCTCCATCAGTTGATCTGTGGCACAAATTTGGCTCTTCTACTCAGAAGAGTGACTTCAAAAGTAATTTTATCAGGGGAAACCCGATTCCAGAGGCAAAAGAATGCAGAATTTTGACCCTTCATAAACACTTTAGCCTTTAGAGTAATGTCTTTAATTTGTGCTCATCAGAACAGGAATTGATTCGTTTACCTCAAAGCTTAGGAAAACTTCCATTCGGCTTCATCCTTCATAATATGTCCTTCCTTGTCACCAGTCACTTACAAGCCCAACATAAGTGTAATATCCAAAAATAAAACTTGAACTCCAAACAGTCAACATAAAAGCCTACACAGCAAACACTCAGGTGAAATTATGATCCACATAAATTAAGCCTTTCAAAGCTACTTTTTATTTTTATTTCTATTTACTGTGTAGAGTAAAAAAGAAGCTTTGTTTTCAGTTCAAGTCTTCTAGCTATAGGACACAGGGTTTTTTAACTAAGTTAACAAAATCTAAAGAACTGATGTCTGTATGGGTAGAAGTATCTTGAAACAGCTGAACAGCTTTGTGTAATTGTCAAGTACATATTTGTTGCTACCAGAGAAATAATCAGCAGATGGAATTATTTGGTCACTAGATGTCAGCAGTATGTGGAATTAACAAAGCAAAATAATGACAAATGTGGAACTTCCTGTTATAAAAAGACAAAGCAACTTCCAACATGATGAGATTTTCTTTTAATTACCTATTTAGAAAATTCTATAACCCTTATCATAATGTGATGCCATTCATCAGTGTATACAAACATCACTGACATGATAAATAAGACAGTCCTTAGGTAATAACCATACATTTTTTATATAATTTCGATATACTACATATTATTTAATTTTCAATCTAGAATGCCATCATTACACCCACTAAAAGGTAGTTTCTGGCAAGAAAGTTCTGTCATCCTTTAAAAAAATTCCTACTCTAGCTGAGTAAAGAAGCTCTTTTCAAACTTTTTCATGGCTTTGGAAAGTTTTATGGGCTTACTTTACTTTATTTTTTATTGTTCAAGAGGGCCACTTAAAAGATCTGTCCTTCTTATCAGATGCTAGGTATAGAACTGTAATATTCTGTATTTACCTCTGAAACTGGTATAAGAACAAGAAGTTTTTCTGCATCCAAGAAGGTTCCATATTGTTCTTATTCTTCTTTTTACACTGAAACCTATTGATTCATTTATTTATTATTGCAATTATACACTGTTATACTTTATTAGCACTCCTACTTCTTACTGTAGGACATGTTTCTGTGACATTCTCTTGTTTCATCTGCCTCTATTAATTTAGGATCTTGATCAAGATAAATCAAGATCAAGAGGACTAGATCTTGCAGAATATACTATTTCCAAATAGAAGAAAACTCAGGGGGTTTTCTATCATTAAGGTGAGGCACAAATACTATATTAGATTTTGTACTTCCTGTGCTTTGAGATGGATGCCTGGACTTCTCTCTGCAACTTTTCTTTAGTAAGAGTTTAACTATTTAGGCCACACTTACAGTGATTTTGGACTCAGTGTGGGTGTGACAGGAAGAATTCCAGGTCATATTTGTGTAGCAGCAACATCTAAAGTGGAAAACAACTTTCACTTAATATCATGTTCTAAATACCAAAATCAAATCTTAAATTGTAATCATGCAGAAAAAATCCCCCATTGAAACGAATCTATTTTACTGTGTTCCCATAATAATAGCATGCAATATTATTTTGTTCACTTTCTGACATATCTTATGTATGCATGGATCCAATTAAAAAAGAAATTACTTAGCTTTCCTCTTCTTTTACATTTGGAAATACATGTGAAGATATTCAGCCAACGTATCTAATATCACATCCAGTGAATAGAGGGCCAGATGGAAAACGAGTAGAGCCTCACTATGAGTAGCATGGTACTCTTTCCACAAAAAGAAGACTTTTATGTGTGTAATGAAATATTACTCATTACCAGTGAAGATGCAAATCAAACAGTATCAACCTTCATGAAAATTTGCAAAGTGGGAAGCTACGCTTCATATATGGCAATTATTCAAAATCCCCATTTTATCTGGGCTAATCTTAGTACCAGTAAACATCGGCCACCTTCTGAGTGGTTGCCATGATATTTTTGAAATAAGGTTATTTTTGTACAATTCAGCCAGTTTGAATAAAGATAATAACAAAAAACACTCCTGTACAATGCAGTTTTATCAAATATTTTATCAAATCTATCAAATATTTTATGCAACATCATGGACTTTTCTTTCTCTGTTGTCACCACCTTTGTGTCAATTTTCATGCTTTGAAGCCAAGACTCATACATAAAACCAGACAGCATAGTACGCATTTAAAAAATAGCAATTCCATGGCCTATAGCAACATTCAGTGTTCTCTTATAGTGATGATGCAAAAAGAATGAAATAGTAAGCTCCTGATACATCATAAAGAAGTATTTTTTAACCTGTCTGGTTCATTTCTATAGTTATATTTTGAAAAACACATTTGGGAAGGGTATGAGTTTTTGAATACTTACTAAAATAGACATGAAAAAATAAGAAAAAGCAGGGATCCTCTATATGTATGAGCCATGTTTTATGAAAAATCAGAAGCAGCTTCTGCTCCCATGTAAGCTAGAAATAGGTTGGGTTTTGTGTTTGGTGACTGCTACATTAGAACCTGTGTGACCTTGCTACATCTCATTTCTTGTCTAATACTGAATAAACCTTTTCTTGGCCACCATTGAGTTTAACTAAAACAGCAAACTGTATAAAATAATGGGAGGAAACATGCATATAGAAGCTAATGCTGTCACTGGCAGCTTTCCAACATGAAACTGAAATTATAATTCAGTGGAAAAGAAAAAATATGGAGAGAGATCCTAATTTCAGATATAGAGACAGGCTGATATAGAAAGGGAAAAATATTAAATAAGCCTTTCTGTGTCTGTTTTCAAAGACAGTTTTTCTGGTGTAAATGTGATGGAGCAAAAGCATTATTAATGATAAAAATAAAATTCTTGTAATTCTCTGTATTTTAGCATAACACAATTATAACATACCTAGTAAATTAAACTCCTTAATCATCTTCCAAATTTTTTCCCATTTTATCTAAAGATCGCGATGTTGTTCATCTATAATATTCATCCCAGAAATAAAATCATTAATCACCTTGGCATCCAGAAAAAAGGGTTACATATTATTTCTTATGATATCTAGGGTACAAAACCTGAGGAAGATATTAGTTTTTAATAATTCTGATCCACTAATTGGGATTTATCATGTTGAATAAGCAGGTAGTCTTCTTGCAATAAATTTCAGTGTAACACAAAGAAGCAAGACACTCACAATTCAATGTTGTTTAAATATCATGCATCATAGGGTATGTTTTCCCCCAGCAGGGTTAATACTGAATGAAAAATGAAAGTTATTTATACTGAGAAACTTTAAATTTTAATTACCTATGTTATGAAATAGATTGCATGGGCTTCTTCTGCAGTTTGTGGAGAAAGACAAAATTTTGAGAAAACAATTCAGTTCACATATGTTAGGTCTCTGACCTGAAACATCTGGAGAGAAGGCAGTAATTGTAAATATTAAAGGGATGTAGGGAGACTTGCCAACTGACTTCTGTCACTAATGTTTGGTATTATGAATAGATCCCTAAATTTTTCTCTTACAGAACTCCCTTTCTGATGCTCTGTTCTTCAAGGAATTAGATCTTATTGATTGTGGAAAATTCAGATGTGGGTAGGTCATATTTCCAGAGCCTGTCTTCCCACAGTACTCTGGAAGACTCCTATAATACAGCTGGGGGAGAAGTGAAGATGTGTTTACTTCAGCAGTTTTTATCTTGGTATTTCAGGAAGAAAAAAATCAGAGGCACATAATTTTTAATCCAGGTATTTCTATTTCAGAACTTAGGATACCAAAGCTTTTGGGCAAAGCAGAAAGTATATAAGTAAAATACAAAAGACTTATGTTCTTTTCTAGATGAAGATACAGAGGTAAGCAGAAAGATTTTAGTGGGAAACAAAAAGACAGACATACAATACCTTTCCTTCACCCTTCCCAGGTTGAAATTCAGTCCTTTCTTTCAGTCTCTCCTACCAGTGCAGTGGGTTGTGGAGTGTCACAATCAGTACATAACAGTTTCTCTCTGTTGCTACTTTCCTCTTACATTTTCAATATGACAGTCCCTTTGTCCACAAACTGCAGGGAATATCTGTTGCAGCATCATGGACCCCTTCCTCCTTGTATTATTACCTTGGTGTTTGTTCCTCTTTCTGCTTCTCACTCATTTTGTTCTCTTCCCTTCTGTCCATTTTTTGCCCTTTCTTAAATATGTTTTCACATTGGGTCCATACTGGAGCCAGCTAGAAACCACTAGAATGCTCTCTCTCTCACTCAAGCCCCTTTCTTAATTTTGCAGTTTATATGTAATGAAAAAAAAAAAACCTCATTCCATGGCCAGACTTCCCTACTGAAATATCTGAGATTTTAAAACTTCTTTTTAATATTCAAAGCATTAATTTTTACTCTAGTACCTGATGCATCTGTTGCCTCTGAGGTTTAAATGATTTTCTGCTTCTTGGAAAAGAAAACTGACTCAGATTTGTTGCACTTCCAACAACTCCAGGAATAGGCACACTACAGAAAATATACCAGTAACTTTCAGAGTGTTTTATTATTCCTGTGCAGACTCCAAATATTTCTTTTTCTTTTTTTTAAATAAACTCAAGTAATTTAAAAAAATATGTTCACTGAACTTCAGCAGCTACAGAAATAATTCTTCTCACTTTTGGCACCACAAAGTATACTCCTTACAATATGAAATATTTGACATCATGCTGCAATCTGAAAAGCATTACCAGTGGAAATGGAAATACAAGAAATAAACATAACAAAAAAACCCAAATCACAAACCATTAAAAAAATTGACCTCAAACACTGTAGACACAGTTGTCAGTAGTACTGTGGCATCAAGCCTGTCTAAGTAAAGAAAAGATCTACCTCCAGAACAAATGGAAGGATGTTCACAGTTCCAGGAAATACAAAAGGCATATTAGCATAATTTAGATTATGGACATTTGGAAAATGAATCGATGTATACAGTCTCAGCTGGTATTTTATGATTTCTATCCTGCATGAGTAGATTAATCCAATGTTTTCTTTCAGCCTCTACCACCTGAACACAATGTGCAGTGTGGGCCTATACCTTTTTGAATGTGATAGTTTTCTAGGGCAACATGCTTTGTAAGAAATGACATTGTTCTCAATACTAGGTAGCACCCTGATTATATTGAAAAGAAGATTTCTCCTTAAGTAAGGCAGAGGAAACATTATTTTAACAGTTTGGGGCTTGATTCTTCCATTTTCTTGTGTTGCAGGCTATCACAAAATCATGGAGTCATAGAATAAGCTGACTTGCAAGGGACCCACAAGGATCATTGAGGCCAACTGGCCCTGCACAGGACACCCCCAGAGTCACACCCTGAGCCTGAGAATATTGTCCAAAAGCTTCTTGAACTCTGCCAGGCCTGGGGCTGTGATTACTTCCCTGGGGAGCCTGTTCCAGTGCTCACCCACCTTCTGAGTGAAAAACTTTTTTATGGTATCCAACCTAAACTTCCCCTGACTTGGCTTCATGCCATTTCCTCAAGTCCTGTAATTTGCTAACACCTGTATGAAATGGACATCAAATACTGCCATGTTGAGCCAGTGGCTTTCTATGCTCCCTTTGCCAGGTGTAAATAACTGCAATATCTTTAGATTCTAGTTTTCATCTCTGAACAAAAAAGAAAAAAAAAAAAAGTCACTGATTCCTATTATCTAGCAATTAGATCTCACTGCAACTGGTTGCCATGGCTACCAGTTACCTGCTAAGGACTGTTGTCCTTTTGCTAGGATTTCCTTAGAAACCTTGACACGAGCAGCAGCACTCACAGCCTCTGTTCCAGCCCTCTGCTGAGGTCTGGCGACCCTACCTGGAATAAGGCTCTCCCAAGTCCCCTGGGGACTTACACCTTCTATTGGCAGCATCTGATAAATAACCTGTCCTTACTTGAAGAATCAAATTTGACTGCTTTGTACTCTTCACATTCCTCAAACCCTAGTAACCTGGCTGGAAATTGTCACTTCTCAATTAATTGGATAAGCTTCTAATAATAAATTTGCATGCATTTGTACAAATGTAATGACTTAATTTCTTTTTTTGCTCTTTGGTCTTTCTACTAGCCCTTGTGTCTTCACTACCTAATCAGAACAAAATCTGAGTTCCCACAGCTGAGCATATATTTGAATTTAGATAAGGGGGGGGGGGGGGGGGGTTATGTTTGTGTCAGTGTATATATATACATATATATATGTGTGTGTGTGTGTATATATATACACACATATGTATGTATGTATGCAGATATGATAGTACAAGTAATCAGATGTTATAGGTCAGATCGTTTTGTTACACACTGAATTGCTGACACCATTTCAGATAGGTAAACATCTTGACAGTTAAATGCTGAATGCATAGGCCAACGAATTTAATAAAGTGCTTATTAAAATAAAAAAATCAAAACCTCAAAAAAACCCACTACTCTCTTCCCCAAAATACTACCAATAAAACAAAGAAACTATTGAAAAAAACGAACCCACCACCAACTTCAAAGGCCATTAATGCAACTGTAGTAACAGTGAAAGTGAAAATAGTTAAAGTGAAAATAATTTAAAAAAAATATATAGAAAAAGCTAAGGTAAGAATCCTATAAAAGAATTATTTCAGATGCTGCAGAGCAGCAAGAAAACTTTTTGCTAGGAGGAGGCATCTTCAGTACATACAATTAATTATGTGTTAAAGATGAAAGACAATGCAGATAATAAGATATGGCACTTTTAACTAATCTAGTGAATCCAAATAAGTTTATAACCAGACCTTCCTGGAAATTAAGAACCTAACAGTTTCAATGAGTAACACTTAAAAAAAAGCTTTTGTCTCCTATTCTTGTCTGAGTAGTTAAGAATTGTGAGAATTTGATGATATTTTTATTGAGATGTCTTGCTAGAATCCTGATTAAAAGACCGAGTTTGTACAGTTCAGTGTCCAAATTAAGATGTTATCAGGAACATTAAGTTTGATAGAGAGGGTCAGTTCCTGTACTTAATTTTGGTGTTTAGATTGAACTATAAATGTAGAATTTTATATTCCTCTTTATAAATAATGGAGCATTCTCTGAAATCTGTAAAAGATCTGAAGAAAGAATATGGATTTAATACTACAGTCTGCATCATTTGGTTGATGAATTGATGTTCCTTTTCAATCCATAACATTCTGCATAGAAATATTTCTTTTGAAAATTCATATTTTTCCTAGAATGACTATGATGTGAAAATAGCCTTTCAGAATTTCATATGTATAATTGTACCTTTTATACTTTCTTGGTTATCCATTAGATTTCATCAACTAGTTGAATTTTTATAACTATTTTAGTCTTTTTATTACTTATGCACTTTTTGCATCAAGAAATTTATACTTACATTGTACTTAACCTAATTCATATATATTTTTTAATCTTTCTTAAAAATTGTTATGTATCTATTTTAGAAAAAATTCTATGTTAAAAAAACTATGCTACACAAACAAAATAATCCTGATCTTGGTTTTTACAACGGAAATTCTTTCGCTTACCTTAGGTCACTTTTTATCTAAGAAATATAAGAAAGAAAAATTAATTTCCTTTCGTAACTGCTAATTCTTTCACCTCTTTATCATTCTCTTTGTTTTGATATATACACACACACATATAAACCATGAAAACCTGGGACCTTTAGATTTCCTGTTTGTTCTCCTAGCTGCTGTCTTTGCATTTGATGGCTCTCAGGCACATGGTGTGACTCTGAGGGATGGTCCTGTGGGTCAGGAGTTGGACTTGATGATCCTTGTTGGTCCTTTCCACAACTCAGCATAATTTGTGACTTTGTGATTGTGTGATTTATACTGCATACTCATGTAAATGGCTGCTCCAATTGTCACGAACATTTTCTTTTACTATGTCTCCATGTCTCTGAAACTAGATAGTATTTTTAATAATAGAGGTGTTAGCCAATACTTTCAACATGTATTATGCACATTATTAAGTCATGACCATGGATAAACCACTCTCATTCACCTCAAAGTTGGGCAATGGCATGGACTGTGATCTGACTAAATGTTGGGAAAACAATTCTTGGTTTCACTTACACTGATTTTTTCATTAAACCTCTCAAGATCACTGCACCATAAAGTGCAAGAGCTAAGAGAAGGTTCAACTTCTTTAATCTAAAAGCTATTCCCCATTTATTTTTGATATTGGGGTGCAAACAATCATACTGACATTTGTGTTCATTGTATCTGTTTGTGTCCAAGGCAACACAGTTCTTACCTTAAATATATTTGTTGAGAAGACAGATGAGGCAGTCCTTACATCTTTCCTTAGATAAATTTTCCCTTTGAAACAAAAATAATTTGACTAAATCTAGACTTTGGAGCTCAATGACTGGTCGAAAAATTCAGTTTCTGGTATTACAGATTTTTAATAGACTGATTGTTTCATTCTGATGCCTCAAAAATCAGTAAAAGAAAAAAATTATTTGAAAGATATAATGATTTTTCTAGCCTTCTTTGCATTTTAAATCAAGTGGAGTTTGAAGGTAATAAATTTAAATGATGTTTCAATCACTTACATGAACAGAAATGAGAGTAATTCACATGAGAAAGACAGAGTGACTTACTGCATGCTTGAGTATATATGTGCTATGTAAATCAGGTAAGTTCCCCTTATATAAATCTAAAATTAATTTTCCACAGAAAGCAGTAGTATACAGTTTCTATTGGTCAGCAAATGTATGTGGTGGAGACCTCAATGTAATCACATCTCTTCTTTCCCTCTTAGTCTAGCACCAGACTGTGACATGAGATGGAGATTTGGATGAGTAATGCAAGCTGAGTTCTTCCTGTTTAAAATATATAACATATACTATGTCAGATATTTTGGCTTTTAGAAGCATCTTGCTTCATCTACAAAAAAAGAAATTAGATTTTCAAAAAAATCTTATGAAACCACTAAAAATCAAAATTCTATAGAAAATAATTCCATAATTAAAATATTACTGAATAATTTTGATTGAAAAGTTTTTAAAAGCTATTATTTTATCCATAATAATAATATATACACTCTATAATTCTAATATTCTAATATACTTTATCTATAATAATCCTATAACTTCTGGCACAGTAGCAAAGTATGGTAAGCTCTGCTTTTCATCTTTGCTTTGCTCAGTTTAAGCTTCATGAAATATTTCTTGCAGGTTTTGTATCATCTTTTCATATTTACTCATTGCAAATCCATGAAGGACTTGATCCAGTTATTTTGGTGTTTTGTTTTCAATTACCTCAGCTAAAGCAAACTGCATTTCTCACAAGAGGGAAGTGAAAATATTGTGATATTTTCCACTGATATGCAGCTTAACTACAAAACTAAACTGCACCAAAGCACATCACCACCTATTATGTTAGTGGGCAATTATCTATACTGGTAAACTATTATTCTCCTCCCTGAAGGAGAGTCCTTCCTATAATAGCAGCACTCTTTAAAATAATTATCATGAATGGCTTGCAGATAATTTTAAATAAATTGTTTATTTTTCATGAAGGAGTACAGGAGATGTTGGCCATACTGAAATAAAGATACGATATGGCAACATCAAACAAATACGCAAATAAATACAACTAGTTCTCTGTGACACCTCGTCTATGTAGCGACTGTAACTGAATCCTTTCTCTGATTTTTTTTTCCTCCTTTTATTTACAGCTCTTATAAATAAAATACTTTGCAAAGTTATGTCATTCTCTATCTGTATAGCTTCCATAATGCATGGAAGCTTTCCTAACTACTCCATAATCCCCGAAATGACATGTTGCATTGGGAGGGTGGGGAGTTTCATGTGTTCACAACACTAGAAAGGTAACGGCTATACTAAATAATACAGTTCATATCAACATAGAATTCTCTGGTTGAGTCGTGAGAGACTCAAAATGTTATTGCATTTTCATCAATTAAACTCTTTGCTTTACTTAATAAATAAAAAAAATGAAGCATGTGAATTTCATATATCCACAAATGGTATGAACTAAAACTGAAAAGAAGTTTGCAATCAAGCAATTTAAGTCTAAATTGCAGACATGCTGCAGTCTCATCCAAGGTGCTTAATCTCAGTATGTGAAATATATTCAGAATATCAGCTGTCCTTTCCAAAGAATATTAGATAAAATAATTCCACACCAATTTCAGTTCCAAAATCCAACAAGTAAGCCTGTCTGAGGAGAGATTTGCCATTGTATAGAGTCCAGTTGTTTGGAATTATTGTCTTTGCCACAGTCCAGGTGATACTGTAGAAAAATGTGTGTGATTCAAGTGAGAAATCCATGACTAATGCAGAAATAGAAAAAAAAAAATCTAGATCTTAGCAACTGCAAAAATAATCAGAAAATATATTATACCTTTCTTCCTTATCTATGGGCCATTTTTACACTGTAGACTTTTAAAGAATAACTTCATAGTAATTTTGACAATAACTTTAATATTTCAGAAAACATAACTTTAGTCATTTTAGCAATAAGTAGAACCCTCTATACCCTGATAGTCTCCTGAATCTGCTGTGGATGACAGTTGCTAGCAATTAAAGTGATTGGATTGAGAGAAAATACAGTGGTGAACACTGTGTATCTTTAACTACTCGATTGCTCCTGTGTTTTGGATTTGTTGGGGTTTTGGAGTGTTTTTGTAAGCCAATAGCTCTATTTTTTTAACCCGGTATGATATTTCTGCCAGTAGACAGAAAAGGCTGTTTAGATGGCAATGAGTAATTCTTTCCTAGGAATGTCTTCTCCCATGGTGCAGTATTCTATGGTCTTCTCATGCACCAGTTACTGTTGGACCTGCCCTATACAAGGACAGCTCCTACCTAATTCAACATTGTTTACATTCTTGACCCCTGCAAAATTCACTGAAATAAGTTCCACAAGCTGATGACACACTGGGTGAGAAGTCCCAAAATTACCAGACTTCCTTGTTTTATATCTTCTTATTTCTTCATTTTCTCTTAGTTCCTTCAATGTAATAACATAATATGTAAATAATGAAAAAATTTTTACTGATTCATCTCTTCCATGCTTCACAGTCATGTCTCCCAGGTCTTCTCTTTTTTTTCAAGACATGAAATTCACATTTATGTAACTTCTGGTTTTAAGAAGCCTTCCTATTTTTTTTTTAATCATTTTTTCTGCCTTTCTCTGCACATTTATCATTATTAAATAACTCTGGTGAATGAGGACAAGAACTATATTTTCAAACTGTTTTTACAGTGCAAGTACTATAAATAAAAATAGTGCTATGAAGTTTTCCTAGCAATTACTGGTATCCTATTTACTATTTAACAGCTACTAAATTTTGATTATTTTAAAATATGTTGAATCCTGAATTTTTCTAAAATCTATCCTCACTGATTCCAACATCTTGTGTGGTAATAAACAACTTAGAATCTGTAATTTAATTTCACCAGTCATTTATCATCTAGCTAAACATACGCTATCATGAGATCTTCTGGTATCTTACCTCTTTGCAATTAGCTCTGTACTTGACTTTTTTTTTAGCAATTTCATATCATTTACAAATTTTATTGCTATAGCATTCAATCTTTTTCCCAGATCCAGCCTTTACATTTAATAAATATATTTATATACATATAAAATTGTGCAGGAACATTACAGATCACTGGATGACTTGATATGGTCATTGTCCCTATCAACGCCTGTGAAGATTTTTCTTCTGTTTTTTATCTTTGAAAGATATCTGTTAAATCAGATTAACAGTCCTTTGTGTGATTTTAGTGCTTTGTTTCCCTCAAGGTGGGTTTTCATGAGATTTTATTTTTTTAGTTCAGAAACTTTAGTCACACATTTTGCTTGCTTTGCATGTTTACTTGCATTGTGGCATTCTCTCATGTATTTCCATTGAAGCACAATACCTTCTCCCCTAGTTCATGACCCGTGTGAGAGGCACAGGTATATGACTAGACCTATGATAACCTGAAAGTAATCCAGAGAGGAAACCACCAGAAAGAATTCACTGTGTTCCAGCTGCTGAAATAAAAGTGGAAGATAAAACCTTCAGAGATCCCACCTTCTACCCCTCCAAAGGCTCATTGCCAAGCAGCTGTGTAATTTGTTATGTTCTCTCCATGGTAACTGATGGATCAGAATTTACTGTAGCCACTGGCAGCTATAGAACAATACATTGAACCCCATATATTGCTATTCAAAGCAACTGAGAGTCCTAAATACATGCACAGATAGTTCATACCTCAAAAGATATGGTATGTAACCATACTTCTTTTAATGTGGATTTCATTATTCTGTCTCCATGAATTACTTACAATACCTTTGTTATACAATCCCACTTCCATATGCCTATGAAATCACTTTCATAGCAAAATATGTATTTTGAATGGATAAAATATTTCCCTTCCAGCTCGTACTAAGCATAGGCATAGGTTTCTGAATGTCACACACTCTCCTTGAATTTATCTTTGACCAGACCATTAATAATTATGAATCGTGAAGAAATCGTGAATAAAGAATGGTATTTATCTTTCCACTATAATGTTATCTTGACCCACAGTGCCACAGATAGTCTTGTCTCTGTCTCATTTTGGTCATTCCATATTCACCTGTCTCAAGGTCAAGGGGATGATACAATAATGAGAAAGTAGAACAAACAATGTCTAATGGAAAGAGCATTTCATAAAAACCTGTGATGGCATCTCTACCAAGACAGCAAAGGAATGCAGCTTTTTAGCTGAGCACTACCTGACAGATTCCATAATCAGGGGAAAGACTTAATTGATGACATTTCATTAGCATAATGAGTTGAAGCTGGGAAAAGAGAGTCTCTTATTAATTAATCAAACAAAGCACGGACTGTTTCAGTCCCTTACTCTCTGCCATTTTCCATTAATCATAAGTCTGTGTATTAAACTCATTTGAATTCACTAGGTGTGGAGCATTTCTGTTGGGAAAGTATTGGCAGAGTGGCATGCTCAAGTGAACACACTTGCGTAGGTATGAAGCACATTAGAAATTCATGTTTGTGAACTAAAACTCTCATCTCTGCAGGAAGTGCTGACAATATTTCTTAAAAAACACCAGACCTCAGCAGCCATAAATATACAGATGAAAGTTATCCCCTCTCTATCCATTGGCTACAAGTGTGAATTTTCAGTACCACAGGGAATGCAGGGACTATGCTGACAGCTGCCAGAACAACTTTTTTACACGTCTGCCAGGCATTGGAATATCTTCCTTATTATTCCCAGTAATATTTTCTTTGTATTTTGCTTTGCATTTATATAAATAAAGAAAAGTAAAACCAGATGTGTTCAGGTGTTCAAAAAGGGCTAAATTTCTGCTTGCTGCTGTTGTTGTATTTATTTTGTGGAGAACATTTGTAGTCTGTGATGATGACTACCTCAATAAAATTTTAGTAGCTAGGAATGTAGGAATAAATCAGAAGTCTTTTGTGGTCTAAGTAGAAAGATATTTTTCCTTTACATCTTTTCCAATGGAAAGTGTACTTTTCCATTGGAAGAGAAAAATATATCTGAAGACCAGAGAGTAACAGATTTTCGTCTCTTTATGGAAGTGCTTATATTATTTTGAAGGTGCACTTCAAAAGTCTGCATATTCAATTTCTACAACTTTATTATTAATTTTATTTTCAACTCTGTAAGTGAAAGAGGCCTTTCTCTTTATGCAGCTGGTAATTGTAATCATAGACTTGAGAATCATGTTCCCCCTCTGTGAATATTGAGTTCTTTCTCAAAACTGGCTTAGTGTCTGTGAAGCAGAGAATAATTTTATGAAGAGACCCTTTTGTAGTTCAGTCTCTCACAAAGGTTTCTTTGGATACTTACTGATGTGGAGGTGATTGAAGTGATGTCAGATACAAGAGTACCTGCTAGCTATCAGTTATTTTAGAGGAAAATGGCCATAATCCAGATATTAAGGTCTGAAGACAAACTTACAAGAATTTGTTTTTCATAAGCTAGTATTAATTAATTTAATATTGACAGGATTAGTACAATAGCTACGTATATTCTGCAGTTAGCTAGGTTTGTTTTCAGCAGTAAGGCTGATGTACTTCAGGTTCATAGAATTGATGCACTGCAGTATAGAACTATATAAATATTGCAGTGCTGCACACTTTTGTGCTTTTCATTTTAGTATCTACACTTTCATGATTATCTCTAGCGCCAAAAACAATCCATTTTTATTAAAGTCTTCATAGTCATTGCAGAACTGTATTTTTAACTTTGTTTCAAAACTTCTATATAAACTTTGAAATTGACTGCACTATAATTTCAGATCATATGTCTGTTTCTCTGTATTGACAGTCATGATATTCTCACAATTCACATGGAAATAGATGACATCCACACAGCTATTGTGCAACATCTTTTTCAGCTATACCATCAATGGATATGAGGAAAGAATGTAGAATTGATCAACAGACATAACACTATCAGCTAGAGGAAAAGAAAAAGTGAATCAAGTAAAAACTAATACATTAATCAAACTTTGTGTATTTTTCACATGGTCCTTAATCTAGTCAAGGTTCCTGAATGAGGCTTATGTATGATTTAAAACACGATTTCTTCAATCTGAATCCAAAATATAGGTATGAAAAAAGTGCAGATTTTTTCCTAACGATATCATGTAAGAGAGAATATACTCCATTTTTCTTTATTGCTAAGCATTTAATGTTCTGTAATAGCATATATGGAAAAAAAAGTTGTGTTTTCAAAGTTGGTTTTTGGGTTTTTTTTTTGCAAGAAAAGACTACATATGATTTTTTTTGAATATTTCTATTACAAGCTAATTAAGAAATTGATCAAATTTTGGTAATTCAATATCCAGCTTATTCTAGTATTAAATATTAAATATTCATACTTCGTAAATAGGGATTGGTACTATCAGTGAACAATATAAAAGCAATACTGACAGAAATGTTAATATTTTAAGACTTAAAATTACTTCCTGAAAATTTATTTTTTAAAGGTAATTCTAACCACTATGGAATCTGTGGAGGGTTACAATGAGACAAAAGTCACACATTCAAAGAAAAAAGCCTATGTTTATTTCATCTGAGCAGCATGTTTTCCTGAGGCTACAGGATGGTTTTGTGGTCATTTTGTAACTGGGAGTTGCAGATATCCTCCATTTGGATGAGTTGCACTAATGGCTATATTCCAACCCCAGCCTCAACATAGCTTGTAAAAATGATGCTAATTTAAATTCAAAAGCAGATTAGTGAGATCTTATTGAAGTGAAAATCTATGAGGGAATAAAACATTGAGTGAAATTTGACATACAGATGTTTATAGAATTTTTCCAGTTAAAGTTTTTGGTCATACCCAGTTAGGTGGATGTGAGGACTTAGAGAATGTAGTTGAACGTTTCAGAACTCTGTCAGAAAGGGAAGTTCCCATAAAATAAGCCACCACAATGGAACTAGGGTAAGTGCAGACAGCAACAGCACTAAGATGGCAATTCCAGGCCTGGTAAGTCAGATCATGGTAATGCATCTGGACAAAAATTCACACGGTAGCAAACTGGGGAAGGACACACATACTGGCCCGAGTTGTGGAAATGGCATCTAGACCCCATGTATACCCGGGACTTTGACTGTATAAAGGTGTTACCTGCAGAAGAATGACTCCAGGACCTCCATCAGTGAAGTCCAGGGTGAAGAAGGACCAGTGGGATGCCTCAGGAATTCACATGATAGTGATATCTTTCGCGTAATCTCTCTCTTTCTCTCTTTCACTCTTTCTCTCCCCCCTGCTCTGGTTTCTATCTCTCTACCTCACATTTACTGTTAAATAGAATCCGTACTATTGACTTCAGTTATGGTCTTGTTTGCACCTTAATTTGGACAGAGGCATCTCTTATAATTGGATCATATCAGTGGATGTACATTTTCCTGCTGGTTACTGATTATTAGCACATGCAGCCACCAAAGTGTACAGAAAACAGGCACTACAGTAGAAAAATGTCTTTCCCCATATTTTATTCTCGCGGTGTCTCCCAATTCCTAAGACATCATCTAATTTGTTGACTTAGTAGAAGAAGATCAACACAATCCTCAGAAAACCTTTTGTAAAGACCTGATTTCACAGGTGTAGTGTGAATATGGACATAGAAGTAAGTAATTTGAAAAAAAAAAAAGCTAGAATAAAATTCCTACTGAGACTTGTACTTGGAAAAATTTTAGGGTTTTTGCATGCATCTACTGGGAGAGTCAGGCTTCTCAGGAAGGTTTCCTAACTATGGATAGTGAATGTCTACTCGAAAACTGAGCTTTTAGTCTAAATTCCATTTGCAGATTTAGCCTGCAGTGAGCTGTTACGTTTTAATTGTCCCTGTGAAGTACTGTACTGCTCATTTGCTTGTAAGACATGTAGTAAAATAAATTCATAGTTCCAGATGTGACCCTACATTTTGCAATTTCTCATAGGAACTTATTTGGAATTATTCTCTCAGCCTTTCTCAATGGGCTTTTATGAAAATACCATCTGTACAGTTAGTTTTCACATTAAATATAAATGCACACATTAAAGGAGAAAAAATATATTTAAAACAAAGTTTTGCCAAGAGGTCTAATTAGGGAAAAAAGAAAATATTGAATACATATTAACCTCAAATCTGTACATCCTATAGTATGTTCCAAAACATAAAATGCAGATCGCTAAAATCAGTGCAAGACATCAAAAATTAACATTTTGTTATCAGAACATACTGGTTTGGATGATTGAGTTTAGTGAATTCTGAGAAATGAGATGTAGTCATGAATCACTGGATTTGGTATTACAGGTAGCATCTCTTGCCACATGGAATGTGAATATCTGGAAAGCAGCAACATATGAATGAAGTTGAATTTCTTTATTTTTGCATTGTATTATATCTCAGGAATGTGAATATGTTGTTACTGGAGCATCCCTCTCTGGGGAAAATAATCACTTCAATAATTTCATGCAGTATAGAAACAGTGAATTGAGCAGATTAAGAATGACAAAGTAAACCTTAAATATTGCAAGCACATATTTTCAAGCTGCAATATTTCAACTTCTCATAACAAAAACAGTTCCAATAATTGAATTTGTAAGATTTTTTCTTATTCATAGAAAATGAACTTCTTGTAAAAAGCAATTTAAAATATATCTGGAATTAATTTGTTTTCTGCATGTACAGTAATATGTTATTTATTGCTGTTACAAGCAAATTCTCATTATATATTTTCTGCAGAATGTACATGTGATAAAGTCTTGATAATATGATTTGTTTAAAGTAAACACAGTTTTCAACAACTGTTTCGGAAGTCAAATTAAGTAAAAATCTTGCTTCTTAAAAAACACCTTACCATAGCAAAAAAATTCTAATACTTCAAACACAAACATATTGAATTAAACAGTATTACTGAAGAATATGAGAATAGCTTATTTACAAAAAAAAAATTTATGTACAGGTTTTCCTAATACCAAAACCAAAGTTGGAAGCAAGTTTTGTTGTCCTGAGAATCCTCATTTATAAATATAGGCAAGTAATTGTACATTTTTCTCAGAAGAAATTGTTTATGAATTGGATGCAAGATGACATCTATTTGCACTTGAAAAAAAAATACTGGGATATATTTAATACAACATGTAAACTCTTTTTCCTGTTTAGCACCTAACTCCGATTGTAATATGATACAGAATGTATACAGAATNAAAAGATAATTTTATCCAATGAGAAAAGATGTGTATGACTTGTGCACTACATGTGGTGGTCTTAATAAAAACGACAAAGATATTTGAAATAGAAATTAATAAAAATAATTATTATATTTTATTTACAGAATGAAGTGCTCTACATAAACGCCATTTGTAATCTGACCAGATTCTATGCTGTCTTTTTTGTGACTTGTCAACATTTCCGTGTGACAACAACATATAAGTTTGCAGCAGCTGTTGCCTGTTATCACTGTGCTTAGTAAGACAGACAACTGAAAAAGTGGCCTCATAAATATTTCTAATACAAATTTATCAGTGTTTGCTTTTATTTTTGAATGTTATTGTGATGACTACTTACCAGAATTATGTTATCTTGCTTTCACCTAGATTGTAACCTCCTAGAATTTTTTTGCACTTGGTTAATTCTTTTAACCTGATTATTTACCTAAGTTCCTGCAACTGTAAAACCCAAAATGGCCTGCACTTCTTAATGTTTCCTAAATATTTCAGCACAATTTTCTCCATAGTTGGGCAACATATACAAAAAGAACATTTTTCTGAATCCATTTCCTGTATCTAATTAGGTGTGAAGTTTTTATCTCAATTATGCTGTTAGTATCTAGATGTTTGGAAACAGAGAAGGTGATTTCTCAAAGAGCAGTATGAGAAAAACACGTAAGTACATTATATTGACTAAACTTGCAAAAAAAGACTGAGAAGGGGTTTTTTTAGTTCTCACATATGCTGTGAAAGAAAAATGGAATAGAGCCAGAATTCTGACTAGACAGAACATTAATCAAAGCATTCTGACTATATTCTAATCTGATTTCTAACTCCATAAGAAAGTTCAGCAGAACTTTATGCCTGAAATCATGGCAGTGAATCAGCAAACAAATGAAGTAGGAAAAAACTAGCCTTTGATGTTTGGAAACCAATACAGAGAAGATTGTGCTAGCCAGAGCGAAAATCAGGCAGAAGTCATATATTCCCTATTCACCCACACATCTATACCCTTCAAATAACAACAGCTGAAATGAGCATATTATGAAAGGAAAGAAATTAAATCCTTTCCGTCTCTTAAATATGACAGTCCCCACTGTCCTAGACATCCCTACCTTGACTCTACCTCATGGCTGGCTTAGCAGATATGTACTGGTTTACAGATCTTATAAATGTAAGAATCATTAATTTGTTCTGCTAATGTGTGTGTGTGTACACACACTATTCACAATGTCAAATGTTGCTGTTCTGTCAGTGACCCCTATTGACAGTAGCTGATGTTTTACCATCACTGTGATGCACTTATCATTTGAATGAGGAATCTCAAACTTAGAAAAAAAAAATCTCTTTGAAGGAAAGTTCATCCTTGAAGATCAACAAGACTATGTAACTGGCAATGAATCTCTTGAAAAGAGATTTTTCCTAATTATTTTTCCTAATAATATCCTGTGTGTTGGAGGGCAAATCTTAAAAGGTGAATGTCTTATTAACCATTATCCATCTTTTTCTTAAAGTCTAGCTGTACTCAGGAAATTTTTAACCTTTTCAGATATGTTTATTCTGTCTCAGTCCTTAGATTTCACATGTGCCCAAGGCAGAGATATCTTCTATAAAATACCTTTGGAATGTATTGTTCAATACATAATTGCTAAATCAGTGCACTCAGAAGTGAATGAAAATGATCACACTCACCATCTGTTACCATCCCTTCAGATGCCAGCTCCAACTGGCATATTGACTGATGGTCTGAGAATGTTCTCACAGTTTACAGAGAAACCTAGAAGTCAAGAAAATCATGCCATTCCTAGGTATCCCTATTGCAGCATAATTTTTAATGAGAATAAAATAATAATTTATACAGTCCTCATAGGCATATTTTAAGGTGATGCTTAGTTTTTTAATTAGTCTTTAAAAACTGTTTTGAGATCTTGAGATGAAATATTTTTCAAGCTCAACACTTTTTAAATAAATGCAAAGTGTTGTCTTTGAATTCAGCCTATTTCCTCTATAGTGTACCTGAAGTATTTCTCATTCTCTCACTGCATCTGTGATCTTTTGTTCTGTGATTTTTTTTGGGTTGATATGCAGCTTTCTTCTATTTTTTTTTGTCATTATCCAAATTCTGTTTGTGGATATTTAGACTCATCTTTTCATGTTCTTTCCTTTATTTTCAAATTAGTTTCCTAAACCGAGAAGTCAAATATATTTTCACTAAAATTTGGATTCTGCGTTACTTATTTTTAGAGTATTGTGTACAGGATGGATAAAATAATAGATTTATTTCTCTAGAAATCAGGACTCCTGCACTTTATCCAAGACAGACAGGTAATTAGGTGTGAGGGAAGCTGCACCTTACTGCAACCATCCATAAAGGAAAGTCCTGTTCTTAATTAAAAATGTGAACTGGAACCATGCAAAGATACAAAAAAAGGAGATCCTGTCTACAGTGCCACCAGTGGTACACCTAATCTAGTTTTAAACTAGATTATCATAATTGAGTTGAAGCAGCACAAGACTAACCTTTTCCTTTCTATGGCCAACCACTGTGTAGAGCTCTCAGACAGCTACAGTCCATTTTAGTGATGTCCTGAAGGTGTGTTTTGCACTTCCTTTCTTCTTGGTGAAATGTAGTAAACTTTTTCAATACCTCCTTAGCAGCCTAATTGATACCAGGAAATTGTTGCAGGAAATGGCTGCTTTTCCCTGAGAATCTTCTCAAGAAGCAGATAATATTACTTCAGCCTTATTGCATTAGATCTATCAGCTTTCTATCACCTGCAGTGCAAGAAAATTTTGAGATGACCATGTATCAGACCAGAATTACACAGAGTAACTTCTCTACCTTTCTAACACTAATATGAAACATACACAATAAATATATTTGCCATAAATTTAATATGATTGGAAGTTGTCTAGCTGATTCAATCAGTTACTTTTAGGCAGGCACCTGTAAAGTAAAATTTGACAGAGCATCTGGCTGGCTTTTATCCATTAACTTTTCCATATTTTTCGACAGCTATGTGAGATCTCATTTTTTCTTTAATTTTCATTGAAATTCGATCATTATTTTTCCTTCTATGAAAATATGAAACCTTTCCATCTCTTTTTACTCCTTTTTCCTACCTTTTCCTTTGCCTGATTTGTACGCTGCATTTTGGTTCTTCAATATCTCATCATATCTGGCAGTAATCAAATTCCAGTACTCTTCCTGCATGAAACTCAGAATGTTTCCAGTAGGGCTGAAACAGTACTGATGCTATTATTAACTTCTCTGTGTAAACTGTGAACATGCTTGGTTTTACATGTTTCCATATGCATGGTTGATCAATACCTCCTTGATTGTAAATGGTTGATTGTAAATAATATTGTGGGGCCTTGATTTAGAGTGACCATTGACATCCTTCTATATCCAAGCATGATGTAAATTGGAAGTCATTCCAACAGCAGAAAATTGTCAATCTGCATAGTTTAGTCATTAATCCATTATTAATCCAGTACTCTTTATGTTCTGTGTTGTTTATGTAATTGACTGTTAGGAAAAAGAAGATTGTTGGTTGGTACCAGAAATAACAGTATGGCGTTATATATTTGCAATATTATAATTCTACTTCCACAACAACAGCAACAAAAAGATTCTTAGATTATGCAAATCTGAGATAGTTCCCTTGACAACAGTGACGAACGTGAATTTGCACTACATACATGTTTTAACTACAGTATTCATTGATGCAGCAGTGACTCTGCATATAATTCTTTCACATCATTAATTTGCTTTTAATGGTATTTTTAGCTTCTTCTAAATGTAGTATTGATTCAAATACTATTATTCCTACACATATATGTTATTAGCCCCTACAGTTAATGCTGTACTGGAAAGAAATCTGGAAGAAATTGGTACCTATTTTAGAAAGAAAACAAAAAAATTCAATTAGAATCCCATTTTGACAGAAATTTTCTTGCAATTGTGAGATCTTCAATATTATAATTTATGGATTTTCTTTGATTTGCTTCACTTTAAGTTAATTTCTTGCTATGCAAGTGAAGATCTATGTCAAATTTTGAATCAATCCAATCAGAGGGTTATATTTATTATTCTGACTCCACAGTCTTCGATGTCATATTATCTTAACATGAGAAATTTAGATGAACTAAGTGTTTTCATAATTTGCAAGCCTAACTCTTCTTTCACATACCAATCGGATTAACATAACTTGTTTGATCTTCTTGTGGAGAACATTTCTTTATGCTATTCCTGTGTATTCCTGTGTGTCTGTTCATATGGTTAACGAATCTGGTTGAGTTCATATTTTGTTCACAGCCATACCGTATTTTAACACTTACTATGCATATATGTTTGTACAAGAGGAACAATCTGCCTGAAAAAGATACATTAAAGGTATTGCTAGCAGTTGGTTTGGAATTCATGCTGGGAAAAGTATTGTTACACAAGATGTTAGAACAGAAACGGTGCCAAATAACAACCTGTCATTACTTACAGAGATTTCCAACTGCTCCTAGTTAGAAAACAATGGTTTTACAGTCTCCTAAAAGGAGTCAGCCTAAATAAGAAACAATCAAAAGACATCAGTCTTTCTGATTAGGGGACAATTATTGAGCACATAAAACAATGATAGAGATGATCAGTTTTAGGGATTTGTGTACTACTTTGGTATCCCTCTGCTTGATGAATAAATGTTTATGGCTTGACCTGGTGTTATAATCTAGATGGAGCATTCATTTCATATTTAAGAAAAAGAATACAAGTAATATTATTCATCCTAGGTCCTATCACTGCAGGATATAGATTAGATTAAGTTTATACTTTTCACACTAGATATAGAGACAATTTTGATTCTGGCCTAAAAAGTTTGTATGATCCCACAGTCAATGATAATACTGCCTACATTCTCAAAAATCTATGAAATACTTTAGGACATTTTTATAATAACTCCATGAGAAGCATGTCAGAAAAGTGGCTTCTCCGTATTAAATGTATTTCAGCACAGACTGTCTTATTCTTTCCTGATAATCAGATATTTAATCATGAGCATTTCAGGGTTCACTTAGATTCAGAAACTGTATTTCAGCCATATATGTAGAAAATGTCATTTAAAAATGGGCTTTTTCAAAGGAGAACACTAATGTCCTCCCTGCTGTTACTTATCTCTCACTGTAATCTCGTGTCCCTACAGGAGGCACCACTCGACCATTCTATATAATGACTGTTGTTGGCAAATGAAAGCAATGGAACAAATGCCAGCCCTTCCAAAGCCAAATCCTGTCAATGCCTGCTCCCTGGTTGGCAGAGAGCACCCTACTCAAATGCTAAGAGGTTTGTTGGCTTCACTGTCTGCTATAATTCACCTTGTTACGGAAGAAAACAGCTGTGCCACGATCATGTCCTGGAAATATGCCATAACAACTCACTGAGTTAAAATCCCAACTTGACTGCTAGTACTAGGATTCGGTGTCATGACTGCTGGTGGATGAATTGTAGAGAATTCTCAAGGGGATAGAGCATAATTGATTATTTTTTAATGCTATGTCTGGAAAGGATCTGCACTTGAAAATATTTTTTTTGCATGCACAATTAGCTCAGCTCTGGTATTTTATATGTTCAGAAAGCAGAGAAGTCAAATGGAACTTTTCATTACATACACAACATTATACACACTGGTATGATTTGCTATCCAGTTGTCAGATGGAGATACTGACTGGTCTACCCATGTAACCCTGAGGGACACCACTATATAGCCGTAAAGTAAAATAAGCCACCTTTATTCCCAGGAGGCATCTTTCTACTTTCTTATCTAATATGGACGTCAATTCCATATCACAGTGTTGTGTTAAAATGCTTTGCTAAAGAATTTGATTCTAGTATTACATAACCAAATGGACTCATGTTCTGAATAGAAAGATATTAATTACAAAAATATACTGTAAGCTAGATTTGGGCCTCCAGTGGCTTTAATCCTCTATTTATTTCAGTTAATAACAGCCCTAATTTTAGAAAAAAAAAGAAAAAGAAATGTCATAAAGAACAACTCAGGAGCAATCTGTTCCCAGTCTGAAGGTCATCTACGAACTTTTTAATTCCCTGCAAAATATTCTCAAATTAGTTTCAAAGCACAAACTTGCATTGGAATTAGTTTTCATAGTAAAATAAAAATATTGAAAAAAAGAAATAAGAAGAATTTATAAAAGAAAGAAGACTGAGAAAATTATATAAGGTCAGATAAATGACTGTCAGTTTATCTAATTAAATTTAGGGAAATATAAGTATACTATAGTCACATATGTGGATTGACAGAATATCAGATTTTTTGCTTTGACAAATTCATTAAATATAAGAACTCTGAACATGGAAAAGGAATGCATTTTTACAGATTCTAGAAAGAATATTCAGACCACCAGACCCACCATTCAGTTCTTTCAGTCATGAAAGCTGAGCGGGGCTTTGGTCATAATTTGTGACTCAAATGCTTCCTTGTCAGCTGGTTACAGGCTAGCAGCCTGGAACCTGGGAACCCAGTCAAACGATTCCACTGATATGACACTTAAGAAGTCTACTATTGTTCAGAGTTATGTAGGACTCACTGCATGTGATGAAGCCCATCTCTTTATGCAGAGTCAAAAGTATTCAGAAGGTGTTGGGTGCCCAATACATCAATATGCCCCTGACAGAAATCCAAGGCAGGAGATGTTGAACTGCTTTCCTTTGAACTGTCCAACAGTGCTCAAGTTGAGCCCTTGTCCTGGCCGTTTACTATAGCACACTTCTCTGTATTCTTTTGAATAACTGTGAAAATACTAAAATCTTGCTAATCAGTGCTTTTTTTAATTGCTAGCACAGATATTTGTTGCTAATGAGCAAAACCAGTACTGGCATCTGTCAATGAAAGCAGATGTAAAAAAAGTTAAAAAATAATCATTTGGATATTTTGGTATTATTTTTACACTAAATTTTCAAGAGTACTTTGCAAAGGTATTAGTTAGAAGCTGAAAATGTACAAACTATACAGTCAAACAAAATATCTTAAATCTCAGCTGCAGTTCAAACACTGCTCAAAGACCAGATGCTAGAGATGAGAAAAGAATCTTTCACAGAATACTGAACTCCCTCCACAGTGATGCTTAGGAGCTGTAAAACCTACCTTCTCTGCAGTACTAAATACCAGCAAGGATTTGTACTCATGGATATTATAATCTGCTTTATTGAGCAAAGGAAGTTTTATCAATCACCATATAATTTGCTTCACTGAGAGGCTGATGTATTTTACTTGCTTTTGATTTTACAGGCCAAAATATTTAACACAGCTTCATTATAAATGAACAGTTTAGCAAACTTTTTTGTAATTCCTGTTAATGTTCAATACTCTTTCTCATAAAACTACAAGAAAACAAAACTACAAACCAAAACCTTCAAAAATCTGAGTATCACAAAATAGAGACATTAAAATAGTTTCAATCACAGCTTAATATTTTTCTATTTATGAATTGTCATCACAGAAGAATATGACATATTTACAGTGTCATTTTAAATAATTTATTTATTTTAAGAGTGAAATAATGCAATTTGGTTTTAGTAAAAAGAATCATTCATATTTGTCAATGAAAGTGGTGATAGTATTTTATGAAGTTTCATCTTTAATGTTTTTAATGGGTAAACTTTCAAAGACTGGACATTACCGAGCAAAGGGTGAGTAGGTGGAGTTAACATGACTTTGATCACCAAATGAAGATCTGCAAATGTCAACCCTGATCATCCCCTCGTTCCTCTACTAAACAAGAGACTTCATTGATAATTTATAAGGCAAACAAAGGTGGTTCATGTCATCAAAAAGGGTCATCAACAATGAAGAGTCACACATGATCTACACTAAAATTTCAGACTAGTAGTGTCGAAAATTATCAACAGAAGATCAGTTGACTGGAAGTTTGAGCTTTCTGCCCTGCAGATACCTAAACTTGAAGAGAAAATTACAGTAATTTAAAAGCTTTAGATACAAAGGTCTAAATAGAACTATAGGCTAACCTAAACCTTCTACATTTGCTTCAAAGTAATATCACTTTACATGCTGTTAATGAAGAACTACTTCAAAACAGACATTAAATAGGATATCCTAATTAATGAAGACTTGACTGAATTCAGTCTGAGCAAGAAAGCTTTTTTTTTACTTGTGACAGCTCAAAAATCCCTCATAAGTCTTGTAGCTTTTTCTCTGCCATTGTAATCAAATAATTTCTTAGGGTTGGGAGAGAAATTCATGTGGATTCTGAAAAATAGATTTGGGCTACAGGGTAATCTGCATTAAATAAACACCTGGTAATCTACACTGCTAGCTAGCTCTGAATATGTGTAGATTTTGGTGCTTGTCTGACACTTGCACAGCATAGGCCACTCCTACTTGGAAGTTGTACATGGCTACAACACTCAAAAATCTCTGCAGTTTGCTGATGCTGCCTGGAGACCAATTTCAGAATCTCCAGTGAGAATATAAGATGAAGTCTGAGCTATCAGTGTGGTCAGACAACTAGACAATATTGTATTACGGGAGAGCATATCAATACACAAAGCACTTTCTTCACTGTGAATATGATTTTCAAACCTAAGTGAAAATGCATTCACAGTGTTATAGAAAAAGATACAAATTCTCTAGACCCTTGCTGTATACAAGTGCCCTCTATTTCTTTCAAATTTTTCATTGCTTCCCTTTTCTTACTGTGAGAAAGAAGACATGAACATTTTTATTTAAATAACTGCATTCAATGAAATTTTAAACACAGGATCTTAAAATATCATTCATAAAACTATAGACAGATCTCATGGGTCTGTTTTGCCAGACTTTAAATATATTAATACATATGTCTCTTGTTGTCTTTAATTTATCTTACAGTTATCTTTACTACAAAAATGCAGTCTCTCTGATGAGGTGAGACTATTATAGTTTTGCTTTGAAATCAGCGACCACAAGTGTTAAGTTAGAAAGGTGGGTCATTTTTCAAATAATGATATAATCTTGGCTTTTGTGCCATGTTCAGGGGTATCTTTTACATGTGGTGTACCTATGGAAATATATATTAAACCTCCTTTCTCCTTCTCCACTTTTTTTTCACATACTTGGATGTACTCTGTGTTTACCTGAAAAAAATCCTCTGAAATATTTAAATGTGTGTTACTCAGAAAACAATTGGTGATCATAATTTTTTTTCCCTCAAGACTCTGGATCCACAGATTTCACCTTTGGTTAAAGTGTTATGCTTTTATCTGGGAGACTGATGCAAAATAAAGGCATATTTTTAATTTTTTTTCTCCCATGAAACTATTAACACTATGCTGTTTATTTATCCAGACCCCTAAGGTTATTTATTGGTAATAAGCATTAAATATTTCTCAGATGATCTTTACTTGGTATAAATCTGCAGCTGTATCAATTTCATTGGTGCTCTGTCAGTGTACCCCAGCAGAAGTTATAAAGCACAATATTTAATTATAAGAGCATGCTCAAGAAGTAATAATCACCTCATCAAAAGCCCTCAAGGTCTTTCAGAAACATTAACTGAACAAGATTTATTTCACCAATGTGTGGTAGACAAGCATTATTAGATTCCCTAGTGTTTTCTTTATCAAAAATTTGAAGTCGTTATGTTTATAAACTGTTTCAAAGGAAGGGAGCTATATTTTAGGGAAAGTGGATAATAAAATGTTGTGTCTTAAACAGCATTTCTAAAATAATTACTGCAGTTAACAGGAAAGTTCAATCTACTGTAACTTGTCCCAATCAGTACAAACTTCTACCTGACCACCAATAAAATTGCAAAGATAATAAAAAAATATTTTGATGAAGGAAGTTCAGCAAAATTCCAAAAAATTGCAGCCAACTGCTTTTTAGATCCTTGATCAGATTCATTGCATTGACGCAGAGATATATGGGGGCTATAAAGATACAAACCACTGATTAAATGAGGAGCTGTGTGATGTGTGTGTGCGTGCATGTGTGTGTGTGTAAGGCTGGCAGGGTTTTTATAAATATATTTTAAAGAATGATGTTGAGGAGCTCTACTTAAATTTAAGTTGGATAACTAAGAGAAGTCTCTGACCTTTTCGGCCCTTTCATAAACCAGGAGAGATGAAAGAGTCTTGTATCATGTCTAAAAATGTGCTACCTACTTAGAAGTACTTCTATTGTTACTACAAGTCATCATGACAGTGAGTTAAGACTGCAAGGTTGCAAGGCCAGTTTTTTTAATCATCAAGTGTGTTTCTTTATCCACCTTTTCAGGTTGCCTTGAAGATCAATTTTCTATCTATCATCTATCTATCTATCTATCTATCTATCTATCTATATCTCACTATCTGTGTCTTCATATCAAACTACTAGCTCCTTATATTCAAGATTTCTTCCTAAATAATCTCTATTGTCTTATATCTACATCTACACACACACACACGTATATATATATATATTTCATTTTTTTCACTCTAATACTTTATTGTGCCTAATTCACAAACCACCCATACAGTAATCCAATCCTCTCTAAGAAAATACTGTTAATTTACTAACCAACCTCTTCTTTGGCCTGTTGTCCTATTTAATTCAGTGTTTGCAAATGCATAGTCTTATTTCATATCTGTCTTGTTTTCAAAGAATAAAGATGGCATTTTTAATTTCTTTGTCTTGCCTATCTTGCTCTTATGACATACCGATTGTCAGTATCTCTCACTTACTCTAGTTTCCTCTATCACTATTTTTGTCAAATACATCTCCATTCCTGTTCTCTCCTGCTCTCCTGGGGAAAAAATAAAGAAAGAAAAGAAAGGGGAAAAAAAAGTCTTGTTTTCCAATGCAGAGCAGAAAAGGCTGTAAAACAGCCTGTCTGGTTTTCTTCCCTAATGGTGTAAAATGACTCTGCCTAATGAGATGCTTATCCATTCTCCCTCACCAAACCATGGCTTTTTAATAGCTTAACTTTACAGATTCCACTCTGAACATATGACTATCATTCTTGGTAAAGAAAATCCACAATTTGAGGCAACAGTCATTTGGTCAGTGAAACAGACTGAATACATTTTTAGGCATGGCTTGTTTATAACCTAATTTGATCTCATTACTTTACAAAGGTGACCTTGTTTTAAAGCTTTTACCACCTGGTATTATAAAAGTGACATTCTTTTCAAATCTCCTCTGTTAATGTGTTCCTGCTCTGAAACACATGCAAGATAATATTAATATTCTTCTCACAAAATACGTGCTAATTTCCTTGCAGTGAAGATAGAAAGCATTTCATTACATATCACAAACTTCATTTATGTGCAGTGAGTCACCAGGCCTTCTGAAAAGCCAAATGAGTACCTAATCTCTAATGCTGCCTTCAGCTATAACATCAATCCTCCCTGGTTCCACTCATCTTTTATCAGCTATTCAGTTTCTAAAATTTTCCATTCTGTTACAAAATTGTGTTGTTCATCTGTCAAAACAGCTTTATGGATTTTCAATATTAAAGCATCAGAAAAAAAAAGCCCACAGAAGTACACTATTTTTTATTAGAGAAAATTGAATCAGTGTAACAAAAAAAAATATTAACTCTGTTTTACAAAATTTTTGACATAATTAACTTTATAAAAGTCATACTGCTAATAATAAATTCTGGTATACTAATCATTATTTTCTGACTTATTGTCTTCTTCAGAAAACATATTGTAAGAGGTATATGATGCATACAAATAAATATACATGTATGGTAAATGATTTACACAAAATATAACATCTATAAGCTCTAATTTTGCCTATAAATTAATAGAATCTACGATCTGTAAGTTGTTGTACCATTGTAAACTGGTGCCTGAGACCATGCAAATGGAAAGCCTAAAATGTATGAGGAATTATTTTGGAACTGGTCAAATTGATCATTAATAATATTTTGGCAAATACGTTACTAAATGACCAAAGAAATTTATGGTGACTTAAAATTAATTGTGTGTTTTGATTCAACCTCCCTGCATAACTTCTGCTGAAAAATAGCCACCTGAAAGTGAGGAAAACAAGTTTCACTCTGAAATCAAGAACTATTTCATCTTTCATGCAGATTCTCTTCTTCTGTTTCCTAAAAGGACTTTAACTCACACTGCCAAATTTTCAAGTTTGTGACCTATTGGGTAATAGTCTATAAATGAAGTGAAAGAAAAAGGAAAAGGAAATGAATTGGAATTCATATTTCCAGAGCTACAATTCTTCTGAACAGAAGAATATAAAGTCACAGAATAAAAACCAAACCAAAACAATAATAATAATAATAATAATAATAAACCAACAACAACAACAAAAAAAATCCACTTGAGATAGGAAGGGACCTCTCAAGATTATCTGGTCATTCTTTTCAGATTACTAACCAGGTTAAGTTTTTGCATGGATTGCCCCAATCTTATGCCACAGTGAATTAGAAAATGCACACAGGAGACCAAATTTGGTTTCCTTCAGGCAGAAAGGGGTCTCCTAAATCTTATTCCCAGTCCACTGACCTACCCAGAGAAAGAACCATCATCTTCCACCTGATCCATAAGGGCTTTGTCTTCTAATTTTATCTTCATTAAATATATATATACACATATATAAGTACCTTCTATGAGAACTAAATATTGCTATTTGATAATACATAGGTCAAATATTCATTTCAGTAAACAACATAAACATAACAATAAAATGCTTGTTTCTGTTAGATGTAAACTACTACAACAATTTTTCAGCTGGTTTTCATATTAAAAAAAACTTAAAAAAAAAAATTTAGTTTGTTATTGCAGAATCGAGAGAAAATATAATGAGAAATTGAGAGAAATAATGATCTTGTACAACCACAGAGAAGCCATCGAGGGAAAAAAACACTGAGGGAAATAACAGCTTTAAAATTTGGGAACCCTTTCCTTATTTTTTCTTCCATAATGTCATACATACATACAAAATGTATCATTTTTAATTTTATCATAGGCAATGAGTGTAATATTTTAAGGAGTTATTAGGATGTATATTCTTTTGACTCTCCTGTGGCTTCTTCCAAGAAGAAACTGACACATATCTGCTAAAAAACAAGCTGTTAAAATGGTAAGGGTGCCTTCTTTTAATGAAGTCTTCTCTAGCAAAGGGCACTGCTAGTGTAAACTTGGATTTTAGTCCATCCTTTTAGGTAGCCTAGCTGCCTTCATACCATGCACAAGGTGAGGAGATAAGTGTTAGGAAGGGGCAGGCAGAGGAGATATTTCCACTCTGTGCTCAGATTATGGGTAGACCATGGGACACCAGTGACCAAGAGGTTACAGCAGAAGTACAGACACCCTTGTGGTGTTAATTTTTGCCAGACCCAGGGCACTATCAAGATAATGAGAGTATATCTGGCATTCCTGCCAATTGTGTGTCAAAGACAGATACCTGCCTAGGGCAACAAAGAAGCAGCAGTAGCATATCCATGCTGCTTTTTTTGCCCATGTTTGAGTGCATTGACAACAGAGTTGGGAATTAGCAGAGGCCACCAGCCACGATCTATTCTCCACTCCGGAGTTCCTCTTCTGCTGTATTCCAGCTACACACTTGTTCTCTCTCTCTTGGGACAGGACTCCAGAAATGTACTGTTTTTAGGAGTCCTTGTCCTGTTCAGTTACCTAGTCTGCAGAGAAACAAGCATTTTTCTCCAAGTAAATTTTTGGCTGAAGTTTCAGATAGGGCCATCATCCTTACATGGTATTTTGCCCAGCTACATGTAATTAAATACACAGAATTAATGCTTGATTGCTGACTTACGGCTTTACTAGAGAGTGGGGAAATACCATGGAACCAGAGCGGCAAATCATGTCTTTCCTACTCTCATATTTTTAGGTGAGGTTCTCATCATCTTGAGGAGAATATGACTGTATTACCAAAGTCTACAATACTAAGTAATTTTGGAATATTCTTTGAATGTTCTGACATCATGTTTTAATTGCCAACTGGGAGTGTTTGCTGATGAACTTGCAGCAATTCCATGGAGTCAAGATGGAGTCAAGACAAAGTCCCTAATGCGTATATGCAGTAGCAGAAGGATGAGGAATACACATTATATGTGCTTCACAGACTAATGACGTTCATTAAATGAACACTTGCTAAAAGTTTCAGAAGAGTGAAAGTGTGTATTGGCAAAGTTTAACTTTCTTAGCTTTTAAAGGAAATGCAGACACTTCCTCTTATTTCTGATTGGTAATAGCCTGTAAGAACACCTTGAGTGAGAAAATGCTTTTCTAAGAGCATTAGCATTTAAAGAGTCTTTATTGATGATCTAGAGAAGTGCAAGTGGTATATTACCCTCTAAAAGTCTTGCTGCTGGTTGCTATTTTTAAACTAATGTATTGATAATCAAGAAGAAAAAGTGTGTTTTGATTTAAAGACTATAATCCTTCTTTTGTGTCAGTCAACTGCATTAAGATCATTTTATTTTCAATTATCGTCTTTCACTGAGCACCATTATCACTCATCAGCCCTGAACAAATATCACACTGTCCATCTTCCCAAGCAAGTACTATAATTACTCAATAACTGCAATATTGATTCTGGAAAACCTGAGTCTTACTGGCTGGCATTCCAAATTACTTACTAATTCAGGATTACAACAACTGGGGAGAGATTTTTCTAGTGTCGTTCTAAGCAAGATGTAACCTAAATGAAATTTAAAGCTTTCTCTCCTTATTTGATGTCTAGTGTTGTGTTCTTTAATCAGATTTAAAATCATATGTGAACTGAAAGCCTACAGTTTTGTAAAGCTTTCCTGAAGGCCTGCAAGCTTGACATAAGCAAAAGCATATCAGATGTTGCACAGCCTTTTCACAACACATCTGCAATGTGAACAAGACATCATATTGTGAAACATCAAATCCATGAAGAGGTAGCCCAGAGCAGAGCATCACACAGATACGCCCAGTACATAGGCAATGTTTTCAGCTTCTCGTTTACAAACCTGTTTTTTCACTCATGCTTCACAGAACTTTATCCTTTGCAATGCTTCCAATGGCAAGCTACCAGCACAAACCACATCTCTAAAATGGAAAACAATTTATTCCGCACTTGCATGTGGTAGTACATGGAATCCATTTTTGAAAAGTCTCACTGAGACACTCATATACTTTTGCCAAATATTGTCGTGTAAATTAAAAGATCACACCAAAGGATGTCTGTGAATCTGACTTTGTAGATTTACTGCCACAGAGAACTGTAATGAATGTCAGACATGCTTGGAGACTGCAACATCTCCAGCAAATTCACGACAAGGGATGTTTAATACCTGAACCATGCTATTTATAAGCTGCCTTTACTGGAAGAATTCCTTTCTTATTTTTGTTTCTCTGAATGGCCCATTGAGCAGTTGATTGCAGACAGTAACATGGTAAAATATTTGTATGCAGAAACAATGTGTGGGACAAGAGTCATGCAGTGGGACCTACTGAAATCATTTCTCTTTAAAAGCTGTGGACTGCTGCCATGTAATTTGGGTATATGGGGAGGAAGAAAATTTTCATTCTGTTTTGTAGGAAAGCTTCAGCAGTATTGATCTGGTTATCACTGATTTAAATGTCAGGCTGATTGTTTCAGAGTCTTCACTGTTTTTCTTTTTCCCTTGTGCCTAGCTCCCTACACACTGCTCCCCCTCACAAACTGGCATTTGCAATCAGATTGCATTAAGAACAGCTGAATCGTAGAACCATTTTGTCTACCCTTGCTGACATTATTTTTTAAGGCAGTGACAATATATTTATTATGACCACAGAAGCTCTGAGAATGCACGGTGTAAATGGACTGGCAAATGCACACTGGAGCGAGCAAATCAGTACTGTAATCTCAGTTCATTATCTTTATACAGCAAATTCTCTAACACTGCCACAGCAAAACTGACTCACCACTGACAAAGTCAATCCTAAGACTCTCACCTTCTGTGAAGGATTTTGCATTTGGGAACCATCACAGAAGCCCCATAACAATGATACCTACCAGAAGTACGTTGTACTGTCACTGAGACATGTTGAGAGCTGGGCACCATTTTGGCCACAGCGCTATATCTGTGTAATCATGCCCGAGACCTCTTCTGAGTGGTTATAGCTTATTGAAATTGAATAATGATAGTCTTATTTTCCTTCATTTTTTTTTCTTCTCAATGTGCATTACATAATAGTTACCAACAAGGAACTAGGATTCTACTTGTACTCTCCTCCTGACTCACTTTGTTTGGATCCTATTGATGTTTTTCAAAGGTTTCTAGGGACCTATATAACTGTGTGGTCTGCAGATTTTGCTGCTTCTGTAAGTTATGAACAAGTGTATACAATCATGTCCCCAGTGCTTCCAATTGCATCTTGGAAATTACCTAATATTTGCTAATGTTGCTGTTATCATGTCACACTCACGTTACAAATTTAGAAGTTAGAAAGAAGCTAATTTCTGTGGTGAATAAAAAGTTAGATCCATAAAAATCAGATTCAAATTCAGCTGTTTAGAGCACTGAAATAGATTATAGAACATTTTAAGTAATAGTATCAGTAGAAGAAATAATTTATAATAGCTAAATACAGAGGACAAAAACTGAATTTCCAGTTAATTTCAGAAGGTTTCTGTATGGGAAGGTTGCCTTCATAGGACAGCTATCACTAGGGAATCTTATACCACTGAAGGAAACTTATACAAACAGACTAGAAATTAATTGTGCATTTAGATAATCAGGCATAGGACAAACAAAGCAGGACCAGATCAAGTTTTGCATCAACTCTTTATATATATTGGGCCCAGCAGGTTCCACACTGTAGAAGAGAACGGGTGACAGGATTCATGCCTGGACTAAAGATTTGGACCACTCTGGGCCCAGGCTTTTTCACTGGCTTATTTGTTGCACTGTGATAATATGAAACTTCTACATTTCTGAAGACTCCAACTCACCATCTTGACAAGCTCCCATCTAGGAGGGGGAGACCTTTCTCTGCTATCAGTATGAACTCAATGGTCAATCACAGCCAAGAATCAGGCTAAAAAAGTTATTTCCTGCTTTCTCTTACCAATAATCACCACCTCCCAGCTGAGCCTGAGCTGGTCTGATCTTCTTTACTGTCCTGGAAAGTAGCATCTGTTGTCTCCACCTCCCACCTGAGCCAAATATCTCTCCATGGTGCTGCCTGGAGAAAGGAGATGAAGACTAAGTTTTGTCTTTACATCTGAGAAGATGCGATTAAGGGTACTTATCCCAAAGGAGAGTGGTGGCTCACCACCTGAGTTTTCTCTTCAGTGCCTAGCATGCAGCAGCTAACAGCCCAGAGCTTTTCTCCCCCATAAAACCAAGGCAAAAAGGCAAGTTTGGTGGGGTTTTGGGTTTTCTTTTTTCATTTTAAACCAGGAATAGGTGCTGTGAGTTTCTGCTTTCTAGTGAGAGAAACAGCATGATTTCTGTTCTCTGCTGCAGTGGCATAACAGTAGTAAGCTGCTCAGATGTAAAGGGACCTCTTATATATGTATTAGTGACCATATATGTATTAGTTCCTTCCCATTAGTTCTGCCCAAAACAGTAACCAAAAGGAAGCTATCTCAGTTCAGGAACTAATCTGATCAATTATTATCACTACTGCTGTATAAACGCAAGTTTAGTTCTTGCTTTTGTACTGATGGCACACATACATAAATCTACTCAGTTTGGATGAAGTAGCAATACACTCGCTTTGCCAAATCCCAAGGGCCTATTGTATAATATGGATGTAGGCAGAGAAATAAACTCACCATTATTCATTACCAATTCCATTAAAATATTTTTTATTTCTTCATTTTCATTATTTTCATGTCCTGATTGCTATACACTGTACATTCAGTGTATAGTAAGGTAGTGTGTGATGGATGGTGTATTACTCTTTAGAGTGTTAACATGTGAACACTTCTGTAGTAAATTACTGAATATGCATAGCAGCAGCAAATCATTAAAATATATTACTCCAGCTGAATTTCTTCTGGACCTCTAAAGGCAGTCTAGTTCCAAGCAGCAGTTAAGCTTTTTTTCACAGCAGAAGTTAGACAAGATTGTCACTGATGAAAAGCAATGGTCATAACTTTTGCAGGAGCCAGTATGGTCTGACTGTGAAGAGCCTGAGTTCAAGAAATCCTGAAACATGCTGGCATCCGCCAATCAGGTGCAAATCTGCAAGCTCCAGCTCATAGGTTCCACTGCATGCAAAACTCATCAAGATGAAGAGATCCTCATCTCACAAGTGAAATATCTCTAGAGCTCAGAAGCTTCTAGCAAGAAACTAGCAAGAGCTGGAATACTCTTTCTACCACAGATGATGGCTCCTAGTTCCCATCGTATTCTAGTTCAGTAGGAGCTGGTAGGAAAGCAAAATATTCCAGTGAACCTGAGAATCAATGAGTCTCATCTACTGCTGAGTTCTTGCTAAGCTGAGAACCTTAATAAACATGATTTCTTCCCCCTACCATTCAGGTAATATTAGAATTCTGTACTGTGCTGATAGAATTCTGTACTCCTGCTGAAATCAAGAGAAATCTTTTAAGCTGCTTCAAAAGTCAGTGTGTCAGGTCATACATCTGTGCTAAACCAGATTGCGCTTTAAAACCCCCCTAGTGGATAACGATTTTTTTTTTTTTTTTTTTTAATCTCACTTTATAGGAGAAAGTGACAAGATTTATGAATTTATGAACCTCAAAAGCACCTTCTACTTCTGGGTAAAAATTCCATACAAAAAGGGAATTGTCTTTTTAATGTTCCATCTGATGTCCACAAACAAACTCAGAATGAAGGATTGTTTTCCACTCAATATCATTTACTTGAAAACTAAGGGCATCAGGCTAGTGAGAGATGAGAATAAAACAATAAACTATTCAAATCATAATAGGACAGTGCCATGTAAAATTGTTTCATTTCTGTTCTATCAGTCTATATTGTAATTCTACCTTGTACTCTTTATCATACAATTTAATTGCTTTTCTGAGTTCCCAGGGTATTTTTATTTATTTGTTTGCTTAAATTTCTGCATTCATTATCTGGCTGTGAATGTTGTTTTTGGCTTGCTGCCTCTTTCCTGCCTTAGGGAGTATTTCTTAGTGGCTAACAGTAGGTGCTGAGTCCTGAAGTGTCGATTCAGAGCAGTGGAGACAGGTGGGCCGTCAGCAGGAGTAGTAAAGTGATATGCCACCATAAATAGGAAACTGTGACAGCCTGCAGAAACAATCTATTTTTCCTTTCAAACTTCAGGCATAACAGCTTCTAAACTCTCAAAGGCAGATTCATGTAGGAAAAAAAACCACCATAATTTAGAAATCAATTTCTTAAAGAATTTTTCCTCTGTTGTCATATGTAGGTATGTTCGTAGGAACAGTTTAAAAGCAAGAGAACGTGGTAAGTTGCAACACATGGAAATTCAAATGGCTGCATTTGGCAAATGCTTTTTCCCTCAGCTTTCCCCCACTTGGACACAATTGCAAATGAGATAATGTTTCTCCTTGGGTAAACAGACAGTGATTTAACATATATTAGATGATACTCTAGGAAGAACAAAATAACACAATATTATTTTCAGTATTACTAATATTAAGCTATCATTTAGGTTTTGTCATTTTTGAAGTCTGCAATTGTTCTAAATGAACTTTTCTTCCTCCCCCTTTCTCCTAATCCCCACATAACTTGCATACATTACTTAACTGTCGTCAGCACTGAAAGAGGAAAAACAAGCTCCTCACCCCTTGTAGAAAAAAGTTTTGTTTCTCTCTTTTTTTTTTTTTTTTAATGGCATGTTTAAAGACATATTTAATATTTTCAGTATCTTTAAAAATATGGACATTGTATTTTAAATCTTAAAACACGTTCGTAATTATGACTGTATGATTTTTATAAATGGCAAAAGACCCAGGAAGGCTCTTTGTCCCTGCAACCATAAGAGTTGCATGTGCCAACGACCTCTGACATGCTGATAAGGTGGCCTGCAAGCTGCTGCATGCATAGCAATAATGCAAAGAATCAAGAAAGTTATTCCCTTCTGCAAGAAAAATATGTTTGTTTACTTTGTTTTAAAATTTTTCTGCTTGAAATGTTGGTTTTGTAAGGCCATTACTGTCTGAAATAAAGAAAATATCTGTCTAATTTGGTTGTATGAATCTTTGGTAAATAGGTATATTTTTGACTGTTTCAGAGAATTAATAACTACTGGTACAAAGATAAAAAAATTAGGCCAAAAATTCATATAAAATATTTGGGGAGTCCCCCCAGGAATTTTAGTCTTCAAATTACCAAATACTGGTAACTCTATAACCAAATACTTCAATGGTCAAAAGACTAATGTAAGAGGAGAACTGCACTTTTATTAATTAAAATATTACTATGAATCTATGCAAAAAGTAGCCTGGTAATGTAATCCTTTATCTTACATGGAGGAGAATGTGGAATATTTTACATGTTTTCCGGTGGGAAATTTTTCCTTCTAAAAGGAAATTTCTACACTGTAAATACTCTCTTGAGTTAGACTAAGTTTTTCTAGGTTTCTTTAATTCTTTGTATTTATTTTTTTGTGATCTTTTTTGCTTGTTGTCTGTTTGATTTGGGGTAGAATTGAGGAGTTGCAAATAAAATATCTAGACCTATGTTAACAGTCGAACATCTGATCTGAAATGATCTCAGTAACTTCTGTGACCACACCATTCTGTGGCTGCAGGTGGCTGGCTAGAAAAGGAACAATGCATCATGTGTACTGTGTGTAGCTTCAAGATACATCTTGGGAGGTCTTTGTATCTTGCCATGAAATCCAGCCCGTAAAAAAAAGACTAGAGCCTGTGATTCTAAACTAGGGCTCCCTGGGGGTCACAAAATTGCATTTTTTAATATTCACAGTTGGCTGAAATTTAATAGTTTTCATCCAAAAATGTTTGGGGCTTTCATTTACTGCCAGAAGCTTAAATATTATACAGGACAGCAGGAGAAAACTGGACAAGATTTGTTTTATTTAAAAATTTTAAAAAATCAGGTGTTTTAATTTTATGTCACTCAAGTATTACCATCCCATCAGAAATCCTTTACAACCTGCTTAATAAATATTTCTGTTCACTCTATATCAAAAATATAGCAAAACATTTTATTTAAAACTTTAAAAGAACACAGAAGGGTGCTTTTAAGGCTTAATAGTGAAACAGAAGAAGGATGTAAAAGTTGTTTTACAGAGGTAAACCAGAGCAATTTCTACCACTGCATTGCTGGAACTCTAAGACCAAAATTTGGAAGAGAGTTTTTGTGGTAGAGGTAGGGGCTCAACAAATACACATTTCTTTTCCAAAGAGCTTACAATCAAACTAGAAAACAATTTGCCAAGATTAAAAGTAGTATGTGGTGCCACACAAATTAGTCATTTCAGAAATTTTGACAATTGATGGTAAGATGTTGGTCCCTGAACAGAAAGAAATGGAAAAAAAATCGGCCTCTTTTGAAAAACAAGAAGGACTATCAAGTTATGAAACATTAAACATAGACACAAGCTCTGTGCCAAAGGCAAATCCCTGTTTCAGGTAATAGAGATACATTAACTGCTGGAGAGGGTGTTATGCAACTAACAGCCATAAGAAAATGTGATGAGCTGTGAATTTAATGAAACCTTTTAGATCATTTTTACTGAATTCAGTGTCCTTAAATAGGTGTTGTAACACAGTTCTTAACTTGTCAGAGAGACATTTCAAACAAATTGTGATTTATCCTCGTTTAATAGTAACAGGAAAATCATTACCATCTTTGTTCAGGATGCCCTAAATTCCCTGCAAGTTGACAATAGCTTTATTATTCTTTTTCACTCTGAATTCCTAATACACTAGGGAAAATATTTGGATTAAAAATATGATGTGGAAATTCTAAGTTTTGTCAGTATTTTTTATTTTATCTTCTTATTTATTTAAAAGGGAAGAGTGTTCCCATTATCTTACTGTCCTTTTTAAGCCTCGATTTGTCTGATTCACTCAACTTTTCTTTCTTTCTATTTGATACATGTGGCTGGAGATAAACTTTCATCAAGACCAACTTTCTCATCTCAGTACAAAAATTTCCCCTCCCTAAAAAGTTACTGGAATTACTGCTGTAGAGCAAGTCCTACAAGATCCTGGGCACTGCATTTCTCATTGGGAGAATCTATATTGTATTTTTAACATGGACTGGTATTAAAACTTGATTTCTATAGACCTGCTTAGGAGAAAAACGCCTGGACTTATCTCAGAATCACGGAGTGGTTGGGTTTGAAAGGGACTTCTGAAGATCATCTGGTCCAACTCCACTGCCCATGCAAGGCTACCTAGACCAGTTGCCTGGGCCTGCGTTCTGGCAGGTTTTGAATGTCTCCTTCCTGAGTACAGGAGTTTTTACTTCTCCTTTTTGAACTACATGAGATTTCTGTCCACTCTTTCTACAGGCAGCACCTGAATGCTGCTTTTTTGCTCAAGAAAGTTACAATCATGGCAGCTCTACAGACTGAAGTCTTCTAAATATTCATAAAACATGTAAAGAATAAGGGCAAATTTACCCTACCCTTAAATACAAACACAAGTCTCCAGGAGCTGTTGCAGGGAAGGCAGAAAGATCTATGTACCACTTAGGATGGTATCTATTGTGATTCTGAGTATAAGGGAATGAAAATCCCACCAAATCAATTATTCTAAAGGCCTGTCATGTTTTATCTCTTTGCATGATCAATGAAAACTTTTAATGCTACAATAAATATAACAATTAGAACTCCTCCACAACTATGGCTACCTCACATACAGGAGATGGTTTGAAAACATTTTAGTGTTTCCACTGCAAGCCAACACACAGAATCTGATTATTCTTAGTTATTGTTCTTGGTTAACCTAGTCTTTTGCTGTTTTCTGAAGAAAACAACAAATTCCTGATGAATTATAAGCCAATGAGACATGTACTGTTTGGGGTATTCTTGCTTCTTGTTCTTGGGAGTTTGTTGTTCTGGGTTTTTTAAATACATAGGAATCTCATAGAAGTCTTTTCTAACCTTCACATATGAATTCCCCAATGGCCCTTGGATGCTTGGCATATAAAATCCTGGAGGAATATTTCTGAAAATATTCCTATGGTATTTGTTCCCTTGTAAATGAATATTCATTTCAGACTTCTTCATATATTTTATTTCTTATTTGATTAAGATATTTTTTAATGTCAGTTAAAAATTGTATCTGAAACTTATAACAATGTTGAAGATAAACTACTGTGGCCCTCTCTTACTTTTGGAAATACAATTTTATGGGAATTATATAGAATGGATTTATATAAAGTCTGTTAAATTTGGTCCAAAGGTCTTAAAATTCCTTTGCTGGGCTAAAAAATTCCTGCAATGGCAGTGGAATCTATTAAGTAAAATATTCTTCCACACAAAAAGAGACAGCACTTAGAAGTTCCAGAGAAATACACTTAATATGATTCCTAGTAATTTTTATTATATATATGCACAGATACCCCCAAAACATACAATTACTGAAAATCTTGTTGAATGTTATTTAAATGTCAAAATATAACACAGAAAATAAAATATAAATTGTTGTGAGAGACTGAAATGTTACAGTTAATGGTTTAAACATTGTTCTGAAGGATTTTTTTGTCCATTATGGCAAAAATGTATAAAGGATCCATGGAGCAGTGATACTTTATACTTAATGTCTCTGTCACTCTCTTTCTCTCCCCTTCCCCTATTTTTAAAAATAGGTAATTTTGGTTTTTTGTCTGACTCTCCAATCAGCTGAATTGCTGTTGGAGAAAATCCTCAAGCAGTCAGCCTGAGACAGAATCAGCCTTTGTGCTAAAAAAAATTCATTTGATAAAGTTACAAAGCATTGAAACCATATGAAATATTGCACATCTTTTGGTAATAACAGAGGACTGGATTTTTATATCTGATCCTTCCTTGTGCAAACTCACCTTAGACTCCTCTCCTTCCTGTTAAAGTCAGGCAGGGAGCAGAGGTAAGATGGCACACACTTGTTTTGGCCCAGTCACTGTGTTAAGAAACTCAGTTGGTGCAGAGTTGTGCTGTAATTTCTGTGGATGGAGGTGAAAAGAGGAGGGAGCTCTATTCCATGAGTCCTGTGGCTTAAGT
Organism: Sinosuthora webbiana; assembly: GCA_013397395.1. NCBI lineage: Eukaryota > Metazoa > Chordata > Aves > Passeriformes > Sylviidae > Sinosuthora > Sinosuthora webbiana. The sequence goes on along the minus strand of VXBN01014501.1, from coordinate 1,132,336 downwards.
GTTACTTCCTTTTCTGAGCTGTGACTAAAAGTACAAATTAGTACATTGAGTGTAACAAAACTCAAGAAAACTGAAGTGATGTGATATATGTGATAAGTTTATCACATATATCAGAATGGTCTTGATTCTCCAGCTACAAAAATTTGAATTCATCTCTTGGGGGGAATGGACTGGAAAAGAAATATCTTGAAATTTAATTTGCACAGCCTAGAAATTTGTAGGGTCTATATAATACTTTGTCTGATCCTAGAAAATCTGTTTCTTTTGTGCCAGAAGCATACTGGTGCACTCAATCATACTTGAACCTGAAGATCTGGGACAGCCTTAGCAGAAAAAATGCAAAAGAGAAACATGACACGAGGTCAGTTCTGACAGCTTAAAACTGTGGTATCTGAAAAACCAATGAGATCATATGATTTCTCAGAACGTGCAATGGGTTATAGGAGAATACAGCCTGCAGGCACACTCTTTGGATATATGCCCAAGACAGACAACAGCATATGTTCAAGCACAGGGACATCAGAGTAGTGGAATAGAAAATAGCTGTGTGCTTATCATGAGATGTGGGAAAGCAGACAGGGGCCTGTCCTCCCTGGAGGTATTTCCAGGGGCTGGTGTTTGTTACTAGGTGATACTGGTGTTTGGTATTAGGCTTCCTATGCCATTTACATATGGAATGGAATACACAAGAGGAGCAGTTGGATCACCTTCAAGCAGCAAGTACTCCTATCCAGTAAACATTGAGAAATGTTAAGGACTAATAAATTGTCCTGGTGGATCAGCACAAAATGGTAGGATTGGTAATCATGTAATTGTGATTCATTTGAGGAAATTGTGGTGACTAATGGCCCTCAAACACCTACATCCATCTGTGCATTGCGGTTGATGTTACTTATCTAATTGTGTAGGATGGAAAACCCAATTTTTTAAGATGTGCTGAGGGATCTTCCTTTTGCTTTGTATTTGAATTTCTTGTTTAGGTTAGTAAAAAATCTTGTTACTTAAGATTAGGTGTATATCTTTACTCAGCAGAAACAAGAGAATGTTCAGAGGAGAAGTACTGATGGATTTTCTTTTCTGTTTTATACTCTTAAAGTATTTTAGCCAAAAAGTGTATCTGGCCTCTTCCTCTTGCACTCAAAGACATACAGGCTAGGGTTGATAAAGCAATGCATTTATATTCTCAAAAGGATAGACTTGCAAAAGGAGTCAGGCAGCCCCTATAGCAAAAATATACAGGGATAAAATTCTGCTTCTGGTACAAAGGTAGACCTGCCTGTATGAGAGAGGGTTTCTCAATGATCAGTAACCCAAAAAGTGTATCATCTTCAGCTGCAAATTCTCATGTGTGTACTCTTTCTTTGTTGTGTCTAAAATTAAATATCTGCACTATGGGAAAATGCCTCATCCTGCTTGGAAAGAACTATTAGTTGTCTGTCTATGCCTCACTGCACTGCTACTTGAACATTCCACAGGTTTTGTAGGCCAGAAGAGGAAGCAGTGAAGTATGGATTTGAGGATTTCAGTCATTCAAATGGGATGTAGACTTGGGGTTTTTAATCTAGGATTCTGAACCAAGTTTATAATATCCTGTCAATGTACCTGTTGTCCATAAGCCACCAGTTGTGCACAGTGCCTAAAATCTTCCTAGTAGGAGATAAAACCTTCTTTTGGGGATGACAGCCCAAACATATGCTTTGAGCAATCCAAATTCAGTTACTCAGTGATGTGATACAAATTCACATTTCCCACCTCACCTAAAAAAGATCTTTAGGAACTGCTAAGAAGCTCTGCAGGATGTACTCTTAACCCAATCTGTTAAAGTGCTCCACTTGTGTGGCATAATTAAAAAGACTTGTGAGCCTGTCTCTCAAACTAAACAAAAGCTTGGAGTGCTTCTCTGGAACTCTCTTTACAGACACTACAGAGGTACTGGTCTCTGAGTTAGGAGGGTAAAAATATACATAAAATATTGTTGATGTTTTTTATATTTTCCTTCAATATTTCCTATAAAAGATTGTGCTATACTTAGCTGAAAATAACTGGTCTTCTTTATTGCCACTGTCAATGAATATATTGTTTGCTAGGTGCATTCAATGAGTTCATCAGTACAGCAAGCTGAACAGAATTCAGACTAATTTTGAGGTGGCTGTTGTGAAATTCAAGATGATGGAAGAAAAGAGTAATATAAAAGTTATCAATTGTCTGACTGAAAGGAGTACACTAACAAAAAGAGAAGTTTTGCTTCCCTGCCACACTGGACCCTTTTTCTACTGCTTAGCAACGGATAAGATGCCACTTATTTTGAGACAGGAAACAGAAACAGCAAGAAAGCTGCACACAAAGCTGGTATCACTGCAAGTGTCCTGTACAGCTCATTGGTGCACGGAGATTTGGCCTATAATGAAGTTATTTGCATTCACATGCAGGCCCGGCTGTGTGGACATCAGTCCAGACTCTGGGAGCTGTTGTTTCATTGAGTCAAAAGAAATTTGCACATGAAAGCCACATCCGCATTACTTAACGCAGCAGCTCACTCAGGATTGCCTTCCTTTTAGACCAAAGCAAATCTAAACGTATGATTAAATCTTCAGAGGATTTATTTTATTTCTTGTGGATAGCTGCTAGACCTGAGAAATTGTGAACAAACTATGCAAAAAGAATTTGAGGTGTTACCCACTCTGAATCTCATCTCCCTGACAGAAGAGCCATGTAACTGCAGAATTTTTTTCAAATCTCCCCGGCCAGGTTTTCTGCCAGTTGGCAAGGTGAAGGCATTCATCTTTTCAATATCTCCCATGCCTCTCTGATTTAACTGCAAACTTTATTCTTATGTGCAACTAAGATTGAAAGGAACAGGCATGCCTGGTGTTAAATACTGATCATATTGAATTGAAAAAAAAACTAAAGCTTGTGACACTGTCAAATTGATAATCCAAAATTAAAAGTTATACTAGAAGTTAACTCTGGAGCATATCATAAATAAGGCTAATTGGCCACATGGTCAATTCTTTTTTCATCAGCACAGATGTACAAAGCCATTTATGGTTTCTCAGTTGTAAAAATACATTAGTGATTCTCCACACATCTTGACACTGATACAATGATTTACACTTGATACAGAGTTCAACCTGCCACCACTGTATTTCTGATGTAAATTTATTTTCTCCCACAAATAAATAAAAAAATAAATAAAACAGAAAAAAAAGCCTCAGTGTTAGCAATATCTGGGGAATTCAGTCACAAAGTCTTTGGCTTATTCACCAAAGAGTTACAGCCCCAGCACTGACAGTGCAAATTCCTTTATAGGATCCTGTTAATGCACTTCAATCCTGACCTGAAAGAACCTTTATGGCTGACAGGATAGTTTAATTTTCATGCCCATTCAATCTTTGGCCTCTGCATTAAGAATGCCAACAGGGGTGCAAATTAACACCAATTATTCTGATGTTTTATGTAGTGGGCTGAGAGCACCAACTCATTTTACACAGGCCATCACCCAGCTGTCAGATGTTAATGACTTTTGGTTACTTCTGTCCTGCTTCAGATTCATCTGAGTAGCTCAGAGTTGAAAGGATCTCTGTTTCATTAATAAGAAACTGACCTGTACAACCCTCTTATCATTCCCTTTCACAAATTCAAGTGTAAATGTTTATTTTCCCATTAAATAATAACAAAAACCTAGCCTGTTGCAAACTCAGTGGATTTATGGCAGTATAGAATTTAACCAAGTCATGTCAGCTGCATTAAGCATGGGCAGAATTTTGTGCCACGAAGCTGGTCAAATAAAGGAATATATATATGTATATGTTCATAATTTTATTTCATTATATGTCCAAATGTTTTATTTATTTATACCTGTCATTTAAAAACCACTAGTATAACAGCTGAATATTATGTCATTATTTCTTAGGATGGAGGAATAGTAACAGCATTTGTTAGCAAAAAAATGGATTTATTTTGAATTCACCATGTGAATTATTGGGAATTATTGGTTTATGATATTATTTGCCAACACTACTCAGTCAGTGCTGTGTTGTGTGGATATGCCTTTCATATGGATATACCTTTCCTGTGCCTTACAGCATGGATGGCTTCAAGGTGCCCTTTCCTTTCAACTACTATTAACAAGGATGACCTGTGTCCAGAATAGTCTCTGAAGAAGCTGATAGAAGTGCATTTTTGTGGGCCATTTCTGAGATCTCCCTCCTTCAGTTATGTGACAGAGGCTTAGTTTTGCAGTCTGCAAACTTATTATCTAATAAAGTTCTAGTACTTGTTGAGCACAGTGTCAAGGTGTGTGAATGATGAATAACAGTATAGAATGTACAGCACTGCATGGCATTCAGCCATATAAAAGTCAAGGCAAAAAGAGAAGATGAAGAGGTTTCTGAAGGCCCTGTACATTCACTTGGGACTTACTTATCTTCAAAATGTTCTATTATTTTAGGATTTTAGGAAGGTAAGCAATGTATGCAGTGACAGGACCTAGTTGAGAGAAAGCAGCCAAGCTCAGTGACTTGACTCAGTATGCACTGAGCTCCTGTACTCCAGAGAGCAAGAGAGAGACACTGCAGCACCCTAAGTACTGAAGGGAGTTAATCTGCTTGCTCTCCCTATGGTCGAGATGAGAAATAGGAATTCAAATTGAAGAGAAGGCTAATTCATACTTCAGAAAACCATCTCAGCAAGCATTTTAAAGAATACTTTAGAAAGGCTGTATCAGGAAAGTGAGGAAACACCCTAGATGAACTGAATGTAGATACAGTTACCCATCTTAGACAGTTAGATTTAACAAGATAAACTTTTGAGTTGCCTAGATTCCATTATTTTGTCAGCTGACTATAATAAATGAGGTAAGATAACATTGCTTACAGTATTATTTATCTGCAGACAATGTTTTACATCCAGCTGCATGACACAGCTCTTTAAGCCCGTGTTCTACCTTAAATGTAGTTGCTAGAGAAGATAATCTTGTAGAACAAACAGGATTTGTCTCTAAATTTGAGGTGCTTATTTTCAGAACTTACCGAGTTGAATGTGGGTGTGTGCCACAGGAGCCATGACTACTGCCTCTTTAAAAACCCCCCAGAAAATCACTGTGATTGGTTTCTTAGGGGCATGTGTTACGCCATAGATTTGGACTGAAGGGATTCCCACCAGGATGAAAACTTTTAAAACACTTTGATATTCATCTTACATCCATATCTGGGGAGAAAGGCTTAAAGTGATGCTGTTGGTCACAAACCATATTAAACCTTAAGAACTGACAGAGGTGTCTTCCTATCCCACCTCATGCAGAAGACAGTCTTTAAGACTAAAACTTTGCACTAAAACCGGGTGAATATGCTTCAGGCTCTGGATGGTAAATTTGCTTGGCACTAATGCAGTATCTGCGGTAAGTACAGGACATGTTTGAAAACAAGCAGATGCTGAAATGTTTTAACTGCCACTCTGATTAATTTAGATTTTATTAAATGAGGTATGTAGGCAAAATAATTACCATTAGATTATTCAAATCTTATGTATTGAAGATTAACTGTCCCATAGATGATAATCAAAGTTCCGTGAAACAAGTAATAATAATGTTAAAATGGTTTTTATATATACACACACACACACACCCACACCCACCCTTGCACTGCATCAAAGCACTTATGGCTGTAGAAGAGTGCAGCATACAATTTCACTGTGTATAGAAATCAAGAAAGAAAATATGAAATAAAAATTAACCATTACGTTTCAGGCATTAAACTGTGTTCTGCTATCCTTGCTCCTTCCTTTTTTTTTTTCTACTACAGCTTTTTAAGATTTTGAGGAAAGTATTGTAAGAAAAACTTAATGAATAACATTAGTGGTGCTGTCCACTGAGGTATTAGAATATATTTGTAGAATTCATGGTATCACTGGTAGCACTCTTGACAACAACTCACAGCTGTGATACAAGTTTCCTGACTTGGTCTAGAATAAGAAGACATGATAAAAGCTTTTTTCACTGTTTTCAGCACTTCAGACTTCAAAGTATAAGGTTTAGTTATGGGGTCACCTTAAGCAGATACAATGCAAAGCTGTGTTACATTAACAATGTGGCAAAATGTAGTTATTTACAAAAATATAACTAGTATTCAGCCTGATGCTCTCCACTGTCTTCCTCATAACCACAAGTACCTTTTCGAATGTGGATGCAGTCATTTTTTAAGCTGTGCTTCCTCACAAGTACAATAATGCACATCACAGCAAAAAGTAACTCAGTACTCCTTGAAATGCTTCTAAAGAAAATGGGGACACTGAAAGTCATTATTTTTGATCATTCAAAGTCTCCAGCATGAGAAAGAGCTGATTTTTTAGAAACAAAGCATTGTGGATGTTGAGTTTTCACATGCAGCAGGAGGGGGCAATATGGATATTGCAAACTCTTTAACTTAAGAGGTCAAGTTTATAATTAGCAATAGATTGTATTGCAACTGGATGTAAGCATTTCCAAGTCAAAGAGCTTCTTTTAGCTACTGTGTGGGGTAAGAGTACAAGAAAGCTCTTGCCCAAGGAGGATAGGAAAATATACAAGAGAGGAAACATTAGACAGTAAAAAACATTTAAATAGTAAGAGCAGAAAGTGCCACTAAAATTTTAATTCCAGTTTTCTTATGTCTTTGCTGCAGCCAAAACCAGAATTTGTCCCTAATAAACTCACTCATCTCTATCCTGAATGGATGCCAACCCAGAAATCTGTTTTTATGATTTTTTCAGTACTTTTAATGATGCATGCTTTTTCATGCTTTTTAGAGCCAGATATAATTATCATCTGGATTTTTCCATTTAAAAATTTTGTTCTGAATATTTAAGCATACTGACTATTTTGTAGGCTTAGAGAGTCTTATGTGAATCTCTAAATGTTCTTTACTTTGTTTTTGAGTTTTCAGCAATAAATCAAATAAATCTGTTAGGTCTTTCCAATGCTTCTTTAGTAAAATAAATAATGATTTGGATCAAGGTTCAATCAGCAATTTTGTGTAGCTGTGTGATTATGAAGCTTTTGTGAAAGTTTTACAACGTGAGTCATTGCTTTAACTCTTTGTTCAGAGACTGGGAAATACTTTTTCAAGATGGATAAAGTATGATAGACAGCTGAGATCTGGAGTTAAAGCATATTTACTGGAGGGTAATGATGCTTTACCAGAACGAGGCTTCTTCAGGGTTTTTTGGTAACATAAGCAAAGCAATTACAGAGTTCACCATCATTTTTTCACAGAGTTAAAAGGCATTGGAAGCAACAGTGTTAAGGATAGTCAATAAAACAGTGAGAATTACCACTATCTATCAGAAAACTCTGAGGCTTTTTTCCCTCTTTATGTTTGCTCCAATAAATACATGTGATGTACAGAAGCCCACTATATAACTACAATAAGAGAATATTTACTTATCATAGCAATATTGGAAAACTGTTGTCATGGATTACATTAACAATTCAGAAGGAATTTGCAAGAGTACCTAACAAGAAGAAAAATCTAATAGCCCATCCAGAAATGGTCCGTAGAAATTACAGAATTTTAACTAAGGTTTAACTCCAGCCATTTACCATGAATAAATTCTCCCATTTGCAGTTTTGCAAGATGTTGATATGGAGATAATGATGCTGATTCAGTACCCTGTTTGTTATTGTATTGTGTCTGGCTGGATGGAATTAATTTTCCCCACAGATCTTACAGTGCTGTGCTCTGCATTGGTAGCCAGAGAGGTGTTAATGACACACCAGGGTTTTGGCTACTGGCAAACAGTGCTCACACAACATCAAGGCTGTCTCTCCAACATTCCTTCCTTAAAAAACAGCCTGGGTGTGAGCAAGATCTTGAGGGAAGGCATAGCCAGCACACCTGACCCAAATGGACCAAAGGGGTGTTCCAAAGCACATAACTTCTGTTCATATATAGAAATGAAGGGAAAGGATGAAGAGGGAGGAGCATTATTTATTGTGGCCAGCATTTGCCTTTCAGAGCAACTGCTATACATACTGAAACCCTGCTTCCCAGGAAGGGCCTGGACATGGCTTGATCATGAGAAGTCAAGAACAAATATTTTGTTTTCCTATGCTTCCATGCACAAGCATCTGCTTTTGCTTTATTAAACTGTCTTTATCTTGACCTAAAAGTTTTGGTTTTTTTCCTTTTTCCATCTTATTTTCTCTAGCCCCCCATTCTGAGGAGAAGGGGCGTTATAGAACAGTGTGGTGTGCACCTGGCATACAGCCAAGGTCAACACACTTTTATTAAGCTAAAAAAGAATAGAGTATTTATAATACTTTGCATATTGGAGAGAATTAATTAAGGTATGTTCAGATCCTTAGGACTATAACTACACTGAAGATTATCAGAAAGAGTATATTTCCAAAATAAAAATTATCAGTATCTTTTTTCTGTTTATGATTGCTTTTAAAGCAATAAAATTATTGGGCCTTGTATGTCAGCTGAACTCTATTTCATTTCAGAAACCTTGTGTCCAAGATGTTAACATGGAAACTTGCTGGAAAATGGACTTGGATGCTGAAGAGACAGAAATCTCTTTTACTTTTTTATTTTCTTTCAGTAAAAGTAAAGCTTCTGTAACTTTTGCTGTTTACTTTGTTTTAATCTAATACTTCCTCACACCATAGGAACATCTGAAAAAAATCAGGGGAAATTAAAACTGATAAATAAAGTGTCTGGCTCAAAAAGTAGTTTTAGTGTCCGTAATTTAAAAATTCAAAAGGAAAAATGTTAAAAGATGTTTCCCCTTTACACAACTGTGAAGTGTTTGAAAGAGTGCATGAATATGCTGTAGCACAGTGTCCAAAAACTGAGTAATGGCACCACCTGGACACTCAAGGCTGACTCATGTGTATGGCATTTCTTGCTTCCATTGGAAGGAACACATCTCCCCTAAGTACAGAAAGTACTGTTTCTAACTCAGGAAGGGAATGACATTGCCTTGACCTATTATCCAGCTGCCCAGAGAGTAGTTCACACACAGGTCTGAGACTGTTCTCCCAACCAAAAGGAAGCTTTAGATGAATTGCTCATTCATCATTCCAACATCATTAAATCAAGCTCTTCCTCTGTGTTGTTGCTTTGTTACTCCTCAGTACTAGCAAAGAAGCCAAGCTTAGCTAAGGCTAAGACAAACAAGATAACTTTGTACTCCAACCTGTTGTTCAGTTAGCTTTCAATACTTATCTGTCTCATGGTAAGATCCTGACTGGAGAAAGATGAATAGAGTATGTGTTAAATTTTAAGGCTCATGTGTCCATCTCAAACTGAAAGGGATCTGTACTATCTTTTTCCCTTCTGCTCTGTTTTATCTAGTACCTTTTTTCTCATGCACAAGAATTCAGGGTATAATCAATCCGCATACTAAGAAAAGTACATAGAAAGAAGAGATGCTCAAAAAAACTCACTCCAAAACAGTTACACAAAAAACCCCAAGAATTCTATGCAGAAAAGCAGGACCTCTATATGTACAACTGCAGGTCTCAACATTGACACCAAAGAAATCACTCTATCTTGTAATTTTTTCCTCCAAAATTGAGCAAGAATCAATTAATGAAGAAGAGGCTTTAGGAGCTGAGCTAAAGATCTCATGATTAGTGTAATCAAAATGCATTAAGCTATTCACGTGCTTTAGATTTGAACATTTGGACATTTAAAAGGGATATGTATTAACTTAAAAATGAAATGGAATATATGGGTTTATTTCTTTCTGGTTTGTCTGGCTCATAAATATCTCAAAGAGTCCAGTTGCTTATATAAATTTTGTTTTCTACTCCTGGCTAATGTCAAGTTTCTCAATGTCAAATAAGAACAAAAAGACCCTATGAATCTCAAGATATAAAAATTTCTTCAAGTAAGGAACAGAAGATGGTATCAGTTTTCTTTGGAAACCAGCACTTTCTTCTTATTGTCTCTTCTTTAAATAATTGATTGACTCAATTACTGTATCAGTATGCAATATAACATATATTTTCTTTTTGCAAACATTTCAATCATCACTTAGGTTAGTGCTGGGGGAGGGCAATTTCACCTGTAACAATAAGCATGTCTCAGCTTTTTTTTAATGAAATAGGAGTGAAATGTGATTTTCCTGATACAGAAAGAATTTTTTCCTTACATATTGTAGAAAAAGGTTATTCCCTTTATATACATTGACTATCTGTGATTCATGTGAATAGGTTTCTAATGGTTCATAATTAGACTGAGAAGAAATTCTTCTTAGTCTAATTAAGTGGAATAGATATTTGTACATTGGATCATAAGTGACCTATCATCATCATCTTGGATTTTTCCCACAGAAGCAATTCTGTGACAGTGAAACCTCTTTAGACATTCATGGCTTCCATGGTTTCCATCTTTGTGGTTCTGCCATTCTGGGACACAGTGGTTAAACTGAATATCTGAATACTGCTTCCATGCAAAGAAAGCTGAATGAAATAACTCCAATATATCATTCTAAATCAGAAGCACTGGTGGTCCTTTATTGGATTTGTATGATCTATTTTTCTTGTTCCCTTTTTGTTCTTTAAAAACCATTATTTTATTTTTCTGACATCTCTTCACTTTTCATTACCTAGATTTTATTTACATCACTCCTACCTTCCTCCATACATTTCAGCTTTTTGCCAAATTGTTCCCTAAGCTTCTGTCTCTTTACCTATGAATGTATGACCTTAACATGTTCCTCCATTTCTTTTTATCTCTAATAATTCCATAAAATCCTTTTGTAGATGACTCACTTACTTTTCAGTCTCCAAAAGAATCTATTTTTCCTGGTTCCCTTATATTGATTTTCTCACATTTACAATCCCAAAGAAGGAATTCCCTCCTCATGTTATGTTCAAAATCGCAAGACTTATAAAATGTCTATTTGAAGATATCCTCCTCTTTGTTCTTATTTTCCTTTCCCTCATTCAGATTATCATCTAGTTAAAAACATCTTTGGACTGTGCATAAACCATTACTTCATCTATTTTCTGCCAGTTAATCCTCCAATTACATCTTCCTTCACATCCATTCCATTCAGTTTATTACATGTCATCTACACAATACTCTGTACAAGTTTTTCTAACAGCTTTCATGTACTGCTCTCTTTCAGTTGTATGCAGGGAGAAAGAAGCTCATGAGTTGTATTGTGTGGCAGGAGCACAAGTAAGACTTAGAAAGGGAAAGTATTTTCCTAATTTCTACTCCCCTTCTTGATTATTAGCAGACAGGGATTGTTACAACAGACAATGTTGAGCAGTTTGGGAGGGAAGATGTAATAATATCTTTAGGGGCTCATTTGGAGGAAGCAAGATGTCTCCTTCAGCAAACTCAGAGTTCAGACAACCCTTGGTATTATGGAGCTTCAAGATCTCACAAAGGAATAAGATACCTAGTTTTTGGAAGGCTGTATCCTGTGATTGTGAGAGGCAGAAGACCTAAGGTGGACAGCTTCAGTAAGGGGTTTTTGTCATGATCTTTCAGACACCCAAAATTAAGCCTTCTTTTCCCAGTAGAAAGGTATATCACACTTGGG
>VXBN01014501.1:1090547-1120757 GCA_013397395.1 Sinosuthora webbiana | reverse complement strand
AAAAAAGAGAGAGAGAGAAAATCCCTAGAACCCAAGCAAGCATTAAAGCTGAGTTGCTGGATTTCTCTCTGTATGTATATTGGTTTTCTTTTCCTTTTGTTATTATTTCTGAATATAATTTAGCTGAAATTACTAACCCAGACTGACCTAAGCTCAAAAATAAAAATATAAAATTGTTGGATGTTGTTGCAAGATCCACATAATAATTAATAGATATTTAAATGAAGAGTACAGACTATGGTATTTTGACTGCATTGTCTCTGGTTACAGTAATTGCATCAATTAAAGTGTGCCCGCTTATGTTATGCCCAACATACATTCTCAGTGAGAAGGCTGCATTTTTTAAAATAGGAAAGCCTCTTAGTAAAAGGAAAGTACTCTCAAAGCTTTCAGCTGGCAGTAGTGCTCCACCACAGCAGCTCAGTGTGTGTCAGTTGATCACCTCACTGACAGCCAGGCTACATGTTCAAAATACCACAGTCCTTCTCATCTGCTCGTAAAAGCTATTTCCTTCCATCTCTATCCTCTGACACTTGTAGTCTAAACTCCATTAAAATGGAGGCTAATTCTTGGCAATCAGATGCTGTGGAAATAGCCCATGTTTTTAATAGGCAAATAGCCCATGTTTTAACTACTGTAGATGAAAAAATATTATGTGCCTGGATGGGTGCAACCCATTCATTGGCTATCAGAGGCACAAGCCTTCAGATAGAATTGGATATCTGCCTGATGCCCCAGCTGCTGGAGCTCACATAAGAATCTGTGTGTTAGCTGACAGATGCAAAAAACCTCACGTAGGTAGATGTACAACTCCCTGCTGAAACTGCCCCACAGCACAGGTTTGTGTGACTTATTAATTCCTGCACACAGATTCTGTTCCACTTATGAGTGATTACTTTCAGACAGGGGTATAGACAGGCAAGCATGCTGGACCCAAATCTCTCACAAGCTGGGCTAGCTTGGCACACTCTGTAAAGTGCTTCATTCCCCACAGTAACTGTGACCTAGCTCATGTTTGATGTCGGAAGTGCGCAGGTTGTGTTGTGAGTGAACACCTGCATTCAGCTTTTTCCTTCCATAAAAGTAATGAAAAAACCCTCAGCTTAGGTTACTTGTCATAGTGCTGAGGGGCTCAAAGCAATTCAGAAACATCAGTTTAGACACTAACGGCTGTCACTGCCAGTTCTGTTAAACACGCCCTGTTGCAAGCAGCTGGCACTAAACATCACTATACCCTGACTGATGTAGAAAATGTGGCCTTGAGCTACATTATAAAGACAAATGCTTTCATATAAAGGAAAGCTTAATCATGAGAGTAGAATCTGGCCTGTGAATGTGTGGGGGTTTTTTTATCTTAATATTATAACGAAATTGTCAAATTTTCACATTCAGTAATGTAAAGTATGATTTTTATTTCAAAATGAAATGTGAAAGCAAAAGAGGTAAGAAACAACATATTCTAAACACAAGATCCAGAAACTTAGTGTTATGCAGGGTTCCACCACTAACAGAACCTATCACTTTATATAAGGCATTTCACTCAAGTATCTAAATGTAAATTATATATAATGCTATTTCCCAATGGTAAAATATCAAAGTTCTCTTTTTAGTATCTACAGTAATAACTCCATAAACTCTACTTACCTTTGATACCTCAATGAAATAGTAAAGGAAAATTTTCAGAAATTAAGGTTTAGGAGAAAATGTAATTAGAGGAAGAGCAATCAGGTCTGTATATAAATCTAAACTAATCTTAATATATAAGTTTATAGTTTTGATTTACAGTAAATAGTAAGGGAAAGTTATATAAAGTGAACATATATATTAATTACAAAACTTTTTTCATATTTTGAATAACACAACCTTTGGTCCTGTCATGGTTTAGGAACCGTATCCCCCTATTTAGTACTCCCACTAAAAAGAAAACCACAAACTGCTTCCCTCCCCATCCTGTGAGAGGCAAAATGCAGAGATCATGGGTTGAGATAAGTGAAATTTACTGGAAGCAGCAATGAGACAAAAAAACTAGCAGTAAGGGGAACAATACTGATTGCAAAAGTATACAAAAGGAGAGGGTGATTGACTAGCAAAATACTTACCTGGGCCCTCTGGCAAAAACATACAATGGCTGATGTGTTTCCCCCTCCCATCATGTTTTCTCAACCCAAGTCATGCTCCTCTCCCCAGAAGCAAGAGTCCCTTACTTTTGCCCCCCAGGAATGATGTACCTGGTATAGAATAACAATCTGGACATGCCCAAACGGCTCCAGGCTCTGCCCTCTCATAGCTACAGCAAAAATTTGACTCTGTCCTGACCAAAACCAGGACAAGTCCAATCGGCAAAAAATCCACAATTATTTTGACTCGCATGCTTCATTAGTTCACAGATATAGACATGTTGTTGACACACATTCACACACATAAATCTAGGTTTTCAAGTCATTTCTTATTACCTTAAGAAACTATTCTTCTGTTCAATCTAATTTTTTTGAAAGAACACTGATTAATATAGCCAGTGGAGAATCACACAGATTTAGCTTCTTGCAAAAGAATTGCTCTAACCAATATCTTTGTCAAGTTCTCTCTGCTGCTGCTTCAGCTGTCAAAGTCAGTGGTGCACTGCAGCATTGAAGGTAATTTCCATTTCATCGTAAAAGCTGTTTTTCTCAATTTTTTGGCTTCTTTCTGCTTTGCTTTTTTCATCGTTCTGCTTGCCTCCATCCATCTAATACCACTCAGATGTCATTGGTACACTCAGGTTTCCCACACCCCGGTGATTCCTATCCACCTATATAACATGCCTATAGCACAAATGCTGATGATGCATTATATGTCCAGTACTTTTTGTCACAGTGACATTCCTCAACAAAGTATTGCCTAGGGGCAGCTGCTGGTTCAGAGTCACTCTCTTATGCAGCAATTACTCAGTTCGATTATATGTTGATGATAAGCTACTAAAAACCACTCACGCAGAACTTTTTGTTTACCAACAATCATGACATTCTTTTCTTCTTTCTGCCATTTAAAAATCTAATCAAGGCAAAAACAAAAAAAACAAAAAAACCAACAAAAAAACCCAAAAAACAAACACCAAACAAAATGCAAACAAAAGACAAAGAAAAACAAAACAAAAATTCTGACAGTTTCTCAAAGTACTTGGGCTTGTTAATGAATGTAAATCTATCTATATTAGCCATAGTGTTTCAAAAACAAATGCTTAGACAAAATAAAAGAGGGAAAGAGAGAAAATAGCTGTATTAAGAAAGTCAAATTATCTAAATACCTTGTCTCTTGTGTTTTCATATTAATTTGCAAAAGGAAGGATGATAGAATGCATGCAAATCTTATATTGATGTATTAGCAAGATATCAAAAAATATAAACAGAATTCTGGTGGGCAAGGTAAAACTTAAAAACAGACCAAAAAAACCCACCTATAAATAGTTATTTAACTATTACCCCTCTGTGTTGTATGTATGTGTTAGAGTCAGAGACAACCTCAAATAGCTACTCTTTTTCATATAGAAACTGCATTTAAAAGTAGCTCTCTTGGTTTATTGATGTGTGAACCAGAATAAATGAAAAATTTCAATGCATTAGAGAATCCTATGTCTTTAAAATGGAAGAAAGAAAAGGAGAGGGAGACAAAGGAAAATGGTACAGACCTATAAAGTGATCTGATATTTAAATCTGTCTGTATTAGAGATATAATAGAAAGGAAGGTCCATAACATTGTCAAATAAATTTCAGCTATATGGCACTAAATAAAACTCAGGGCCCAGTAACCTTTCAATATGTGATCAAACATGAAATTAATGTAAACAAATAGTTGTTCTCAAATGCAGTAAATTAGTAAGTCCTTAAAAGCTGCTAGTTTATTGTGGGCCACTTCAAGATAAAATTTGTCAATAAATAGCCAGTGTTTTAAAACAATGAGCATATACTAGTAGGACTTCAGATGCATAAAGTTCTTCCAGTTGTAGTAAAATTCCCTGCTTGTTTAATATGTAATCCATTGGCTTGACCTAATTATGTGTATTAGATAAAAATGAGTTCTTACTGCAGGCTAAAATCTTCCAGTGTCATGTGTTGAACAATACACAAGGTAAAATATAAGAGGTTTTTGCAGAGCTAATCCTTTTATTTTGGAATTTCATGGCTCCTTAAAAAGAAACAAGGCAGAGAGCAACCACACAATCAATAGCCTCTTGGAAAGGCAAAGTAAAGTAATAACAGTGACAATAACAACAACGATAGTAATAATAAATTATTAATTAATAGTAATAACAATAACTAATTTAATGATAGAAGGAATTCCACTTGAATTAGGTAACTCTTTCATGAGTATGTCTATTTCAATTAAAGCTAATTAGCTCAGTAAAGGTTCAAATCAGCTCCTTAATTATTGTGTAATTGTGCAGTGCAGCAAATTTGAGGAATATTACACAAACAAAAGAAATATCTGAAGGTTGGACATCGCAAGGTTAATTCCAAGGGTCTGAAAGTAAATTTATTCTTGAGTCCCAAACCTATGAAGCAAAGTGATCCTGGATTGAAGCCCATAGTTACCACTTCTTTTATGGATATTTACAGAAGCCATTCATAAAATACTTCAGCTTTCAGGTAAGCCATTTTGCCATCTAAACATCAGTAGCTGCTTTGATTTCTCCTGTCCTATTCGTAGTCTGATTACAAGACAGACTAGCTGCTCTGCCAAGTGGAAGAAAGGAAAACCATTAGTGAAATGTCACTCTGACCCCTTTCAAAGAATCAAAGACTTTTCAAAGAATCAGGTCTCCAAGTAAATCCTAAGATACTCAGCTTTTGATTAAAGCAGTTTTCTTCCTCCTCTTGAAAGAGCTGGAGCCACAGCAGAAATAATGAACTGCTCCTGCTACTGTGCATCAGCAGCATACAGTAGTTTGAGCTGGATACTGCCAGTAGAAATGAACTGATTATAGAAACTTTATCAGCAAATTCGATGTTCCTATCTTTTTTTATATATATGGGTGAGATATTAACAGACCACAGGGAGAAGAAAGCTGGACCACAAAAGTTATACAATGTCACAGGTGGATTATATGGAAAGGAATTACTTGATATATATGGAATTCATTGTAGAACCTTAAGGACAGAGTACTTTTCCAAATGATTAGAAATCAATACGTTTTACAGAATCAGCTGCAGGTGTATTTTTTCTCACTGGAAAAAATCATATTTACATCTAAAATTAATTACAGATTTTAAATGAGACAGAAATAATTTCTATTGTTCTAGAAACTAAAATCAGAATACTCTAAATTTAGAATTATATTACCTAATTTTTCTTCATACAGGAGAAAATTAGCAAAGATTTTCTTAGCTGTCTATTCTTCATTCCTTTAATTTACTCTTTAATAATGCATGCAGTCAGATTAATTTCAATTTATAATTATTTTCTAAAATAATTCCATAATTTTATTTTTTTAGGTGAAGATTGCTTAAAAATCTGATTGACTGTCTGTTTTAACAAACTTGTCATTTATTGGTTTCATATTTTCCTAAAGTTTATGGGGGAAAAAACCTAATATGAATCATAAAAGGAAATTAATCGATTGTGGGGCCATAAAACTTAATAATTCTGAAAACCCCTCAAATTAAATGTGGAACTGTAAAATTTGGTACTGTAACACTGAAAAAATGGAAGGTTGATCTAAATAATAGCAAAATTCTAATTTCTGATGTGCTATTTTTAGGTCAAGTTAATCTAAATTATATAAAACAAGGCTTGGGAGTATCTTTTGGATGACTTTGGAATATTAATATTTTGGAATATATATAACTCAATAGTAAAATGATCAGCAGACTCTTTAAAGACCTTTTACCTTCTATATGATTCCTTGGTCTATGGAGAGGTATCCAAGATTTCCAGTATCGCCTGCCTCAGCAGCTCCACGCGCGGTGACCTCTTGCTGCTGATCCTTGGCTTTGACATGCTGTAGGCAGACACACACTGCTGAGCCAACAGGCTCTAGAGAACCTGATGGTTCTCTGATGGAGGCAGAACAGGGGAAAACTACAGCCCGTGTCCATGGATAAAGAGTGGAAAAGGATACGCTTGGCACAAAGTTCTGCTCAGCTCACTAAACTGCAGCCCCTCATCTCAGGCAATACTACCTTGTTTAGGGAAACAGAGGAATTCAACTAAATGGACTTTATATCATCATGACTATGCCATAAATACTTTCAGAGCATAAATATCTAACAGTCTATCTGAAGTATTAATTTCTGCTGCAAGAAGGAAGAGATTTAATCTTCCAAGATTTTTCATCAATTTAGTTTAAGATATTTCAAGCTGTTCTTTGCAAGAAAATGCTTGGAATTGTGACAAAAAACTGGTTTAAGAGAAAGGTCATGGTGCTACACTATAGTGAAGAAATCATCTACTTGATAAAATTCAGCTTCAAACGGTTTTGAAGAAGAACTAGCTAAATATAATTTTTTAAAAATAATAATAATAAAAAAGAGTAGCTTAGACTGCAATTTGTACCACCAGCACTTCTATGGCTAATAGAATGTAAACTGAAATAGACAGAATAGTGATGCAGAAATGTCTGTATATAGCTTCTCTGAGTAAAATCTGTCCTTAAACTTTAATACATATCTTTAGCTCTATCTCATGGTAGATTGACAGTGAATATCAATCTTTGGGGTAGTAAAACTCAAACTCAGCCTATCCTCAGGACCCTAGTCAGCTGTCTTGCTGCCAATAACTACAACTTATGGCAATAAGCACTTAGAAGTTTTGTGTGCAGGAACAAACATTTTTTACAGTTATAGCTTCTACTATATTAGAAAACTACTTAGAAGCATAGAATTTGCATGCAATGCAATACAGCTAATGCTTATTCCTTGTACTCTGCAATTCAACTTAAAAATGTTTTTTTTTTTTCCTGCGGGTTTACCTAAACTTCAGCATTTTGAAAAGGAGGAAGACTGTGAGATATCAAAATTCCAGTTATACCATATTAACTAAAATGGAAAAAAAAGTCTGGGTTTTTTTTACCAAATGTAACTTGTTGGCTTGGATTTAAAATACAAGCTTAGATGTCTGGCCACAAGTAGAAGCAGGACAATTAAAATTTAAGGTATGTGTTTTTATTAGGATGATGAGGATAATCAAGAGAGAGAGAGTAATTTTCTCTTGTTTAGGATAGTTCTGGGGAACAGCTCATCTACTAAGGAAGCTGTAATACTTTCTGAATAAAAAGCAGGAAAATTACTTCTATTCCCCCAGGATAACTCTAAATCTACAGAAGATGCTTAAGGCAGCTGAAGTACAGCTTTGTGCAAAGTTACAAATAAACTGAATTGTCTGTTAAAGACAGTCAAGAAAGAAATTGCGGGGAAGTTTACAGTTTATTGCAAGAAATTTGAGTATTTGAGACCTGAAAAAAAGACAAGTTTTAGGAGCAGAACCAACAGTACAAGACTCAGCGCTATGCGCTTGCGGATGTTTTGCATTCAGTACCTGGTACAAGTTCAGGCAGAAAGAGTTAACTGATGTATAAAAAGCAAGTAGTAGCATTTGAGCAAGGGAGTTAGGGCAGTGACAGGCAGCTCAGATAATGTTAATGACAGAAAACAAACAAAAAAAAAGTACCACCTATTGAGTAGGGATCATTTGATCATTCATTTCAGATGGTAGCAAGATATGTAGAGATAGAGGTATTGACCTTAGGATTGGGATAGATTCCCAGAGTGTCCAGCAGTCCACTCCTAGCACATCTGTACTCTTCCCTCCATGTTCCCTCTGGAAAAGAGTTAGCACAGGTGAATAGGGCCCATCCTATCAGCTTTGGTGGTCCTGAATGTAAAAGAGTTCAATAAAGGATCAAGGAGTTACCATGGCAGTTGAGATCCAGTCAAGGCTGTGTTCCAGTCCTTTAGAACCCTGACTGGTGGAATGGAGGAGTGCGGACAGGAGGCTGCCATCCCAGAAACTCAGGAAGACATATTTCTTATTAGGTCATTTTGAGAACATCTGTTACTTTCTCAAATTGGACAGTAGTGTAGGTAGCATTAAAAGTTTTGTTTCAGGAAATAACAGGTCTGGCTCCCAATGGATCCAGAAGGTACTGATCACTTCATTGAACTTCCAGACTAAGTTGTTTCGCTTAGACTAGAAATGCAAAGAGGGACTTGGCAGTGTTTAAGAATATAGAAGCCACAGTAATTTCTAATTTTACACAATTTTCTGGGACGTTTTAGAATTTTGGATTGAAACTCTTACTACCTTCATGCTGGTCTGACTGCCTCAGGGTAGTAATTCGATGAATGGATGCAGAGGAAAACATTTACATTGATCTACACAACTGTTGATAGCTTTTTAAAATTTTGCCACATTCTGGTCTCCTCTGTGTTGAGATAAAGTCAGCTTTGATACTGCTGTGGTCAGTCACGCCCAGTATTATTCTCTGAATTTCATGGGACCTCACCCATTTCCTTACCCATGTCCTTCCATTTGTCAGTATCATGCTGGAGCAAATTATAAGTTATATACTTTACTAGTCTTAGAAGTAATAGTAAATAAAACAGTATTGTTGCCATATCTGAGTTAGCAAATAGACATCAGCTTCTGAATCTAGTGATTAGCAGGGAGCATAATTTCCAAATATGCAAACTTTGATGGTCAGTTTCTGTGCCATTTGTTGTCACCACAAACTGGTGATGTTTTTATAGATTCTGACAGTGATACCTACCAAATATGTTTCCCACAGATGGATAAGTGAATCTGTAATTACTGAAGTCAAATATGTATATATTAGGACATCACTTATAAATGAATATGTTAATGAATAGAAGAGATTCAACATTTAAAAATTTATATACTTAAATTTAGGAATACAGTAAAGTGGTAATAAATGGATGTTTTCTAACAAAATTTATGTACAGTAAATTTACACAGGCTTGAAGCTGACTTCTGCTTTCCCTTATGTAGTACTTTAGTGTTCACACTTAAATTGAGAGTTGCAAAAAAAAATACTGTATGTTATACAACCTACCCAAATAAAGATTGTAAGGTGAAATGCAAATCAAAGCAAAAAACCCTACTTTTGATTGTCTGCAATATCTAACATAATTCTAATACAGTACTTGGCATTTTAGTTGTTTTTTTTTGGGTTTTTTGTTTTTGTTTTTTTGTTTGTTTTTTGTTTTTGTTTGTGTTTTTTTTTTTTTTTTTTTTTTTTTTTTTTTTTTTTTTTTTTTTTTTTTTTTTTTTTTTTTTTTTTTTTTTTTTTTATTACAAGTCCTCATCCATAATGAGGTTTAATCACAAGTACAGCAAAGTATATTCAAGTCTAGTTAATGACTAGCAGATTTACCTCCTTAAAGGGCAGGTATGGGAGTTAAGTGTCAGACTGTCCTTCACAGTAGTTTAGTCTTTAGTCTTTTGCACTCTTGGCATGAGAATTACAAAAGTAGCCAACCTTTTAATTGTAAACCAAATAGATTAACAAGGTGATGTTACTGAATAATTTCTGCAGCCACAATTTCTGAGACATCGAATTTTTTAGATGTTGCAACTAAGGATTATAGTAAAATACGAACCAGCAAAATAACTGAAGTCTTGTAAGACACGTCTTGCTTAGTAAAGACGAGGATATTTGAAGAAAGCTTGGAGGTTTCCTTTAATCTTTGGAATTCTCAGGAAACTAAAATTATAGATGTGTGATTCTGACCAATCTGATCCTGTTCTAGATAGCCTTCATAAAGGAGCAGGAAGACATAGGAACTAGAACTGAGGCCACCCTCCCCATGAAGTCTTACTAGTTCATCAGACACCCAACCAAAACAGAAAGTTTATCGAGTAGATGAAGCCATCTTGCCAAGTGGGAAGTCTTGAGTTATTGCAAAGAACAGAACTAAGTTATTAAAAGAAAAAAAAAATTGTTCTAATCATTGTGCCTATGCTAATAAAGCATAATGTAAAGCATACAGGAATACCTTCAGAGTACGCTTCTTCTGTCAAGAATTATTGAGATCATGAGGGCTTGACAGCTGAAAGCATTTAAATCACCTCACCAGAGACACTTGTAACTTTAGAAGACCTATCACCACAGTTACAGACCGAGCAATCAAGAAGGAATAAATTTAGGTATTCATGTCCATTTTTTAAATTAAAGTCTCAATGGAAAACACAAAGGCTGTCGATTTCTCAAAATTTTATCCTAGGATGGAATAGATATACAAGTTCCATAGCACTTTGAAAATCTACAGTATTCTTCCAAACAGAATAAGGTACATTATGGGAACCAATTATGTGCATGAGTTTCTCATATTTTGGTGACTGCCGCATAGATATATTAAGACTTAGGGAGTTATAGTTGTTCATTCTGGAGATGACAAGGCTCTGGGGAGACCTTATAGTAGCCTTCAGGTACCTAAAAGTGGCTTATAAGAAAGAGATAGAGAGATGTTTACACAGATGGATAGAAGTCAATGGGTAATGATTTTAAACTATAAGAGGAGAGATGTAGGTTAGATGTCAGGAAGAAGTTTTTGCTATGAGAATGGTGAGACAATAGAGGAGGTTACCCAGAGAAGTGGTATACCCCATCCCTGGAAGTGTTTAAGGTCAGGTTGGCTGGAATCCTGAGCAAACTGATCTAGTGGATGGAATCTAGTGGTCCCTTCCAAGCCAAGCCATTTTAAGATTCTATGATTCTTGGTATTCTATCCTAATGTAAGAACATTACATACACCATAAACATGATGGGGAAAAATAACCGAAGTGGTGTTGCTATGCTGATATAACTTTGGTGCACAAACAATGACTGTATAATTGTTTTTATATTATTTATTATAAAAATAGTGAGTGGGTCCTGAAGTTAGAAGAGGTGCTTTTAACTTTTTTTCTAATATATCCTCTTGCTTCATATTTTGCATCAGTTTTCTAAAATTAATGCAAATCTGCTTCATGTCAGTTTCATAGTCTTTCATTCCAAACATGATTCTTCCTCAAAAAGCTGCTTAGGACACAGTGCCCACCACTTCTGGTGCCTTGGTAAATATGGCAAGTCCTCTAGTGTCTGGCACCTGGTATGTTTCTGAGTGATTCAGTCCAGCCTACTTTAAAAGAACATTCACTTTCATGATTACTTCAGATTCTACAGCTGTGGCCTGATTGCCTGCAGAGAGATACATTGAAATTCTTTCTCAGTAAACCAGTTTTTGGCCTTTTTATTAGATCTACATATTTATTCAGCTTGCTGTTCCAAGATATTTTTGGGAAACAGTGCAACAAACTCCTAACATTATCTATCAATATACACCATGAAATTCTGTATATTAGAAATATATATAATATTCTGTATATTGCTAACCTTCAAGACAAGAATCAGGTTGCTTTCTGCAGTTTAATTACTCTGGATAGGAAGAACAGATATTTTCTATGTTTTCTTAAGTTTTGCATCTTTTCTTCATGTCTAGATAGAAACTCAGCTGATAGATTAAAAATTATCTTAGATGTCAGTCACAAAAATATGGGGTGACTTTTTTTGAAGCTCAGTTCATGTATTCTCTTTTATGAAAATTAAATTATTGTTTTTTTAGAAAATGATAAAAGCAACAACCTTATGTTTAGTTCAACCTGCTTATTATTTTATGTACCAAATATAATAACAGGATTAGTACAAAATTATGATTTTTGGGACTAACTCTATAATTAATCTTAAATGGAAGTCAGCTCCAAGCCTATCAAACCTAGTACTCAAAACCTGCATTTTTTTTTTTTAATTTTTTTTTAATTTTTTTATTTTATTTTTATTTATTTTTATTTAGAGCTATCCTGGTATTTACATCATGGTTCAAATTAACCCTACTTTTAAATAGTCAGTTTAAACTAGCTCAAGATCAAAGTATTCATTTGTATTTCCAAAAGCCAATTATTATTGAGTAGTTTAAAATAGTAATGTAACTTTACAAGATTGAACTCCATATGACCTTACCATAGGCATATGGTCACAATAATAAAAAATTAAATATTAAAAAGAAGGTATTTTTAACATGCAGCTGTTTCATTTCAATCTTTTCCATTCAGTAATTCCTTCCCTCCCTGAATTTGCAGTATGTTAAACCTCATTAATAAACCATAAGTATAATGTTAACTTGGCATCCTTATCTCCTATATAAAGCTTGAAAATTAGGAATAAAATGGTACAGATGAAAGTAAAACATTTTCAGCTGGCCCAATATAAAAATATGCCAAGTTCTGTGGCAAGATCCTAATAGACAGATCTTCTGGGAATATTTCTGTAATGTTAGCTTACTTTAAAAATGTTGGAATTAAAAATTGTTGGAATTCATCTTGAATTATTTCCTTGAAGAGGATATTTTTAACAATAGTAAGGCTTTTTCATGTATTTTCTTTCAGCTGATATTTCCTTTCTTGTTGTTGCAGCAGACTATTGGGACTATGTATTTCAGGTAACAATTAAAGGTAAGTATTACTGAGTGTAAACAAGTTGTCTGCCTGGAAGGGGGTTTAAGATGCTAATAATACCTTATCTGTTCAATAAAGTATACATATGTAAGTTACAAGAACTCTGTCAAGGGTCCAAAAAATCTTTGTAGTTGTTTCTATAACTCTAAAGTTACAATAAAAGTCTATTGTGTAATAGAGTTTGTAGAGCTATCGCTTCACTTTTAAGGATAAAGACATTGATTGGCCTTCAAAACATTGCCCTCAATAAATATTGTCTTTGTACAGACTCTTCTGTACAAAGCAACAGTTATTTAGCAAGTTATTTATGATACATAACTCCTTATCTGTATATCTGTGTTACAGTCCCACCATTGCTCAAGAAATTAAAGAAAATAAAGCACGCTGATATTGTCAACATTTCAGAACATACAATGATGAGGACTGCAGATAGAAAAAATGCATGATTTTCTTATTACAAGAGTAATATCTTAAGACAGCACCTAGGTATGAACTTAAAAAGACCTAGGATAGAATTTAAAATCAGGGAGGAGGTTTCCTTTAAAATATATGAAGAGGAATATGAATTTATGGAATGTAATTCATCCTGCCCTAAGGTAAGCAATTAAATAGCTTCAAAAAGTATTTATCTCTCTCTGTTGACTATAAATTGGAACTTTATAGACTAATTTGCATGCAGAAGACTAATAGAAATCTAAAGTTAGGTGAAATTAATTCCAGACCTCCCATCTAGTTCCATTATAAAACATGGAAAATAACATTATTAAAGCCTGTGTGTTTAACAATGTAGCATGTAGAAGGTGCACTCTATGCTTCAAAAACGGAGTGATTTTTTGTTAGGTGTCTATGAGAAGTAGAGGTTTTAGCCAATAATTAATTTCTTCATAATGAAATCTTTAAGGTCACTTTGAATGAAACCATTCTATGATTCTATGATTCTGTGAAATATATATATATGTGGAGAAAAATCATGTGAATATCAGGAGTATCCAGATACCGAGTATCCAGAGGACCTCAGTGAGACTGAGATAGGGTTAGTATCCAAAGTAAGAAATGTCATCATTATATGACATTTTATATTTCAGCAGCATAAAGATAATCAGACTTCAGACCTTGGCCAATGAGAGGATGCAGATAATTATTTTTTTCTTATATTGACTGTGTGGATACTCCAAAATCATCAAATTCCCAGTAGAATCCATTGCTCCACAGGTGTTTCAGGGAGCCAAGAAAACAAACTCAGTGAAATAATGGTATCTTTTTTGAATAACCCCACACCTTAGAAAGTGTGCTGTTAACCAGCATCTGTACCTGTACCTAAATTTTCATTAATCTTTTAATCAAAAAGATTAAAATCAACAAATCAGATTGAAGCCTAAGTGTTAATGTCAGGATATACAAGAAGTTTCATAGTGGAAGAGATTTTCCTTCAAGTATTTTTATATCTTTTTTTTCATAGAAACATGATTTTAAGTAAGTGTTACAAATCCATCCTAGAAATAAATTTCTGATTTTAATTAATGTGATGTGCTAGAGAAAAATATATAGTAGGGCATAAAAGTCAAAACCGGAAATGAGAAATTTTTTTTTCTATGCAAGTGGTTTTGCTCAAATAGAAAGTGTGAGGTTGATGTAAGTTTTACTGGCTGATGTTCCATGATCTACATTTTATGTGAGATAAGATGAAACAATTGGCTCACTCTGCTCTGAAGTCACTTGCATCAAACTCTTATCAGTAAACCTTTTAAGGATAGTCAAAATGTATTGTGCTATATTTTGAATTTTTACTACTTCAGATAAAGTGTATTAGTATTTATTTTCAGATGCAATCTATTTCCTTTGTGGACATGATTGCATATAGAAGGCACTATAAAATACTGTTTTAAAATGAATCCTACAAAGAGATGACTCACTATGGTTTATACATTGAATTTACACACACTAGTGTTGTGGTTATATTATCACTGCATATACTGTACAATGATGGCTTCATTCATACAGAAAAAGGTCTGTCATTCTATCACAAATACATACAAAGAAGTACTAGAAAACATGACCTGGATAACTTTTAGCTAAACAGAGATTAATATGCTTATTTTCAAGGTGCTATGGAACTTGTATTTTACCTATTTTTATTCAGAGCATACAAATAAATGGCATGCAGAATTCAGTTCCAGCTCTAGGATCACTGATCTATAGCACACAAACTGCAGCTCCAGTACTGTGTGACCTGTGTGCTAATGAAGAAGTGCAGAATCTCCATGATACGCTGTATATGTGTAGCAATATGCTGTGTTTCTCAGGTTGAAATGGTTGCCTATACAACTAGTTGACAAAATGCATTTATTTTTTCTGCTTTTCCTAGTTGTCATCTCTCTGGATTGAATACACTAAATAGAACATAAGTAGAATATTAAAATTCTTTCAGTTTCCTCATTCAGTAATCAATGAAGCAACGAAAGAGTAGAGAAATCTTTGGATTTCTTATCTTTACCTTCTGATTTTTTCTTCAGATTATCTTCACCTTACAAGATGCTTTGTTCATTTATCTGTTACTTTAATGTTCATCATTCTCAAAAGTATTCCTGTTACATTTCAGGAGGGCAATGCTTTTCAAAAGAAATGCTAACATCATACAGCATGTGATTCAGAGATTCTGTGTTTACTCACAATATTGATAACTTATTGATAACTTTCATGTGGTTACCAAGGTGAACCATTGGAATTTGTTTAGCAATTTTTGGAACAGAAAGGAGCTAGGCATGCTCCTAAAACACAGAATGTCCATCTCACTTGACAACTGCAAAGAAAAATATACTGACTGTGAAAGTGCTTCATTATGAAATTGAAATTTTTGCCACTTTTATAAGAATAAGGATTTTATATGTTTTGTCTCCTTATCAAGTATTACCTGATTTACAGTTCTATTCCAAACAATAGCCAAACTTCATATTCAATATGGAGACTGTTGATACCTGATCCTGCACAACTCGCGTTATTTACTATATCAAAAAAGCCCAACTGTATATACAAGTAAACTACAAAATAATATTAGTCTGAATCTAGTAATTTTCCAAATTTAAAGCAGACAAAAAATTATTTTTACTATTATATTAAAAGTTTTTTGAATGTGTGAATGATTTAAAAAAAGTTCTGTTTCCTATGTAGGGATATTTACTTCTGATGAAAATTATTTCAAAAGGCAAAGAAAATCCCTTTACAAGGGAAGAAAAAGCTATGTCAGCAGCAAAAGTATGTGGCAACTATTTGATTCAGTAAATCAACACATTATTCATTTGTACTCACTGCTGGTAGCTGAAAAATTATATATATGTATGTTATATAGTATAAATTTATTATGTCCCAATATGTTAAAAAAACACCATTCACACTATTTGAATATTAATTTGTATTATAAAATCATAGTATATGATGAGTTGGAAGGGAACCACAAGGATTGTCAAAGTCCAGCTCCTGGCCCTACACAGGACACTCCAAGATTCACATAATATGGCTGAGAGCATTGTTCAAATGTCTCTTGAGCTCTGGCAGGCTCATACTGGGACCATTCCTCTTCTTCTTCTGTATGCCAGTGTTGATTGTGTTGGAAAGTTTAAATTAAATTATAATTTCCTCACATGTGATCCCAAAGTCTGATTTTCTTGGTATTTTTTTTATTTAATTTTCTCTCTAAGCATTGGTTTTCAACATTCATGGCAACAAATCAGTGCTAGTATCTGATTCCTCACTTCATTATGTATTATATCAAAATTCTTTAGACAAAAATCACCGAGCTACCAACACTGATCTTTGAAAGGTCTCAAAATTTTGAACTATGGTTTGTGCTTTCAGTCAGGTGAAGTGATGTCCTTTGAAAGTGATATCACTATGAAGAATGCATATGACGAAGAGTACATTAGCAAAAGTTAAAATATTTGCTTCTTGGAACTTTTAAAGAGATTAGACAGCTAACCCTTTCCCTTTCCAACTAATGTTTAGACACTTTTGCTGTTGCAAAATCTGCTCTGTATGTAATAATACCGCTGACTGTTTAAATTCAAGTAAAACTCAAACTTATATAATTTAGAAAATATATTTCTAAGGAATCTTTATTTGGACTCCAAAGTTCTCATAGCAATTTCTTTTGCAGAAGACAGGAACAGTTTAATATATTTCACTGGCATTTACTCAAACTGCATTTTCAAGACTTTTACTCTACTAAGTAATCCAAGTAAGGCTATTGCTTATTAAGAGTGTTTAAGGAAGTGAAAAGAAAGAAAAAAGTTTCTAATTAAAACTCACAGTTTTTAAACATTAAAGATTCTTTGATTTAAATATGAATTTAAGTGCATAGTTTCATAAACACTGTTTTTTGCAGAGGTTTTACAGATTGTGAAAAATGTAGCAATCATTAAATGCCTAGGGAAAGTTGGCATGTGCAATAAAATTGGGATGATAGACATGGATACATTATTTAGGAGGGAGAAACATTAGGAGAAAATTACCATAAATTATTGTAACATACTAAAAATCACACATTGTAACTACAGAACTTCTGTCACTGGATGCTCAAGATTAAGCCAAAGACAATAGAAATGTCATAAGCGCAGTTGACTTTTAGGCACGAGAATGAGATGAGCAATGTCCTTAAGTCATTTTTGTATCATAATTCTGCCTTAGTCTGACTAAAAATAAAATTCTCACATGGTTTGAAATGACAGTTTTTAGAGTGACTTATGGTTTTCTGCAACGCTGACTGCAGAATGATATTTCAGTTCCTGTTTAATTTTGCCCTGTAAGAAAATTTGACCTTGATGCTAGTCACATTGTCACTATTCAGTAGTACCTGATGGCTTGCCTGTTGAATAGATGAGAGCAGCAGACAGACTATATACAGATTATATTTAGTTCAAGTAGATTAATATTTAACCTATTGTCCCCAGGGGATGTCAGATACACCTGAGACAAAAACCATGTATATTTAGTGCTGCATGAAATATTAGTTGTTCTGAATACCAGCTTGCTATATTTTCAGAAAATACAGCTGTTTCTAGGTAAGCAATAGTTTGGGGGTTGCTAGATTGAATATCCATGAACCACTATTGGGCATGAACAGCAGAGACCTGTCAGAAATGCTCAGCTTTTCCTGTGTTGGTGTTTGGACTGTTTTCTCTGTAATGTTTAGCCCAGTATCAGTTTTGTTTGGTCCATAGCTTCTTCAACAGCCTGTCATGAAACACAGCAGGCTAAAACTTTTAGAAAAAAAATAGGAAAATCTTGGAATTTATGAGAATTTGTTCATGATTATTACTTACCATATGCTTTAAGGTTTCCTTGAGGTTTTTTTAAGATCAAAGAGAATATTTTCACAATAGAACATATAATGATAAAGAATATTCTAATCTAAGGAGACTCATACAAAAAGACTGGGATGAGTATGGAATTAAATGCTGAATTTTAGTGATGAGTATTTTTAGTAATTAGACAGTGATATTTTGCTAAAAGTTGGCACTCCTTATATTGTTCACCAAAAAGAGAAAAATTTACATTCCTCATGGAAATTCTATCTTATAGTTCCTGAATCATAAAGTTCCTCATAAATGTATTACCAAATAAAACTATAAACTAGTTAATACAATGTGCTGTAATTGGACAGCAGTGCACAAGTAAAGATGCTAAAAGAATGTCTGAACTGGCACTTCATTTCTAACCAGCTTAAGCAAGTACTGTAATAAGATTAAATTGCTTATTCAGTGCATTTATTCTGTGTCCTGACTGACAAATTGTTTAAGAGATTCGTGAAAAGTCAGTCTAGTCCATAAAATATTTTTTTAAAGTACTGTCCATTTAGAACCATGTTCAGTTCTCGAGTAGAAGGAACATAGCACCTTGGCTTGCTGGAGAGAAAGTAGCTTTTGTCTGAAGAGTATTTGGGTATAGACAGACACAATGTCATTAACAAAGAGCTTTGTCTTATTTTGATGGTTCAAATAGTTTTTCTAGTGTTACATAGTAAAAGATAGTGTAGTGAATTTACTCTTTTCAATGTCCTTCAGGAATTGGTTCTTAAAATGCATAGTTTCAATCTGAATATAAAAGGAATAGTAAATTTTGACAATAAAAGTATATATATGCACCTTAAATATATTAATTAGGTAATGGCTCTTTCAGTCCTTAATGATAAATTGGAAAGAATTCACATAGACATCTGTCGAGATGACTTCACACCATTTTCCTGGCAGTTTTCTTTTATTTTCTCCCCCTAATATTTAAGGACTCCACTGCAATTAGAACAAAACAAAACAAACCAACCAACCAAACAACAAAAAAAAGCCCCACATCTTGATTTTGCATAGTAAATAGATCTATTTTGTAAAATGTGTGCTTTCTATCTCAAAACCATAGCATTAGAGGAATTTCTTTAGTTTGAAAATCTTAGGAAGCAAAATACATGATGCAGTTTGTCTTCTAATTATTCCTCTTACTTTTGTTATGCATCAAAATTTGTAAATTCTTTGAAAAATAGGTCTTTTTCATGGTCTCTTTTTTTTCCAGATAAATTTTACTTCTAAATATTATCACCTATGACTGTGAGTATCATCTGCTACTGTTGTCCAGACCACACAGCTGGTAAATCAGTGGGAGGGGTAATAATCCAATGGAATAAGTACAGGGATCTGAATTTCAGGTGCAGTTTGATTCAATGCATTCTTTTCCTTAGTTCCTGAGTAGGCCTTTAGTAACCACTTATCTGTGACACTGTTTTAGATTATCTAATCTAAATTATTTTTAGATTATCTAATGTATCAATTAATAATAGAGTATCTGAGGATTAGAATTAAAGTCTTAGCACTAAAATAAAAAAAATATATTATGAGAAAATATATTGTGGAATAGAAAAGGACTTTTATAAGATTCCCTTTTTTATTCTTTGACTAAAACTCCTGACTTTAACTGATTGTGTCATCCCTTTACGTACAGGTGTAATCTTTCATTTGTATTCCCCAAGGCCTCTTGTATTCTTAATTCATGTCTTGCTTTCTGCAGTTTTATTACACTTATTCAGTTCTGAAATACAAATAATTATTTGCCTCATTTGTAGGATTTATGGTCTTTATTTTTGTTGTGGTTTTAAGCCCAGCTGGAGACGAAACACACAAAACTACTTGCTCAACCTTCCTTCCTTACTTACTACTCTTCCCTCCACCCTGTGGAATAGGGAGGAGAATTGAAGTAAAACTTGTATATTGAGATAAGAACAGTTTAAAAATTGAAGGTAAAATAAAATGCAATAATGATGGTAAATAATAATGGGTAATAATAATAATAGTAATAATAATACCTATAGTAAAAGGTAAAACCCAAGGGATGCACAAAACCTTGCTCACCACACGCTGACCGATGCCTGACCCACCCTTCCCAAACCCAGCCTACCTTCCAGGTAACATCCCCCAGTTTGATGTTCTATGATGTGGGATATCCCATTGGGCAGTTCAGGTCACCTGTCCTAGCTATGCTCCCTCCCAGTTTCTTTTGCAAACCTCTCCTCTGCAAGGAGAAAAAGTGCTTGACTTAGGATAAACACATTTTAGCAAAAAAAAACAAAAAACCTCAATGTGTTATAAACACCATTCTCATTTTGATTCCAAAACACAGCACTGTAACAGGTACTGAGAAGAAACTAACCACCCTAGCTGAAAGCAGGACAGTTTTACTGCTAGTTATTTAAATAATGATAATATACAGCTTTGGACTCTTCAGTGTCTCTATTCCCTTTTTCTTGTGTCAACTACCTTAAATCATTACAGAACTCAAGACTTACCTGCACTTATGGTAATAGAAAAATTCTGTGGGATTGCACAATCTAGATGGTAAATTTTATACACATATAGGAAGTTATTTATACTATATGTGGCATAGAAATTTAATTATTAAAAAGAAGAGAGACAGTATTCCCTAAGTTCTTCATTGGAACTTTGGCACAGAGGCAATTTAATGACTCAGAGAGGGCTCTGGGTGGGTGTACTCTTTACAGCTTGGCTCAGTCCTGCATACATGCTTCTTATCTATGACTGAAGAAAAACCTTTAAAATTTTTTCATTATGTTTGTAGTTTTTTTTTCTTTTTTCATCAGTCTGCTGTACAAAAACTGTAGCCTGAAAAAGATTCAAATATTTCTAAGATTCTCATTGCATGTTTTGTCATAAGTAATGTTTTCTTCCTGAGAAGTTTAAATCTCAGTAGGATCGCCAGTTCCATCTTACTGTAGCAGTTATTTTTGTCAAGCTGTCCTAGAAAAGAGCCATATGATTAATAGAAATAATAAGAACAAGCACAAATGTTACAAACAAGTCCTAAACATAATTCCTAATTTGACATATTGACTGTATGAGTATACAACCATTTGTGAGTGAACTAAAAAAAAGGAAAAAGATGAACCTGTTGAACTTATATGAGTTTTATGGGAAACAGATACCTATTTGCATCCACCGACAAAATTTTAGAATTAACTGATTTAAGAACATTCCAGAAATTTCTTTTATCAGGTTTATATTTAAAATTTAGTATTCATCCATACCCCTCCCACAAAGCTGATCAAATAGGAGGCTTTAAAATAAGTATGCTAAATTTGTTCAATTTCACAGAATATTTAACTTTTTTCTTACTTTTTCCTTATTCAGCTAGCTGAAATACTTTAATTAAAACAAATTTTCCTAGCTGATTTTTTCTTTAATTTTGCATTTGTTACATTGCATTTCAGAAAGGATTTCTTTCTCTCTAAATTGAAGACAAAAAGGTGCTTCTCTGTAAAGAGTGTGAACATGTTAGCACACGGCAACATCCAAAATAAAAATAGAAAATGTCTGAAAAGGATATTAACAGGACAGAAAAAAACCATTTAAACACAGTTTTCCCATTAAGATCATTGTTTTGCTCTATTATTCAAATACAGTGTGCTGTACTTCTTATCATTTAAGTAGTAGCCTGAAAAATGAAACTTGAAAATATGTGTGATATATGGTCTTTATGTTCTCACTTTTTAGTGACTGTGGCAATAATATTGTTCCCAGAAGGAAATATAATCCTTTCTTTAGTGTAACAATAATTATTTAATGAATTCCCCTTTAGGTCTTCAATAGCTGGAGCTGTCATGAAATGTAAGGTGCAATTTGTTGTAGAGTATGGAATTTGAATTTCATTTCAGCAGTATTTTGAGGAAACAGAGTTTTCACACAAAATTAGCACAGCCAAATTCATGAGGAAGTAACTTTTGAAAAAAAGGCTCATGTCATTGGTCATTACTGCATTTATTAACCCAGTAATTGCATGCAGCATTGATATTATCTTTCTTAAAGGCAACGTCGTGAAGTTTTGAACTGTAAGAGAGTCTATGACCTTTGGAGAGGTGTTTTTTTTAGGGTTTTTTTTTTTGGTAGTTTTTTGTTTTGTTTTGTTTTGTTTTGTTTTTTTTGTTTGGGTTTTTTTTGGGGTTTTTTTTGGTTTTGTTTGTTTGTTTGTTTGTTTGTTTTTTTGGGGGGGTTTTGTTTTTTTGTTTTTTTTCCTGAAGTGGTATCCTATCCTTGTTATTAGATTTGGCTTGTGAAGGATTGATCTTCTTCAGCTGAAATGGGGATCACATGCAGTCAAGTCAACAACACTGAGGCTGACTGACTTATAGTAACAGTGAGATCTTTTGTACCAATCCAGCTGGTAAGGCAACAAGGTGCTGACATTCAGGAAATGCAGCAATGAGTGCCAAAATAAAATTGTTTGGATGATATACACCCTGGAGGTATTGTGGTTTGTTATATTATAAATAATGCAGTTCAAATTATCCCTCCTGTGTTTCTGCAGCGTAGCGGAGCTAATAATGTGTAACTGATGGAATTTATAATAAAGGCTTATTAAAAATGTTTGTTCAGCAATCCCATCATCCCTTACGATGAAGTTCTGAGTTCTTGTGGCTGATGGTATTGTACTTATAATTCCTGACCAGCTTATGTGTTCTATTTTGTTTTGTAACACTCTCTTAACTGGTTATTTACTCCTGTTTGTTAGCAACTTGTCTTGATGAATTCAATCAAAAGGGTGTGATAATATGTGCAGAATGTTTTATACCCTAATTTAGCAAGTTTTAAAACTGAAGAAGCACAAAATGAGCATCCTGTGTGAAAGGGTACAAAACTTCACTTCTCTCCCTAATGCTTAATGTAT
Source organism: Sinosuthora webbiana (assembly GCA_013397395.1). Classification (NCBI taxonomy): domain Eukaryota; kingdom Metazoa; phylum Chordata; class Aves; order Passeriformes; family Sylviidae; genus Sinosuthora; species Sinosuthora webbiana. The sequence continues at coordinate 1,098,059 of VXBN01014501.1, read as the reverse complement.
TTGAACCAGAGCTTGAAGTAGTTTTCTGTGTTTCCATGGACACAATGGGCAATGACTTCAACTTTTGCTCAGATTCAGAAACAGCTTTCAAGATATTTGCAAAACTTTAACACTTGCCACTGTGGAACTTGCTTTGCAGGCATTCCTGGGGGCACTGTTCTTTAACAGAAGAGACTGAGACATGAGAAGAGAGAGCCAGGAAAGACAAAGCCTCTGCATTAAGTGCACCCTCATGAGGGAAGTACGTAGCAGCCTCAAACTATATCCATTAGGATTCAACAGGAGATTTCTTTCCCAAAATCTTGCTGACATTCATCTTAAGTCAAAGAAGTGACAGTTGTGAGAAAACTATCACCTTATTATGAAAGAAGTGTCAGTGGACTTCCAAATGCCTTCTTCTGAAAATAAGTTATGTGCAAGTAATAAATAAAAATGTATTTTCTTTTGAGTAAGCTCATGAACAGTGTTGTTGAAATTTGCTCGAAAATAACTATGTTACTGCAATATACAATATTAAAAAGCAATTGCTCTGCTGTTGTTGTTGGTTCGCATAGAAGCTTTCCTAAGCTTGGATAAATACAAATGCATGTAAATGTGAATGAAGGCTATACCTGTAAAAATTTTGCTAGTTATACATGAGGGATGAAATTACCTTTCTAGCAATATGGCAACTCAGAAGAACTGAATCATTTCTTACACTATACTAATGCTCTAGAAACAAACCAAACCAACCAAAAAAACCCAAACCAACCCCCAACCCCCTACACCCCCCCAATATAACAACAAACAAAACTCCAAAAGAGTAAAGTCCTCAGACTATTTATGTTATTAATAGGTAAGGGCATTGAACAATTGTTTAGGAATCCACATGTGGGAATGTAGGAATCCACTATTCATTTCAGGTGTCTTCATTATATGTATATATACTTCAGTGACTAAAAGATCTTCAAGAGCATTGCATTTCCAGTACCATTCTGCTAGACCCTCATCAACTTTGTTAAACTGTACAATATATACACACCAAACTCAACAACAGGTTTGTGAAGGATGTCAGTGAGCCATACTGTTCTCTTACATAGAAATATAACCAGAAGGAACAAAACCATCCACATCCCCACCATTACTTGTTTGAAAGAAACCAAAACCTGATTAACCTTCTGTAAATGTCTCTTCAGGATGTAAAAATGAGGAAATGAGGAGAGCATTGGAAGAAAATCATCATCAAAACAATGAGAAACTCATTGATTTGTATTTAGTGAACAGCCTGGGTCTTTCTAACTCATGTTACCTAACAAACACAAACTCACCAGATGGTGAATAAGAAAATCAAATAGATTATAGTCAAACAAATATAAAAACACATTGAACAGTCATATCAAGAACAGCCACGATCCTAAACTTGCCAAAATGAAAATAAATCCAAGAAGAAAAGCCCAAGATGAACTGAGTATCTATGAGAGACAGAGGCAAAGACTATAAAGGAAGAAAAATGAGATGCACAGTGGAATTCAAGCTTCAGTGCTTCAAGCCAAAGGCCAGGAAGCTAGCCAAAGAAAAGCATTAGAATAAAATACAAAGAAAGATAAAAAATGGGGAAAAACAAAGAATAATAAAGCAGATAAAACACTGCAAAGCAAATGTGCCTTGTGGTGTGAAAGCACTATATGAAAAGAGATGGATGGCAATAGTTGGAAATGCAGAAAAATCCTGAAAGTTTTCATTATTTCTAAAGCTCAAAAGAAATCATACTTCACAAGGCATATAAAACTTGAAGAGATACAAAACTGAATTTAGGACCATGAAATTCTACATAGAACCACTATTTTGAAGTTCTTGTTACAAAACTACTAGAAATTATTTCTCAAGAATTAGTTGGAGTAAATTTTAAAGGCAATCAGTAGACAACAGATATCTGTTAGACCTTTGACTTTAAAGACCAATGTGTCTGATAGAGTAGACTCATATTTTTCAATACCTTTCTGTCATATGAAATCTTGAGAGTTAGTGTTCTTGAGAAAAGAACACAGCTGAACATGAAGACTAGCACCAAATGTATCTGTTTTCTATTTCTACTATCACTACCATCTAGAGCATAAAGAAATAGATAAAAAATACTGTTGATATTATGAACAGATAACTGGGAAAAAAATAATTTTCAAAATCGAGGGCTCAGCATTATGGCAATGCCTTGAAATACTAAAAGGGAAAAAATGCTTAAAATGGTAGAACAGCTCACCAATCTCAAAAGAATTTTAATGATGCATGGAAACCTCATAAGTTCAGTAATAGTAGGGTGAGAAAAAAAGTATGGATGGACCCAAAAGTACAAAGTAAAAATTCTTGCCAACACTGAGGTATTTCAACTCTAATATTTTATACAAGAATGAGAGTTTAAGAAAGTTCTGTAGAAAGAAAAAAAAACACCTTTGAAACAAGATACAACTGAGATACAACTTGCCTGCCTGGCAGTCTTTTTGCATCATTCACTTATTTAGCCAATATTCCTCTCTGTGAAACCAATGGTTTGAAACATCTCTGTGAAATTCTCTCACTAACATTAAAGAGGTAAAAAAATCATAAAATCAGAGGAATTGTACAGGAGTTGTACGGGAGTTGTATGGGAGTTGAATGGGACCCACAAGGATCATTCAGTTCAACTCCTGAACCTGCCCAGGCCCACCCCAAGAATCACACCATGTACTTGGGAGCGTTGTCCAAGCACTTCTTGAACTCTGGCAGGTGTTTGAAACAGGCAGCAGCTGAAGAAATTTATGTGCATTAAGGCATAGACAGAATATCTATATTTTGTCCTTTAAGACTGTATCAATTTCTTCTTCAATGTGGTTGAAATTATATTTCAGCTCTACTTTTTATTTGACTTTTCAGTACATAAAATGCAAAAAAGTAGTTTGGAAGATGGCTAAATAAGTGATGTCTGAGAAATCAGTTATTGTACTTTAACTCTTAATGTATGCTTAAACTTTAGACCTCAAAACTTTATAGTTGTTTCCTGTTTTACACTTCTTCATTTCTAGTTCTAAAAATTTGCAATATGTTGAATACTGAGGACTGTTGAGTTCAGTTATTTTTGAGAAGGCCCTCAGATTTTCATGGTTGTCCCAGTCCCATAAGGAACTGCCTTTCCTTTGACTGAAGTTCCCTGCAGTCCCATTTGGCTGTGTGCTACAGAAGAGTTACTGGGTTTCACTATAACAAAGACTGCATTTCAGTAGTTTAAAAAATTGATCCTTGCTGTTACAACTTTAAAAAGCACTCAGATGGGGCTTTATTAACAGCTATTGTCATTTTTTTTTAATAGTTCCATTTGTATAGAGAAGCTGTCGTTTCACATTATGAGCACACACGAGTGGAGCCCTGCCAGTGGATATGCTGTATGTTTAACACTTCAACTCTTGTGCCTCCTATCTAATCAGACAGATTTTAAAGGGCTCACACACAGTTGATACAAAGAAAGAATTTTATCTTCCAGCTAGCTTATCCTCCCAGTACTTAGCCTCTAGTTAGCTCTTGCTCTTTTTTCAGTCTCCATCCCTTTGAAAGGTTTAGAGAAAACACTTCAAAGTGCTGTTTTCAAAGATGAGCTGCTCAAGATAAACTCCTCTCCAGACTGACCCTCTCCTCATATTTCTGCCTCACAAACATTCACATTCAGTTTTCTTTTCTTCAGTTTGCTGCTGTTATATGCAGTGGCCAAGTGTTGTGCTCATTTCCCAGATGTTCAAAATATGTTAGGAAAAAAGAGAGAAGGGTGCAATAAAATTTAATTTTTCAGACTCCTTTAAAATTTTTTTCCAGTAGTTCAGTATTATCAGTCTGTCTGTGAATGAGCAGATTGAACAAGAGAATTCAACACTAAAGATGCACTGCTATTGTATTAATATATAAAATAATTCACAATTTTTTCAAAATATCCTTAAAATAGAAAAATGTGCAACTCTAACTGAATTTCAAAAGTAGCTAAATGAACATAAATGTCAATAAACTTTGGTTCTAGGAAATTTCACATATAACTATCCTTTATCATCATCTATCTGATTTGCAATTTTCCATTCCATGTATGTGCAACACAGATTGTCTTGCTCTTTCCCTAGGTTAATTTTTTTTTGTTATAAATATGTGGGGTGGTCTAGTGCAAACCCAGTTAGTTCCAGTCATGTGGCTTACGATCTTCAGAGTTCATGTCTTTGTTTTATTTAAAAAAAGCCACCCTCACCAATAACACAGACAACCTTCCTCTAAAACACAGTTACTAAACATTCTAGCTTACAAATAATGCAATAACAAAAATCTGTTCTTCACCCTTGCTCCTCTTCATTTTCCCTTGGATTTCTAACCAGTTCAAGTGCATTGCCACTTAGACGATACTTGATGCAGGATTTGTGTCAGCCAGGACAGATCATTGAGACTGATAATAAACTATTCTAATAGTGCCTGGTTAAATGTGTTAGCTTTGTTAATAAATTGGTGTTATGAAAACCATGTAGGTCATGTTGCCCCTAGCCTGCTTCTTAGCATGCACTCAAAGTTGGCATCGTGTCATCCCTGCCACCTGCTTATTTGTTGGCAGGACACAACAAGATGATGTGTTCTGGCAAACCCATGTCCAGCAGCTGAATCACTGATGCAGTAATGAGGGCAAAAAACCCCGAATATTCATGAGAAAGCATCCTAGAGGAAAGATCCCTTGTGACTGCCAGTACTTCCAGTCAGTCATTCCATCCTATTTCCCCTCTTTATGCCATCTATGGAATCACGTTACTCAGTATCTCTGACTAGCTTAGTGTACTCTTATAGATGATATATTTGAAAGCTTGACTAGATTCAGAATGGTGCTAATTTAAACTGCTCACTGGCTACCTTCCAGGTCACACTTCCAAATACTAGGATATCTTGACTTAGTAATGGCATGGGACATTTAAAGAAGGATATTGTGCAATGACAGCAAAACCACTGGCATTTTCATAGAATTTGTAACATATTTGTGTTGAGTACTCTTATATATATTTATTGATGCCAGAATATAGAAAAGAGCAAGAGTAAACCCTATCATAAAAGCAATATTACAAGAAAGAAATCTTGCCTTCATACATGCCATTGATTCTGGGATTTGTTTTCTTTTAAGGAATCACTTTATGATCTAAATAAATTGCTGCAATTATGGCTCTGATTCAGAAAAGCACTTCAGCACATATTTAACCCAAGCATGATCCTGGCATGCCCACTCCTCAGTGCTGGCCTGTGATGATATTGTTGTAACTGAAGATAGAAACCCTACACCTTTTATTCAGTACACAGCAGAAGTAAACCTATCAGATGATAGCTCAACAAAGTAAGTCACCTTTTGGCAAGTATATCCCGAGTACAATAAAATCTACTGTGCAAGAGAGTTAACAACATTGTTTTTCCAAACTTCTCTTTGATGTATCTTGAAATATCCCTTCTGCATCAATTGAGTAGAAGCTATATTTAATAAATGAACACTAGCTACTACAGGTGTCTTTGGAGGGAAAAAAACCCATAACGCTTTAATTAAATAGGCAATTCCAACTTAAACCACCACCCCTACCCAAGCCTGGAAAATAATTTTTTAGAAGGAAAATGACCTAGAGCAATAAAATATGGTCAGGATTGGTAATTGTGTAAAAGATTGAAATTTTAATCATATGTGATTCTAAACCTTTTTTGTTCATCTAAGCAACTAGCAGGTAAATATTTATTTAAGTTACAACAGACCAGCAATAGTTTTAGAATAAAAATGAAAAAAGTCCACAACGATATGTCAAATCGGGACTTTTCAATGTATAACAGCCTCGATGGGAAGCAGATATGCAGCTACACTATTACTCTAGGTCGTTATCTGAAATAACTGCTTATGTTTACCTTGTTCCCACTGCCCATGTTCAATGCTGCAAGAGGTGCAATATGGAGAAGAAACTAGAGAAATTTCAAGGTGTTTTTTTTCTTTTTTTCCTTATTTCTTCTCTAAGATTTAAGTAACTTAAATAACTTAATTCTTACACCAAAAAAGCAGCATTTTTTAGAGCAGGAAGTGTCAGTGAGCTTTTTTCCTAATTGAAGTTCAGTCATGCTTCACTTGCTTTTAGGAAGTTTGAAGGAAGTAAGGAGTTTTTACTGCAGAATGAACAAACTAAATATATGTAAGCTCCTCTTTACAGGTCTAACTATTTTTCAAGTACATTTTTCATGTTATGTAAATCAGTGCAAAAGGCAGTATTCCTTAATGAGACATGATCCTGTAAAAATGCAAAAGAGAAATGAAGTATCAAGGAGAAATGTAATTTAGTAGAGACTTTGAAGGCACAATAAAAGTTCATAAAGCAAATATTGCAAAAAAAATTCTAGATGGAAGTATCTGAAATCTGTCTGACTACTTCAGGCTGAATCCCTTAAGCTACTTCTCAGCAACAGCTTTTTTTGTTATTGCAGAATGTTGTTTCCCTAACGTGACTTTTAAACTTTTGGATTTTGACAGCACTATGAGGTAAAGGTCTTATCTGACTCATTAACTTTCCATGTTCCACTCCCTGCCCTTAAGTTGAAAGTTTAAGGATTAATGTGGCAGCAAAATCCTAGTAACAGCACAATGATTTATGGCCAAAAACTATTGAATAACTTCACATTTGAGTACACATTGGGATTTGACAGAATCCTTATAAATAATGTTGAAGAACAGTGAGAGTCCATAAATAAAATGCATTGAGGACAAGAACATAAATACCATGAAATGCCTTGTATGTGATGCTGTACAAGAAAACAAAATTCCTTAAGAAGAATTCAAGATCAGAGTCTGATTTCAGCTGTGATGATATCATCTGATTTAATCACATTCCTCTTTTTTTTAACCACAATCAATTTCTGTATTTATTTTTGTGCATGTGTGTACATGCATGTGTGAGAGAGAGAGATAGAGAGAAATTTTATGCAAACGATGTTGTTTTCTATCTCGTCCTGTTCCAAAAATAGAAATTCTTGTAAGTAATTTAGTACTGTAACTGTTTGCTGTAAAGGTCTAACTGGGCCTGTCATCTGTCACTTCTTTATCCTTTTTATGAGACAATCAATAAAACTTGTCATGTTGTTCTTTTTTATGGCTCATTGAGCTCTTACCAAATACTCAGTGAACTATTGATTAACGGACAAACTGGGGACTATCAACTTTTACTCACCTTGAAACACTTGTTCTGTGAACAGCAAGAGTTGAAAATGCAACTTTTCAGAGGTTTAGTTCTAGATTGTGAATCATACATGGAATTTCAGCTGCTTCAGTTCAGCATCATCAGTTATTAATCTCAGAGTGTTCTGGTCTGTGAAATCTGCAATTAAAATCAAATGTTAAACAGAATACTAGTGCTTTTATATGGTAAGTCAGGATTTTTTATTCAGCTTAGATCACTGCAGAAATACAAGTGGGATCCATCAAAGCATAAGTTTTATTTGTCTAAATAGATTGCATATCAATTGAGGGATTTT
>VXBN01014501.1:1075001-1090524 GCA_013397395.1 Sinosuthora webbiana | reverse complement strand
TTTTTTTTTTTTAATTTTTGCATCTGAGGAAAATGAAATGAAGTTACCTTGGTCTGCCCTGAGTCAAGACAAACTGGAATTCTTATCTCCAATCACAATTTTGTATTACTAGTACTTTTTTTCTCTCCACTACTCCAGACCCCTGCAGTCTTCATTAACCTCCCCATTTTTGTACCCAGCAAAGGTTGAAGCACTTTCTTTGTGAGACTTCAATAATTTCACGGTAGCTGCTGCTGAAGATAAGTTCCAGCAGTTGTTAGGTTATATATTTATATATATGAAAATTGGAGAGATCATTGTTCTTCAGAGAACCTACAAAACCCTCCGGCTTTTAGTTTTTGCTTTTTTGGTGCACCATTTTTAACATCTCTTTTTCTTGTAATCAGTAGTTAGTAAGCCTATTTTGGTTCTGCATACATGTGTATATGATTGTACCCAAAAGCTCATAAGAAAACTCTCTTTACAGTATTTTTTTTTCCTTTGGTGTTGTGTGTGTGATGTCATAGTAAGGTTTAATTTGCCTATTTTTTTCTTTAATTTTTTATGCAATTAGCCTGCTTCTTCCTTCTTTTTCAGTAAAGCTGCAGTATAGAGACACCTACTGGGAAATAAATGAACAGAAACAAATGCAAATATCAATAATAATAATAATAATAATAATAATATAGCAGAAATAATATTTTTATTGTTTTCAAGATACTATTGGCTAACCTTAGTATTATTTAGTATTTTTGATTTCCACAGAAACCATATTAAATTTATCCAGAAAGATTCTAGACAAGGATGTCAAATTTGAATATTCAATCTGACAGATTCAATCTGACAGTGTTTAAACTATCTATGGAATTTCAAATCTTTCCACACATATTTTTCTCTTTCAGAGGCAATCTGAGAAAATCATTGTGACTGGACCCAGGAGTAAGAGATGCTGTATGCCAAATTCTGTGCATTGATTTCAGAGGCTTAATCATTGAGGAAAAGCTAGAAATAGATCTAATGATTATATTAAGGAAAAAAAAAAAAACAAAACAAACCACTATGGCAAAATAGAAGCTAGGGAAGTAAAACATATACTGTGTTGAATATGTTCACACAAATGGATAGTTAAAGGCAAAGCTTCATTTCAGTCTTATATTGAAGTTTTTATCTCTCATTATATTACAAACCCCCTATCAGCCATATCATTCAGCAAAGTCTTCATTAGTCAGAAAGTCAGAATAATATATTTGGTTGATTATTGTTTAATTATTGTGTAATGATTTTATTCTTTAAACATATATTATACACTGAATATGTTATTTAATTAGCCATCTAAATAATGGTAAAGAGTAGGGGGTTGTTGTTTACTCTTTTCTGTAGTTTCTGTCATAATTCATAAGAAAATAGCTTCCTAATCTGCTTCAGAAGTCTCCTGAGAATAAGTGCTGTAGCACATGCTTCAAAACATTTACAGTGGTGTCTCTACATATAACTTAGTACATTCATGGAAAACATCATTCTAGCAGTTAATATTTTGTGAACAGTTTCCTAAGAAAATAAATGATATAAGAAAGTTAATATGAAAACTATTACACTTTTTTTTTTTTTCCTTTTTTATAAATTTTCTACCAGTGGGAACAAATAACATTTTCCAAATGATTGCACTCAGGAATATTTTCAAAAAGGTACTCTTATGCTGCAATGTTTTGTATTAAGAGTTCTTGGCTTGAGGCATCTTGCTGCTGGTAGAAATGACAACACTGAATTAGCTTTTTCTGAGGAATGACAGCTGAGGGAGATTCACCATTCACTTGAAGGAATTCAAACACGTTTTACCCTTCCTCTTAGCTAGGAATGCTGATGACCAGTCTGCAGGACAGTCAGATACACTGCCTTCATGCATCCTCTGCTTTGTAAGGACCCCAGTCTGGGCTGGGGAGGGCAATGTTCATTAATGGAAGTTCAGATATTATAATGGAGTTCAGATATTTTGGAATCCATTTAATAATGTCCTTTGAAACTGCCTTCTAAATTCATAACTATACCTTATTATGCCTTGGCAGGCTTTTGTTGCTTAATTTAATTTTTTCTATCAGTGAATCCATTACTCCTTGATACTTAATAAATACCAATAGAAAGGATTATATTAATTGCATCCCCCTAAAAATCTAGGTGGTATATGCAAGTCAGGACTAGAGCAAAGAAATAAGTTCTTGCCCAGCCCAGCATTTCTTGAAAAAATACTTCCTCACATAAAAAGAGGTGCTATATTGCTACATTTGGGGGTAATTTTCATCCAGGAATGTCTCTCTGTTTTGTCTCTCTATGTATACACTTACTCTCTCTTTATACATACTTACATAGGTTAGATGTTCTGGGTCACCTATTTTTTATTTAAGTTGGTCATATTTGGTATATTTCATCATCTTTTGTTTTTATTTCCTTGGAGGGGATACTGGGGGGGAATTGTTTGCCTGCTACTTATTTCCTTTGGATGAATTCCAGTATTTTCCTAGGCTGTAGCTCTTTGATATCACTCTACCTTCTACCAATTCGTGTACAGTTTTTCATCCCAGGTTGCATTGACAACTAAAACATTACATGTGTCTTAGAAACATTCAAAGTAGAAGACTGAATTCAAAGATATATTTTTGTCAACTCTGCTTCACTGTATAGTTTAAGTAGACTCCCCAGATAATTTCACTTACTTACATCAGTAACCTAAGATAGAAGCTTAAATATCAAGAAATTAAGGGCACCAAGCAACTTTCCTAAAAACTTTGAATTTATATTTTTTCTAATGATCTGAAATTAGAAGATTTATGAGAAGCTTGTCTTCCCTGTTATCAACTGTGCTCATTCTGATACAATATACAAATTTTATGTAAAATGGAAAGTTAAAGATTAGTGTACACTTATCTGAATGTGTACATGCACAAAAATGTGTGTGCACAAATACACATATTAAATTATAACTAGATACTCTATCATATAAATCACAATAACTCAGCTCTTCAAAATAACCTATTTGGTAATTTTAATTTTGTATGTACATACTTCTATCTCAAATGATTTATGCATGTTTGTCATGACCAACATCTTCAGTGTATGACGTTCAAAATTAACATAATTTGCTATTAACCTTCTTACTATAATAAATTTTTTTTGGTATTTTGCATAAAGGCTAGCCTCCATTGTAGAGGACTTGTTAGCACTATTTTATTCATTGAAGTTTCTTATTTTTTCTTTTTTTCAGAAATTTATTTTAATATATATTCACAGATCACTCATACATTCAGTATTTTCTAATAATTGTCTATAAAAAGGAAGTTCCACATACATCAGACTGACATGACTCTAGTTGTATAAACTGAATAGTTCTAAAAGTAGTTGATTCCTCTATCATAAAAGCTATAAAAAGCTCAGGTTAATGCAAGCTGGCATTTTTAAGTTAACCAGCTAAATTTAGTCTGGAGTTATACTGGATCACAGCCACATAGCTAAAAGGAGAAGTTTACCACTGTTCCATGTGGTATATAAAACATAACTCATCAACATTTGACTTTGTGGCAGACTTTGACATACATTTTTAAAATGGTGCCACTTAAGGCAAAGGCAATAGCTGACTTGACAGTAACTGAGAATTTGAGATACAAGCTGTATTATTACCTTTTTCAAATCATATTTCATTACAAAAATTAATATTTACAACATTTGGGGTCACCTAAGAGACCAACATAATCAACATCTTGAATTGGCCACTAGGTCATTATCATAACAGAAATATACAAGCTAGTATATGTGTTATCTACTTTCTAAAAACAGTTGCTGTGGGGAATCCTAAATATTAATTTGCATAATATATATTTTTATTTCATAGAACCAACTCTATTTTAGAGTAGAAACATATTTTCAACTCTAAAATATATGCATCTTGCTCCATTAAAAAAACAGCTTGCATTCACCTTTGGTTTATGGGTCCAGAATACTTTCATTCTCTTCTGTACCAGATGCTGCTTCACAAGGTCTGGAGAGCTACTGCTCTAGCACAAATATTACTGCTGAGCTCCTTTTCTCTCTTGTAACTGAGCGGGGGTTCTGCTGGGTTTTTTCTCCTTCAGCAAACTTTAACATATATGTAAAACAATACTTGAAATTAAGACAGTTCTGTGACATTTTTCCATGTGTGATTGAGAAGACCACATAAAACATTGTCTGAAGAATAGTAGCTAACTAACTCTTTTAAAATTATTTTGAATGTATCCTTACTAGTAACTAAATTCTAGCTCCCTGTTTTACCTTCTCTGACAGTATTTGCTAGTTCAGCAGATATTCAGCTTGCCACAGTGGGGCTAAAGGCCAGGTAGTAATATCTTAGTGCTGAGAGGAAAGCACTTAACCCTGATACAGGTGCCATTTCCACCAGAACTTGTACTTTATTTTCACCACCATATTTCAAGTCCAGATTGAAGACTCCTACCAGAAATTAGTTTAACAATAATGATTTCAGGCACCCAAAAAGAATAGGACACTACTTCTCCTCCAGTTTCAATAACGGTAGTTGTTAATGAGTAACCCAAATAAATTAGTGGGATAGACCCTAGAGCAACGTGAAGAATACCTCTCTATCAATGTGCATAACTCTTAATTCTGTGTTACTATGTTCTTAAATTTATCTTAGGTATGGATCAAATATTTTAAGACACAAGAAAAGCTTTATTAAATTCCTGATCTCAGCTGAACTTGAAGTCTCTGAATTATCTGGAAATACATTGTTTCTCCACTCCAAAATCAGGAAAGGAAAGTCATTTTCTGTGAGCAACCACATTTGGTTTCCTGTGATAGCTCTTGAAGAAGGTAAAAATTTGTATTTGTCTCCAAAGTCAACTAAAAAAATTATATAAAACCTAGTTTTAAGCATAATGGGTAGTGGATTCTGAACCTAGACACCTAACATACCTTACAAAGTCTATGTGCTTTTTCAAAAAAAAATATTAGATGCACATTTTCCCATATTTCCATGGTTTTTATTAAATAAAAATCCTTTCCACAGAATGGGGGTGGAGCTGTGGGGGTAGGTATGTGTGTGCAGGTGTCTATACATACAACAGTTCCTTAATGATTGAAATATACACAATGATTGTACCTGGACTATAAAAAGAGCATGTAACATTTTCAAGAGACATAGAAAAACTACATGTTTATTTCAACTCCCCAAAGAAACACAAGTCATTTTATTCAAGGCAATGTAGGGTGAAACATCTATCTAAGTGTTTCTATGGCTTTATGCACATAACTGCAGAAGCTGAACCAATTTCATACTGGCTTTAGTTTATCTTTTGTTTCCTAGAAGAATGGATCTGATACTTATATATTCTTCTAAAATATAATAAAACCAGAATATTTTTTGTACCTATATCACTGGATTTCCATTTGCAATGTCATTACTGATTGTGAATAATTCTTACTTTGAAGCAAAAAGAACCACCAGGAAGAAAAACACAGGAGTGATGAAATGAGGTAAACAATTATTTTGTGTTATCAATTCTTGCAGCAAATAATGCTGCAGTACATAATTTTAACCATGACTTTACATCTGTTCTGGATCATGCTGGTGGAGGAGACTCGCATAACTGTATGTGTAAATACATTTATTGTATTTTTAAACTCTTCTTTTAGAGTAGTTTCTTGGGGTTATCCCCAATTTTTCTCTGCAATGTTTTCAGTCCCTACTAAGTTTAGAGGAAAAAAACCCTTAAAGCATAAAACCCCCTTGTTTTCTAAGTCTAACATATTAAAAATAACAACTTATATTTTCAGATTGAATCAGCCTTGGGTTAATGTACTAATTATAACACATTAACACATGCACACATAACATACAGAGAATATGTAAAAACATGCATCATAAATGCCCTGCATACAGATGTCTCAGATCTCTAGGGAATATCAGAAAAGGAGAAAAAGCAACATTTTTCATTCTTATTAATAGTTACTTGTTCTGTTTTCATATCACAACTGGGAGCTCCCAAGATTCAAAAAGCGGGATACAAGATAATAGTGTGACTGATCACTTTTCTTACAAGGCAATTGCAGCTAAGGATTAGTGTTGTTTTTGAAGTTTAGTTTTGGTTTTGTTTTTGTTGTTTGTTTTTGTTTTGTTTGTTTTTGTTTTTTTAAACCTGAAGAGAGAAAACGTCTGCATGTGGAGTTTCTGCTGCACAAAGGACACTTTAAGAAAAACATATGCTTTGAAAATCAGAACTCAGCACTTTATTTTTTTTATTCTCTTTTAACAATGACTATTATCCAAACCACATTTTTAACACCAGCGTTAAAGCATATAAGCAGATATATCATATGCTATCTTAAAATGTTAATGAATATGTGTTTTACTATATATTCTATTATTGGGTTGCTAAGAGCATCCACCATAGCTCAGTATTGTTTTATGAAATGAATGTTCACTCTCATATAAGGGTGTCAAGCTGAAGTAAGTAAACCATCTGGGCTTTCCATCTCATGGGGAAAAATCCAAACAAATTAATAGAATTTTTACTTTTTGACGCATTTCACAAAATCAAGTAAGAGGGGACTGGAAGAGATATTAAGAAATTTTCATGTACATTTAATGTTATTTTCTACTGAAACAAAACCACTGGACACAAATCAAATACTTCAATGTTTGAAAATAAAATTAGTGTTTTGGAAAAAAATCTATTTTCTGACAGCTTTATTAAATATGTTTGTCTGTACCAACACAAGCTATGTTTACATTGCAATTTTGGTCAGGACTGTGGGACAGGTTCACAATGCTAGTACAGATAATTATATTCCTAACTACAGATAGGCTTATATGGATATTCAAATCTTGTTATAATTAGGATATATGTCTTGGAGTCATATCATATTTCAGCCTAGATGAGCTTCTATCTCGCCATACATGAGTGTTCTATATATGTTGTTTTTCTATATAGAAACTCTGTAGTTATATATTTCTGAAGCATCTGTTAATTTTTAAAATTTGTAGTAAACTATATTTATTATATCGGAACAAAAAATTTTATAACTAGTCATAAAGTTTCTGCATGCACTTAAAAGAATAGCTATGTGTTCTCAAAGTAAGTACCTATCACATTATAGAACCATTCACCATCTATCACATTTTATTGCCACCACACTAGTTATATCACACTAGAATTGGCTCCCTTCACTAATGGAAATCTTTTTATCATTATTTGTGCTTATTAATTCTCCACACACTACACTTTCTGAGGCTTCTGCATAAAGAAATGTGTTTGCGCTAGCCATGGACTGATGATTTTGAGTTATATTTGATGTATGCAACTTGACTAGTGGCAGTCAAGTATAATAGCAATTGATTTTGACATCGTTTAGATTGCAGGAACTAGTTAACAAATATGATAGTGGTGCACAGGACATGTTGATCTCTATCTGCATCTGTGCTATTCCTGTATGATTAGTGATGTCATTCTTTACTCAAAAAAAACCAAAACAAACCTCACAAAGTTGAATCATGGAAAAAGAATTAATATGGTACTTACATCTTCTAGTTAACCAGGAAAGTCTTTAACTTTGAAAGAGAAATGTAAGAAAACAGTTGAAATTGCCAATAATACACAGGGTGGATAAGAAATGAATTTATGAGCAGTACAACATCTGACTTTCTGAATAAACTCCTGAATTCAAAGGCATAACAAGTCAAACTAATTTTAGAAGCACAAACTGTCAAAGCACCTGCAGTACATAACAGTTGACTATAGAGATAAAGAACTGATACTCTTAGGTGATTATTTCTCTGATCAGTACTTCCCAGGCAGACAGTCTAAAGAGATTTACTTAGAGACACAGTGAGCAAAATTGCACAGGTATTCCAGTTAGCATTCACTGCTAAATTAGCTACCAAATAAAGGATAGTCTTATTAGCACATTCCTTTATCTCATGGCAGTGCTTCGCAACAGAACACATTAATTCCTCAGGGGCACATGTCTAACATACCTTTACTGGTTTAATAATTGAAATAGCTCATTTGGGGTCAGTTAATTCTGCAACTCTTCATTGTACTACATTAGAATATACTGTGACTGACAGAGCAATAAGTGAAAAACTGCCAAGATTAGACATTATAGAGAAAAGAGTAACAAAATTTCCCTTCTATAGTGAAGGTGTGTTTAACTGGGTGGTACTTCAGGATTTCAGATAGTCAGAAGTAGATGGAAAAATCTACAGAAATTATGCTGGAATTCTGTGCTGCTTCTGGGTGAAACCAGAACATCATGTTCTACCCTAGCTGTGACTCTAATACTTTAAGGTACCACAATGTAAGTTAGCCATAGTAAAAAAATCTAATGGAAAACACCACCAATTAAAAAAAAAAAAAAAGTCTATAAGGAATGCTGTCTGCGAGACTCTAAGGCCCTGTTCTTTGTAATTCTTCTGCTGAGTTCACTGTGCTAGGAATTTCATGGTCAATTACAGAAGCTCTCCACTGGTAGAACACTTTTGACTGCAGAAAGAATATAAATGTTAGAAGAAATCAAGTTCTGTACAAGCTGTGCAATCAAACAGTGATTCATGCTTTCTGATCCAAATAAGCCTTTACTTTTTGCAGATTTAATTTTGTCTTAGTTTGAAAACTAATTTGTGTTGCTTGCCTAAATTCCTTGCTGTAAGGAAGGACAGGAGAGTTGGAACACTTTTCCTTGGTTCTATTATTAAGCAGTAGGCTGAGGGAATAAGCATGTGTAGCAAGTCATTCCATAATATGGGTGTATTTTATAATGACAAATGAGATACACAAGAACTAATATTCTTTATGTAAACAGATCTGGGATGAATTATGTAACACATTCTCACTAGTTGGAATTTTACAGCAATGTAGTCTTCATATTTCTGTTGTTTTATTTTTTTAATAATGATGAGCAATTTGTGATGGAAACAAACACAAAGAATATATGTGAGTTGAATATTTAATCATTGTTTTTATAGAAAGATGTAAATAGATCATGATTTATAACATTGTCCAAAATCATGTCAAGATGTAGAGCAGACAAATCATATGAAAATATCTAAATGTGGAAATTAAATTAAAAAAATCTGAACCCTCAAACACTTCGCCTCTGATTGATCTATGTTGCAGATGTAATTAAACTAATTTTATAAATCTAGCCAAACTGATTTCACAAAGTAACTAAGAGTATTTAGTTAATGCTTTTCAATCACGTTCTGTAAGTTATTGTAAAACATACAAAATGAAACGTCTGATCTTCCACTCTTTATTTGACTGATCTATTTAGGCATTTTTAATCTATTTTTAGAAAACACAGTGAGAGAAAATTGTTCTTCTGTGTTCTTCTAAGTAGCTTGTCAATGGCCAAAGGTCAAAGGCCATGGGCAATTTATGAGAACAAGAATTAAGAACTATGTCATAGTGCAAAGCCTTTAAAGCAGACAATTTTTTTCTAACTGACAGGATGGGGTCCAATGACAGTGTTCTACATATCATTTCTACCCCAGTAACATATCTCCTGTTTGACCACAATTCACCCGAAAAGGTAAAATGCACTTTGTCTACCATCTTCAAATACTTGGTAGAAATAATGATAAACAAGTGATTCCAAAGTCGTTTCAGATGAAAAGTATTTAGTCTGAATTCATTAATTGAGCCGTTTCTGTGACCCATGCAGGTAGGCACTTCCAGAGGGCAATTCCTGACATCCTAAAATAAGTGTTCAATTTGCTGAGATAAAATATGTTTTGTAACACCTTATTTCCTCCCTTTGGCCTAAGAAATTCTCATATGAATAGCTTAGAATGCATGTCTAATTTATAAAATGGCCACAGATAAGTGTGAAAAATCTTATTTTCAATCAATTTTTCTTTAAATTTTGAGCAATCTGTTAAAACAGATATGAACTTTAGAGATGTAAAAGAAAAGCTTGGAGATTACTGTCCGAGTAAGTACTACTGCCAAAGGCAGATAAAAATACAATACAACATTGAATATATACTGTCCTGAGCCTACTCAGGACTGGTAAAAAGCACTGTAATACAAATAACAATTTATCTATTAGTCCTTAAAAAGGAAAGAAATTACAACTATCTAAATCTATCTCTACAGATATAAATGACAATATTTACATGAGATTTCTTTGGCAAACATTTAGATACTATATAGACACTGCTTGGGGATACAGGGAGTTTAAAACCTACATCATTTAGGAACACCAATTTTCCAAAAATACAGCTAAAGATTTGTTGAGAAAAGTACTCAGGCAATTTAAACGGGAATTTCAAGACATGAGAGATGGTTAGAGCTCTAATTAAAGGGATAGCCAAGGTCTAGAGCTTGAACTAAAGCAGCAGAACATTAGTTCATGTAGTTATACATGACAATAACACGAATATCTGACAACTCGAACAGCTGTCCAAATTACTGTACATATGTGCTACTCTGATTTTAGAAAATCACACACATACATTCAGATTATGAGTCTGCAGAGGATTCTTTGAGCATGAGAAAATATCAGGGCAAAGAGAAAAATTTCAGGATAGGGAAAAATTATCATCATACCCCTGGGGGAAAATATACATACTGAATACCAGAGCAGAAGCAGAGAGATTTGATGACTGAATATAAGCTATAAAATCTGTGAAGAGATCAGGAGGACTGCAGAAAGTCACTGGAGCTAGCAGGAACCACCAGCACTAGAAGAAAAGCTTGATTTTTTTCTTCTTTCCTTCCTCTTTGTGAAACCTCTTACAGTGCACTATTTAGTCCATTCAGAATCTCTCTGAATCTAACACTAGATTCTGTGCCAAACCAAGAAAGGAGCTTTCATCAAGGTCTGTTTTGATTTCTGTATATTATTTCTAAATCTGGGGGAAAAAGATATAAACAACAGATTATGCATTTGGTAACCATGCATTTGTAACACATTATCTTTTAATCTAAAAATCCATTAGCTAATATCCAGTGCTTGGGCAAACTTTTGTAACATTGCTGCAGCCAAACGCTTACAAGGAGATTGGCTAAGCAAAAACAAGGATAATAAAAACCAAAAGGTTTTCTAAATTACTGTTGCCTGTGTCATTAAATTTCATATTGTGCATGGAATCTAAATACATCACTTTGTTCTGCATGACAAACAGAAGTGAGCATTCATACATTACTCAGCCACTTAATTAAGAGACTAGGATATTTGCAGTTAGCAGAAACTAATAAGGGAATCACATTTAAATTCAAATCACTCCTCAGGGTAGCTGTCTGCAACATAAGCAAGGCTTACTGGGTAGGTGTTTCACTAAATGCTAAGCTAAAAGCTTAGTTTTACTGTATGTTTGAGGAAAATAAATTCTTTTCTTTTTTTAATGAGGTGAAAGTAAAACAACGAAATCTGGTTTTAATTTTCAAATTACGTTTTATTTCAGCTATTTTTAAATGCCAGTATGTCTGTTACTTTGTATAATACAAGAAGAATGTGAATATGGTTTTACTCACACAAAACAAAATAAGTTCTACAAAACAGTCTGCTGGGATTACCCTTCAGATGATATTTCAAGATATTTTGGATGAATGAGATCTATTCCTGACAACAAGCCACTGTCTTAGCAGCCTTGAGGAAATGTCCAAAAAATCAGTGCACTGGCACATTGTGAGCCATGTCACATTAAATAAATGGAATTTACCTTACTAGCAGTTCTCTTTTTTACTACTGAGCTGCTCATTTTATATTTTATTTGGGAATTCCACCTCTGAAGGAATTTCAGATTTTGTTCTATAATGGACCAAAAGTAAATTAGCAAAGATAGTGCTAGTAAGTATAATTAAAATGTCATTAACTAAGAATATTGTCATTGATGATTTGCAGGTGACCTGAAACCATCTTCATACCATTGCTAGGGTCTTCACCCCAGTTCTGATTACTTTTCTTTCCCACTTTTTTCTAAAGACATCTGTTTAAAGGATCAATGGATTTGAAATCTTTAAAATGTCAACAAATTTTCCGAAATTTGAATGGAAAATATGCCCCTAAAAAAGTTCCAAAAGATCCTTTTAAAATATAACTTGTTTATGACATTTCACATATATCTATATAATGAGCCTTATATTAACCATTATCACACTATTTAAAAATACTAAGGCAATGATTATTTCATTAAAAAACAATCTGAATTTAATATTTCAGGACAGGAATATCAAACATTCATATCTGAAAACTCAAAGGACAAATGTGTTATTAGTTACTTTTCTGCTTCAGAAGTTGAAAACAAAGCAAAAAAGAAGTCAATAACTTTTTCATTAAAATAAAGTATTTTAGAGTAGAAATAAACAAATTATGTGCATTAAAAAATATAAAAGAAAAGCCAGCAATGAAAAAAAAGAAATCCAAAACCCAAGAACCGAAACTAAACCTCAAAAACTTTGATAGAAATATTCAGCATGAGAAAAGCTGTCAATTCTTAAATGTAAGCAACATCGAATGTCTAATGTTTCCCACAATGTTTGGGTGTATCTGTATCACAACGGATACATTCTTGCACAGCATACAAGTATGTTTAATGTAGCTCTGCATGAATTCAGTTAGATACTGGTACATTTCCGTGATAGAAAATTAGTGCTTCTATCCTAGCACTGAATCACTGCTGCAAGCCATTACTATTTCACTCCTTGCTGTGCATCCATAATGTACACCTCCCCTGTTGGCCACCTCACCTATTCTTCAAGTAAGTATAACTGAAAACATAAAATACCCTTTCTTCTGTGACCTTTCTACACTTCTACCAAGTATAAGGTTGGGGTTTTTTTCTTTGCTTCTGAAGTTATTTTCCCAAGGCTCTTTCTGCCGGTCTGGGATTTCAGCAATTGAGACTCTTGTCTTCTATTTTGAAGTATTACATTTAAAGTACTCAAATTTGGGCGATTTTTTCAAATATTATGAAACTTCAATGCTGGTCATTTACAATTCTTAACACATTTATGAGGTAGTTTACAACATATTGTTATTTTGACACTTTTACTATATCATGTTATCTTCAAAATTATATTATTCTTCTTTATTTTTATATGGCTTTCTTAGGTTTATTTTTCACCATTTTGTTTTTCTGTAACCTTACATAAGACATATCATAATAAATCTTGAAAAGTCTTGAAGCATAGTCTTGAAGAACATTTTCACATATAATGCCAAATACATCCCAAACCACAAAAGATCCCCACTGCGTGAACTTCACTTTTTTTCTTTAGGTATCTTTCTACTTGGAAAGAAGGTGAGAAAGTACATCACCTTGTAACCCAATAAAACAAATAACCTGTGAGCTATGAACAGATATTGGCCTGATGTTTCTCTTTCTTAGTGTTAAGTATTTTCAACCCATTCTGACACTTGTCTTTTCTTCTCCCCAGTGTAATTATAAGAAGAGATAAGAACAAGAAGTGCACTTGAGCTCTCTGAAAAAGGAATGTTATCATTTGGCAAAGGAAAGAAATGCAAGAAAAGAAGCAGAGAGAATCTGCCTTCTCATTTTCAGGATTAAACTAATGGTATCAAGAGCAATACAGAAGGTACAACTAAGAGGAGAAAAAGTGTTTTTTTCTCTTTTTAAATTGATTGAATTTATTTGGGAGATGATAAAAACATTTGATGAGGGAGAAGTGTGAAGATGTCAGATGTATTTGGCAGAAAGTAGATTATGCTTCTCACTGGCTGTGAGGTTCAGTCTTGCCCATGATTCTTTCACAGGTGAACTTGTATGCATGTGGATATTGTATTTTCACTGGTGTATAGAAATAACACTTTATTATATGAAGACACTTGTTTTCTTCCATAGCACAGTATTGCTACAGAAAGAAGAAGAGTACTACTCACAAAGCAATGGAAAGTAGTCAGAGAACACAAAATGGGGTATGCAACTTGAGCAGCTAGTAACTGGTTGTATCTACCTCTCTCCAGAGAACATTTAATCAGATCTCCAATCTTGCAAAATAAATCATCTGGTTTTCAGCTTGCTCCTAAATGCTTCCTTTGGAACTGAAGGGGTAGAGAGGGACAATCCCCACAGCTCTTCCCAAGTATGTTGTTTACTGTGATGCAGCTTACTTTCAGCTGTCATCCTCCCCAAGGAGCAGAAATTAGCACAGATCAAAAAAAAAAATAACATATCATGAAATAACTTAGTTTATCTGCATTCAGGATTGCTTCTATACACCAATTTACCTCACACAGAAAAAAAAAAAAAAACATGTCCTCTAGGTCTGAGTCTGGTATTTCTTTTTGTGACATTTTATGTCTTCTTTCGATCTTTTCTTTGTACTCAAGTTAATGGAAGCACATTTCTCCAGAAATGCATTTCTCCTGCACAAGGGTTGGGGTAATACCCAAACACAAATACAGGCTGGGTGGAGAGAACCCCTGACAAAAGGGACTTGGTGGGGTACTGGTTGATGAGAAGCTCAAAATGAGCTGGCAGTGTGCTCTTGCAGCCCCAAAAGCCAAGAATGTCCAGGGTTGCTTTAAAAAGAACCATGTCCAGCACGTCACATGAGGTTCAAGTTGGCCAAAGTCAAACTAGAACTTAATCTGGCTACTGTCATAAGAGATAACAAAACCCTTTTTCACAAATATGTAAGTGACAAAAGAAGGGCTAAGTAAAATCCCCATCATTTCCTGAATACAGGAAAAACATAGTGATAAAGGACAAGAAAAAGACTGATGGCTTCTTTCACTCAGCCTCTAATAGCAACATCAGTTGTCCTTAGGGTACCCAGCCCTCTGAGCTGGAAGACAGGGGCAGGAAGCAGAATGACGCTCCTGTAATTTCCAGAAGGAAATGCTCAGTGACCTGCTCTGCCACTTTGACACCCACAAGTGTATGGGGGTAGATAGGATCTACTCCAGCGTCCTAAAGGAGCTGGCAGAAGAGCTCACCAAGCCACTTTCAATCTTTTACCAGCAGCCCTGGCCAACCAGGGACATCCCAGTTGACTGGAGATTAGCTAAAATGATGAACATGATGGTGCTAAGTTTACAGTTGGACTTAATGATTTTAAATGTATCCTCCAACATGTATTACCTGATTAGATCTATCTCTTAGGGTCCTGACTGCTTCAGGGCTGACAAAAAATTAAATCATGTTATTGAAGTTGTTGGACAAATATCTCTTAAACACTGAGACATAGTCCTGTTCCATGACTAGATGATCTTTAAAGGTCCTTTCCAAATCAGACCATTCTACAAGTCTATGATTCTATTACTTTATCAATTTATAAGTTAACAGAGTTGGAGAAATTAGCAAAACCTCCTCAGTGGTGAGTTGTTCTGGGGTTTTGTTCAAAATAATCTCTTGTAATACAACCTGTCTTTCAAAATTGGCAATTGATTACAGTTTTAGTTCAGGGAAATGAATAAGAATTTTTCACAATAAAATTATCAAGTAAAATACTGCTTATTGAAAGTAAGAGAAAGTCCGCTGCCATCTAAATCAATTTTCTGTTGTAAAGATAGATCCATATAGTGAATGCCA
>VXBN01014501.1:1059228-1072623 GCA_013397395.1 Sinosuthora webbiana | reverse complement strand
AAAAAAAAAAAAAAAAATAGATTATTATTGAGACTTAAGAGGAAGGAGAAAACATGGAATCAGCTACTGTGTAATCAGAATTTATCAATTTCATATTCTCAGCAATGTAGAGTGATTTTTATTTTTGTCATTAGGTTCTAAATTAATATATTATATGTATTTATCAATAAAGTACAAGGGTGGAAAAAAACAGTGGAAAGGAAAAATAAGAATTAACTGGAAGAGAGCTTTGGAAACGGATTTTAAAAAGCAAGCAACTGAATCACGCAATCATTTATGTCAGAAAAGATTTCTTGAGACCATCTAATCCAAATCCCCTGCTGAAGCAGGGTAATCTAGAGCAGGCTTCACAGAGTATTTTAAGTGCTCTAGTAAGAAATACATGGAGATCCTGTGGTAGCTTTTGCTCCATCTCATGCCACTGTAAATTAGGATAGATGATTCTTGCCTTTTCTGCTGTCACAGAGTAAAAACTCGCTTTTTTTGCCCCCACTTTTTTTTTTTTTTTTTTTTTTTTTTTTTTTTTCTGAGGAAGCACAAGGTTGCTTCTCACTGTCACACACTTGCAATGCAGAGAAAGGCAAAAAGCTGGAAGAACAACTGCCTTACACACTGTGCCTTGGGACACTTAGCTGTCTGCATCTCTGCACTTCGCAACACCCAAGATGCATGGCCAGTGCTCAAGGTGCATAACATAAGAGCAATAGGAGGGAAAAAGTCTGGTTACTAAGAGAATAGAAACGGTTCATGCTGTGATGATAGAAAACATAAAAAACCCATGAAAACTGCAATTAGAATATAGCTAAGTCCCTAATCTGGAAAATTAAATAGACTAAAAATTCATAAGAAACAGTGCACAGTGTAACACAAGGATGAATATTTTTTTGTCTTCCCTCAAATTTGATCTTATGACTGTCATGTTCCTTTGCCAGTACAGCTAGTGTTGGTTAGCTCTCTAAGTCCTTGGTACCAAAACAGAGTTTAAGACTATTCAAGAGGTGTATTTATTTTAGCAGATTTTTCCCATATATTTTCTTGCATAAGGTTCAGAGAGTGACAATGTAATTGTAGGAGACTTTAAAAACATTAATTTGCACTTCTGGATGCAAAATAATCAGACAGGTCATGGTAACCAATAAACAGATCAATTTGTTGGTGCTAAAGAGCAGCAATAATAGAAACAAATAGACTTCCACAATGACTGAGATATGAATGGACTTCTGTAAGTAGAACTTCTTTCAAGGAAAACAATAAATTCTGGGAATGTCATAAAGTTTGAGGTAGGCAACTTTAATGAATTAATATTACCTTTGAAACAGAGAAGTGAAACAAAAGCAAAGTTGAAAGAATGCCCACATTCAGTGGAAACTGAGATATTGGTGGTCAGTGGGGGAAATGAAAAGTGAAGAAAAACATTGAAAAGTTTGTGTTGGAAAAGACCTTAAAGATCATGTAGTTCCCACATTACTGTCTGCCACGGACAGTAATGACACCTGTTGGATCATAACATCATAGAATGGCTTCTGTTTGAAGGGACCTTAAAGATTATGTAGTTCAGTTGGAAGCTATTGCCCCTGGTCTTGTTACTACACACCCTTGTAAAAAGTCCCTCTACACCTTTCCTGTAGAGTCCCTTAAGCTACTGGAAGGCTGCAATGAGGTCACCCGAATCCTTCTCTTCTCCAGGCTGAGAAATTCCAATTCTCTCAACCTTTCCTCATAGGAGAGGGCCCCCATTCCTCTATTCTTCACAGCCCTCCTCTGGAGTCACTCCAGTAGGTCCATATCCTTCTTGTGCTGGCACCCAGAGCTGGATACAGCACTGCAGGTGGGGTCTCAGCAGAGCAGAGCAGAGCAGAGGGGCAGAAAGTCTGCAGATGATTCAAATTAATGTTTAGCTTGTGCTAATATGACTGTGATGATTTCAGATAAACCTAGTAGAGCAAAAGAGGAGTTTACTGAACTACCAACTCCAACTGTAGGACTCAGGGGAGGAAAACAAGAAAAAAGAAAACTGCATGACATCAGAGATGAACCAAGAATAAAATTGTTTATATATATTGAAACTCCCAGGGATCTGAGCCTGGACGATCAGACCGCTTTGAGTTTCCTCGGGACTCTGCCCTGACTCTGCCTCTCTCTTGATAGAGAGAAGCAGCCTTGATCCAATTGTCCAGAATTTATTAATGCCAAAATAACAAACAATAAGGTGTCCACTGTATATGGAGTGAACCATAAAAGGGCAGTAACAAGGGGCAAAAGAAAAACACACAGGGCCAGAGTCAGACAGGGGTATTTATGCCTCCTGGTGTGGGGAGGACTTAAGGCCAGGTCTGAGGGAACGGTCCAATAGGGGAGAACAGCCAGGAATATTAAAATTTCTCCACCAAAAATCAACCTATGGTAACATAAAGAACGAGGAACCTTCTAGTAACAATTTGCATGCTTGAATGAGGGAACCTGTGAGTAAGCCTCTTGCTTACTGTACTTAGGAGTTTCCCAGGGCATCAAGCTGGTGTTTTCTACTTCCCCAGGGCAACCACTCTCTGCAATATATCTAAAAACTTTAGTTGAAAATAATACTAGAGATGCCACAGAGATATTATGTAAGCCAACAGTACAGCTTCACTTTGAAAGCCAGTGATTTCTGGTCACCCTGCCCATAAATGATATAAAAACTGAAACATTCAGAGAAAAATTACAAAAAAGATAAGCACATAGAGGGTCCATAGAAAGTGCATTGAAAATATGAGTAGAAAGCACTGTGACAAAGGCACAGAAAACCATGCTTCTATTCATGTGCTCCCAAGGAATATCAAGATTTCTGCTAAAATGAAATGGATTTTGTTGCTAAAGTTTCTGTAAAATGAGATATACTTCTTAAACCAAAGGGTTAGAAAGTCTACTCATTATGCAGGTTATGACATTATTTTCTGACAAAGGTTTTTTATAATTTTTTGGAGCAACTGACACAGGCCACCATCATAGATGAGTCCCAGAGCACTGGAAAGAAGAAAGCACAGAAAAAGTAAAATATATGGTCTTAATTCTGGTTTTTGTTTTGCTGAAGTTTATTAAAGTATAATTTAATAAGTCTATTTGATGTGTTTTTGCTAGCACATTAAGGTTTCATAGATTTCTAGATCATGTAACTTGGATAAACTTTCTTCAAATTACTCTTTATTGTCAGATTCTCTTTAATATGTTCCCTCCTTTTGATATTGGTATTTCCTTGGATCCTTTTGTGAATTCCATTCAGAATAATCAAAACTTCCAATACAGCTTAATAAATGGAGTTACTTTCTAATCAAATCACTGTATAATCATATTTCTTTCTGAATTCTAAGTTGTGCATAGTGACCACTCACAAATTAAAATATTATTTCAATAAGAGATGCCTGGAGAGAGAGGGAGAATAGGTTAAAGAGAGAAAGACAGAAAGGAGGGATGTGAAGCAAAGGTAATGGAAGGCAAGACATGGCAAGACAAAGCAAGGGGGAAGAGTTATTCTAGAATAACTCTTCTGTTAGAAGAGTTCTAAATCTGTTAGACTTCTAGGAACCTTTGAATTATCTTGCCTTCTGTAGGAAATCCTATCAAACTGCAGCTTCAATGATTTTAACACAAAAACTAATTATATTACTTTGTTTTCCCCTTCTAATAGAGCAGCTTGTATTCGAAAATATTCCTTATTTCACTCTTTTCCAGTGATTCCACACTGAGACACATTTGACAGACCTAATACCTATATCTATTTCCTTTTTCTTCTGTTTAGAGGGTTGATTACAGTTGTCCTCAAATACAAAGAAATATTTCCTTAACAGAACATGCCAAATTAGTGCCTCTAGATGGGAACTTTCAATGCCATACGTTGCTGTGTTCCCACATGTGCTCGGTTATGATGGGGCAGAGTTCATTTTCCTCAGAGTGGCTACTATGGGTTTGTATTTTGGATTTGTGCTGGAAACAGTGTTGATAATACAGGGGTGGGTTTTTTTACTGCTGGGCAGGTCTTGCAGAGCATCAAGGCCTTTCCTGCTCTTTGTACCACCGCAGCAGCACAGAAGCTATGAGTGCACAAGCATCTGGACAGGGACACAGCCAGTACAGCTATCACAAGTGACCACAGGGACAGCCCCAACCATACCTTGTTACACCTGGCACATAAAGCTGGGGGAAGAGGGAGGAAGTGCGATGGGGACCGAGACAAGGACAGGATGTTAGGAGTGATGTCGTTCTGCAGTAACCATCACGTGTGCCAGAATCTTGCTTTCCTGGGGATGTCTGAACATCTGCCTGCCTAGAGGCAGTGGTGAATGAATTGCTTTGTTTGGCTTGCATGTGTGGCTTTTGCTTTACCTATAAAACTGTCTTCATCTCAACTCACTTTCTCTGACTTTTGCTGTTCCAATTCACTCCCCATTCTAACTCAGGGGAAGGAATGAGTGAGTGGCTGCATGGTTCTTAGTTTTCAGCTGGGCTTAAACCATGACACCACAGTTTTTCATTTCTTTGCACCAAATTTTAGAATGCCAGCTGTCAACAAGTAGCAGACTTCTAAATTCTATTTTTTTTTTATTATTTTATTCTTTGTATTATTTTACTTTGAAAAAGTATTTTTCTTAATTTATAAAGTGTTTGACAATCTCTTCCTGGACCCTTCCTGGAAGTTTTATTATCCTGTGTCCAAGCATCTAAAAAATGGTGGTATACCCAGAATTTTGGAATGGAGAGAACACAGTGAGGATAAGCTGAGTAACAGTAGAGTTTAGTAGCAAAGAGAACTGACATATTTCATAGTTCTCATTCATTCTTTTCTGTGCAACTAGAAGAGCCAGCATAGGATGGCAGTGATCAGAACACTGAGAGTTATACTCTGAAAGGAATATTACTTGCAATTATTTTTCCAGTTCTTGAAGTCTGTCTAAAACAACTTAAATGTATTACTTCTCAGCTGATTAATATACTTGAAGAGTATGCTTTGTTTTTCAGAAACTAATTTCAGGCAAGACATATAGTGTTTGTGTCTCCAATAATGCTTGACATTTAGTAGAGACTCCAGTCTAGCATATTGTTTCTACCACTAGCTGGTGGGCATGTTCACCCCCAGAATACCTTTTCCTTTAATTCTATAAAAGAATTAGAAATTTCTTTCTGCTGTTAGTCTCTTTATTTGGTATGTCCTTTGCCCAAATCCTTGCAAACCTTGAAATACTGTCGGTAAATCAGTATTGGTCATCACAGCAACCTGTCACTGACTTAGTGGATTTTCCCACTGAATTTGATAAAACTTCACAAATCTTTAAGAGACCAAAATTCAGACCAATGTAGAAAAGCTTGATAAGTAGTCATGAAAGCTTTTTCTGAATTTTCCTTTATTAAAAAAAAAAACAAATTACTTTCCTCTTTTTCAGGCATCAGGAAGATTGTAAGCTGTTAGTGTGCTTCATTGAATGAATATCCACAGTAATTAAATACAAATGTAAAATAAAAAAAAAAAAAAAAGAAAGCAGAGGAAGAATGTTTATATGACTAATTCTTTCCTGAAATAGTGTACTTCACACATCATTATAGCTTTCAGTCTTCCACTGAGAAATAAAAGTACCAAATATTTTTAATTCTTCACCTTTTTATTCACCATGAGGATATAAACATAGCATCATTTATTCTTACAGCAGTTATTTGCAGTGTTTGTCTCTTGCTGCTGTGCTCCTTTCTTTCCTTGCTTTTTCTCTTAGAGCTATAATTCCTCTTAATGAAATTGAGGAATACAGTAAGTAATTTCAGGGGGTGATAACTTATAAAAGATTTTATTGAGCAAGCAAGTGCTAAGAAAGGTAATGTGCTAATAAAATTTTTGGATTTTCAATATTATGCAACTTATTAACTGTAATAAAGCTACCCATGACACATAACATTGTTTGCATATTTCTTCCTGGTAGATTGCTTGGCATACCTTATACCTTTTACTAAAGAAAACAGTAATTACACAGGTGAAAATAAATGACACTGGAATATTTTTCTGACTTAATAAATACATAGGTAGAGGCAAAGTCCTATTATGTCAATGCATTGATTTCTAGAAAGTATTACAAAAAGAATTTGGTACAGAAATTTCAGAACAATGGATTAGATAGGTGTGGTGGTTTTGTTACTGTTGGGGTTTGGGTGTTGGTTCTTTTTTTTTTTTTCCCCCAGAAAAATGTCAAATTTGAGCTTAGAAAATAATTTATCAACATTTATGAGAATATTTTCAATCTCCCATATAAGGATGACTAATCTCTATTATTGTCCAACTTCTTCTGTCTTAGAAAATATCTCCTTATTAAGAAAAAATATAAAATTTTTTTCAGTTTTTCTGCTGTCAAAGACATTTTTTAAATTCCCTGATTTTTTTCCCCAAAATTACTTCTTCAATATCCAGGATATAACTGTTCTTCCTCGTAAATAGTCATCATAGCTGAAACAAATATTTTAAAATTCAGTGGGTTTGACTTGCTATGTATGAATTCCTATATTAATTTCATTGTCAAATCATATAAATTGGTTCTGTTACACAGACCTTCACAATTTACTCCAGTCTTTTATAATATGGTACTTTTTCTGAAATTGGTAAGTGTGCTCAGATAGATAGACAGACACCACTTTAACAGTGATCAACGAAATCTGGTTCTATTAATCTCCCTAAGTTTAATATTTGAGTGCTAAAAAGGCAAATCACCTTCCCTATTATTTTAAAATTAGAAAACCTGGAAGAAAAGTAAAACTAATAAAAAAGTATGCAAAATATTATGCATGGAATCATGGTGTTTAACTAATACATACAGATATTTTTCTTAGTTTTCATACAGCACTTTGTATTTTACTGGTTTTATCACTGGAGCACACATCCATTCCAGGCTTACACATGCCTAAAAATAGAAGACTGAGTAAAAAAGATTTAGGATTTTATTTAGTTTAGGATTTTATTTACTTAAGAATTCTCTAGCACATAGTCTGGCAAACTCCACTCACCCTCTAAAACACAAACTGCTTTAACCTTATTTCATGAAATAAAGAAATGGCAATCTCTGCTGATATCTGAAGCACAGTAAAAATCAGTTATCTCCGAGGTATAAATTTTTACCTCTAAATATAAAAACAGAAATATTTCCAGTCATTTATAATGGTTTCAGACCAATGTCCCTTTTTTCATTTTTTTCACCCTTGTACTCAGAATAACTAAACTCACTTGATAAATATCAGTGATCTTCAAAATGAACTTGCAATGTCCTCATTTGAGCTTTGACTTGTTATGTTGACTTATGTCAGATGAGCTGGCCCCTTATACTTCTTCTACTTTGTCTTGCCACTACAGTAAATAAAGCTTTTACATAAAAAGGGCAAAATGCCACTCTTATTTGCTATACATGCTTCTAGAATTTCTCCCTGTCTGTCATATTTGTCTTCTTCACTCTTAAACCATGTTTTTACTGTTAGTAGTAAAAACTAAGGGGATATTAGTCAGATTCTACTGCCTCACATATTAGTAGGAAAATAGTCATATTTTAGTGACAATGATTGCGTGACTCATTAAAGATTTTGATTTTCAGAAAAGTGTTTGATAAAACAGTGTTTTGAAGAAACGTGGGGAGCATAATTGTAGGATCCCACTATACAATTGTAAAAACATTGCAAACTTTGTCTAGCTGGCCCGATGCTAAGCCCAATGGAAACCATTTGGAAAGATTTTCCATTTGCAGGTCTAGAATCAATACCATGAGCCTGTTTGTAAGAGTGGATGGGCTCACCTTTGCTTTTCATCTTCAGCAATTAAGTCATACTGATTGGGTTGAAGTATTGAAATTTTACTACTTCCTGATGCAAATCAATCAACACGTAATGAGAGCACAGTGCTGTTCTCTTGCTGTTTTCACATGCCGTAAGAGTATATGCTTAGAGAAAATGTATAAGTACTCATTTAAACAATTCCTAATGGAAACCTAGTTTCTTGTACTGAAAACAATGTTTTCGTTTAACCTGAACTAGGTCAAGAATGAATGTACAATAAAAAGACTGTTGGGTTTCTGCATATATCCAGATTGAATTTTTTAGCAATGGAGAAAAAATATCATTGAGAATAGAACGATGACATATATATCACAAATTTCAACCTTTTTGGATCCTAAATAGAGTGGACAGCAGCATGTTGCAGTCTCCTGTTGTGCAAACATGGCACAGATCCAGAAAGCTACTCAATTTATCTTCCAAAACCTAAGGTTTTGATTCCTCAGATTACAGGTACAGCCTCTCTCACATGTTAACGTGTTTCAACACGTCTTTTAAGCAGCCCTAATCACATATTGCCTAAAGCCTATCTGTGTTACTGGCCAATTTCTAACAATTGAATTAATGTTTCCCTTCCAAATAGTGACTGATTAAATGTCAATGGATTGGAAGCATCTTCTCCAGAAATGTGAATCTTTCAAGGGTCATGGTATAACAGGCCTGTGAAAATGATTCAGCTTACAATGCTTTGCATTATTTTGTTCAGAATGCATTTCAAGAAGCATTGAAAAGAGAAGGAATGGGAGAAGCTTTAAAATGTGTGTCTCCAGTAATGTCTCATAGAATCATATAGCCTGTTTTCATTGAAAGATTTATAACTCAGAAGAGTGATATCAAAAGTGCAAGATGAGACTATCTCCTTCTAGTCTCTTGTATGACCTTCTGAATTCTTACCTAGGCTGTAGGAGTCTTGGGGCAGAAAGCAAACTTGGAGCAAGTCCTCAGATCATTTGCCTTGAACTTTGCTAGCCATCAAAGTCAGGTATTTATCTCTACTAAAATTAGGAGTATATTAGGGGCATTTTAAGTGCTTCCGGAGGATTCAGAAGCAACAGTCCAACTGATAACCTGGGTGGAAATACAACAAAATTAGAAGGGAAAATACTAATTTTTAATCTCTAGCCTCCTCTCAGCATTTTTCTCCACTTTGACATAATTCAGCCTCCCTGCACGACAGAAGTTACTGCAGTGTACTCTTGAATGTCGTATACCCTTTATTAGTATCGTAATAATATTAATTGTTCCTTTCTTTCCCAGCTGCCAAAAACAAAGAAAAATAATGATCTATTCACAGATTTGATTCCTAAAATCTTTCTCAAGTCAGCCAACATGTAAAAAAAGATTCTGTAGTCTTGCGTATCATAACTCTAATACTATGAAATAATAACATTGGCCTAAAAGTCCAGAGGAATTTTTAATACCACTGACAAATCACCCAAGTTTCACGATATGTTGAAAATTTAACATTATATGTGAGGCAATGTCTTTTTCCTATCATTTTTCTGTTCTGCTCAGCACTCCCTAGTTTTGTTCCTGTAAACTCTCAAATATACTTAACCATTGTGACTATATCAACTCCATCAGGTTGTCACAGCCCCCTGCTCCTCCGAACCTCTTACTCTGCTCTTTCTTGATACAGTTTTCTTCTTCATTTTAAGCTATCTTAAACTTTTCAGCAGGAGCACTAATTTATATAGGTAACATTATCATGTCAATCTACTGAAAGCTGAATACAGCTGATGGTTACCGAACACTGTTCCAAATAGCTTTAATACAACTGCAGTAACATAAATATGTCTGTTTAAATGAGCAGAAAAACTTCATTTTTGAAGAAGGATTTTCTCTTTTTTGTGCCCTGCTTTTTGTAAATAGGTATAAACACAGGGAGTAAAACAGGGAAATTACTTCCAGAGCACTGGATGAAATAGGTGATATATTGACTTTGATCTCATCCATAAGCTTACATTAATATAACTAAGATAAGAGCAGAGCCTAAAATACTGTTGATTTTGAAACACTGATGTCTCTGTTTAAATGATGTATGTAAAAAATGTATGTAGAATACATCTTTGCAAACTGCTAGGTTTTATTGTGAGCTTCCAATTCTTAACTTTTATTGAACAAAAGGTCTAAGCTTTTTTCTGAATAAAAGATAGGGTTTCAGTCTTCATGGCAACAGCAGAAAAATAAGAATTCCCTGTTTGCCAATGTAGAAAAGCAGCCACAAACAAAAGCCAGAAGCAGCAACCATTTTCATCACCAGCTTTCAAATTCTTCAGTAAATCTGGGATCTTAAATATCACAGCACTGACATTGAAAGCTCTGCAAAAGATCTACACAAAATACATCTAAGCTGAAAGAAATGGTAATGAACAACAATATAAAGTCTAAGAACAGATGAATTAATACAAAAATCTATCATTTTGGTATAAATCTGTATCTGTTTATAAATGGACATGGATGATATTCCTACCCAAGCTCTAAAAGTGTGATTTCAGTCTAATCAGTTAATTGCTATCTTATTCCCAACTCAGCTTCTGGTTCTGCAATAAATCCCTTGATTTAACATAGAAAACTGCTACTTATAATCCATTGTTTATTGTCAAGTCATTTGTCAGTCCTTCCATCTTTCTGTATTGCTAGGAAAACTTGGATGTGTGTTGTTCCAAATATCTTAAGATATTTTGACTATTTACCAAGGGGACAGAATTTCAAAAACCTTCATCCTGCTCCTGCATTCTCTCATTGTATGAAAGGGCAGATGTAGCCATGCATCTCCTAGCTGATTATTGGTTTTACTGACCTAATTATGTTAGATTAAAATTATGTTGAATATTATGATTAAAGTTCAGAAACCGAAGTACACATAGATAACTTGGGTTTGACATTACTATTTGAAACTTGCAGAAGTTCTTGGCATGAAGCTCCCAGTCTGTTAAGGCCTACTCACCAGTGAAAATTGCTTCTAAAATCAGGTTGTGATTGCTTAAAAACCTCATCTAATGAGAACTAATAACTGGAATTTGTAGTCACACAAGTTCAAATTAAAAGTAAAACATGCTGCTGAAAGAATATATTACTGATTTCTCCACTAGCTGTTGTCTTCTGATCAATCTTCAGTCTCTGACAAGGTATTTGGCAGTAGTCTCTCCGCTTATGCATTTTGCAAATTCATCAACCAATCTTACCATACCAATTCAAGTTTGCTGCTAATTCTGGTGTTCTGGTGTTAATTTTCATGAGTACCACAGTACCTCATTTGTCAGAAGCTCAGAAAAGAAATAGGTAAAGTAATGACTTATAAATCGCCTGATAAAAGCTTTTGACACATTGTTTGTAGCAATACTTAGTGCTCATTTTTCCTACATATGATGTTAAGAATTTTACAGCAAGAATACATTTGATCCTGACACAGCTGGCTGAGTAGCTGTCATATTAAAAAAGACATGAATTTAAAAAGAGATTTTATGAAAAAATCCAAGTTCTTTTTGTATTTAGAAGTTAAACAAACTCTTCTATACAAACATCTTATAATAAACCCCATAAACTGTTTAAATAAACTAAAAGAGAATAAAAGCTTCTTTAGTACCATTATTGATAAGTCTATCAAAAAAGCCCCAACACCTATGGAAAGCAGTGCACACATAAAGACCACAGGGATGAAACACTCTTTGTTCTGTTTAGTCAATTTAGGTTACCATCCAGCAGTTACTTATGTTAAATTAGAGAAACACTTTCTTTAAGTGTGCAAAAATCAGAGAAACAATTGTCATATAAAAAAAAAAATTACTGAGATATTTTGTCCTGTTAACACTACATACATTCTATCTTTTTCATTTAGTATTGCTAGTCAAAGAAGTTATTCAAATTTTTTATTTAAATACAATTCCCCCTGCCACTGATTTTACATCAACCCAAAATCCCTGTTCTCTCAGGATTGTCTTTGAAAAATATTACACAAGCATCTATCTATCTATCTATCCATCCATCCATCCATCTATCTTTACTTGTGTTATTTGTTTCTTTTTTCAAAGGTATTCAAATATTTCAGGTTTACACCTGATAATGTTGAGATAAAGGCAACTTTGAGGTCCCCCACTCAGGTAGCTGTATTCTTGTAAATTAGCATCAGAATCTTAATCGAGAAGATTTCACACAGATCAGATAAAACTTTGATTTCTCACATTTGTAACTAGTTGGTTGCCAAATAAGAAAAGGAATTTTAATTTTATTTTAATTAGTTTTTAATCTGCTGCGGGTATTTCACTTAAATAGTAGTAGGAGATTTGGGGCTTAAGTTTTCACTCATAGTGTTCACCTATCTGGGTAATACGTGTTTTAGACCTGACTTTTCAATATTTAAGCTACAAGACTAACGAAGAACATTTTTCCTTTGCACACATAAAACTTAATCCAGGTCATTGCCAAATTCTTTCCTTCCTTTGATACCTTGAGTTCTCTCTTGTTTTTTTTGTTTGTTTTTTTTTGTTTGTTTGTTGTTTTTTTTTGTTTTGTTGTTTGGGTTTTTTTTGTTTTTTTTTTTTTTTCCTTCTGCTCTTATGGATTGTACTGAATTTTTTGTCATTTTCCTTCAAGCTTCTGCCTCTATAACCATGCAATTAGGTATGAATCTTTCTTCTTTTTATTTTTTTGTTTTTCAATATATTGTCATGTAAATTATTCTATCCATCAAAGTAACCTGCAAATTTCTAACATATGCTTATAATTTCAATCTAAAAAATATGATCCACAAGAGAAATAAAAGACCCAGGAATATGTGTTGTCATCTCAAGCATTTCAAGGAAATAGAATGTATTCTGTGAGGGTTCATTATTAATATTTTAATGCCCAGAGTTATTAATGTTGCTTTAACATCTATCCTGAAATTTGTATAATACAATAAGGATTTTTTAATATCTAAAAAATATGCTTATTTCCCATTTAGAATGGTATCTTCATTTCATGAGTAAATACCACTCATAATGGTTAGCATTCATGTTGAGATGTCTGGGATAATTTAAAATATAGAGAAAAGAGAGAGGGAAATACTTTTATGATATTCTGTAGATACTGATCCCTTTTAACTGTTTTAGAATAGAAATTCAAGGTGTGAAAGGTGACTATGAAATAGGTAGGAGCAACCTGCTGACACAAAGCATGCAGAAGGCGAGGATGATATGGTGTGGAAAGGTCCAGAAGATTCTATCCACGTCCCAGGGAAGGAGTCATGAGTAAGCTGTTGGTGGAATAGGTTAATGAAAATTGATCTAGTGTTTTTGAGCAGGGTTAGTTAACCCCAGAATAAATGTTGGATACATAATTGAGATCTAAATCAGACAGAAAACATGACTTAAATCCTTTCATAGAACAGACTTCTTCACCTCCCAGACCCCATGTTATTCACATCAGGGTGGATCACTGCTTTAACTAAAGCAGGATAAATTAAAATATTGGATTTTACTTATGGTAGATAACAAAATAATACTCCACCCTTCATATTTTTATGTGTATTATTTCAAAATTGTATGCATATCACGCCAAAATTTTTCAGTCTCTTATTCTCTTCAA
>VXBN01014501.1:1018668-1059203 GCA_013397395.1 Sinosuthora webbiana | reverse complement strand
AAAAAAAAAAAAAGGCTAATTCAGGATTTTATGTCAAGTTTTAGCATATGAAATCATTTGCAATTGAGTTGAAAAATGAAAGTTAAGAAATATTAACTCGGCTCTAAGTTTAGTCTGTCCCATTTAATATTAATTTATTAGCGGAGAAAAGAACACATAGAGTGCAATTTTTTTTTACTTTTTTTAGGCTCACTTGGAGACTATTATGCATGCATATGACAGCTGGTGTATTGATTCCAAAACTGCATGGATTTGTTTTAAATCTATTTCATTAAAAGTTTAGGATCCACGTAGAGGCAACAATTCTATAATCATTGATAGAAGAAAACAGCATAAAAAATCTTTTTTCATCAACAATTGATGTGACCATTATTTTAAAAGAAATTCAAGCTGTTTCAAATTTTAAGTCCATAATCATCTGTGTACAAATAGTTTTACCTCATGGGACCTACAGTTCAAAGAATTCCTGTACATATTCTCTTCTGAAGAATAATTTTCTAACCAGGACCATATTCTTAATGATTGCTGTAATTTTCACAGGATTGCTTCTGTAAGAAAGAAAAGTATTTTATTTATGAGACACATTACCTTTGAAAAAAGAAGCATAAAATAAATTAGTTTTAAAGATGATGTCATTCATTGTGATTATATGGGGGTAGAATAATATTGAAGTTCTCTTTTTCTTTCCCTCACTGAGTATTTCTGATTTGAATAAGTATGATTTGTTTCTTTCACAGTAACTAAGCAGATGATTTCTCTAACTAGTTGTTCAGCTAAAGAGCCATAGTCTGTCAGAAATACTTCCTCACTTTAAGATGATCAACAAATTGGGAAGCCACTGAACAGTGTAGAAAGAGCTGATGAGATTTTCCAAGTGTCTGTATTAAAGCATTAATCCAAAAACTGCAGAGGTTAGCTTGGGAAATTTTAATCAAATAAATTAGTTACATGATTAGTGGTTTTGTGGAGAAAAACAAAAGAAAATGAATTTGCTTTAGAAACACACATTTTACACATGGCAAAACTTTATCTATTATGAATTTACTAAGGTAGCATAAATGTACATTTTAGTGTTAAAGATTTGTGTATTTAAAATTAGGGCCAATGTACAAATTCATACAAATGATTATTGATCTATTGATTTTTGTGGTGTCAACCATGCAATTGTTAGTTCTCCCTATGCTCTCTGAAGATCTTGAAAGTATAAAGGGAAAGCCAATTTGAAGACTCCTGTATTAGAGAAATGAAGGATAATGATCTTTTCCATACTTTCTTTGGATCACAAGTGGATCCCATACAATAAAAAACATCTGTAAATTCTGTTTCATGGTAATAGGATGACATGATAGCAAGAAGAACATTTGTGTTTGGAAAAAAAAATCACAGGTAATTAGTTGCTGCAGCATAATAGCATTTTTCAAGAAAAATATAAAAATAGTTCATTGAAGTTGTTCCTAATTTATTCAAGCAATTTATTTCTGGACAGTTTGAAATGCAGCTTATTGATTGTACTTTAGAATTCTTACTTGAAGAAAAGGGTAACAGAAACATAATAGATATTCTGTGCCAAAAGCACATCTTTTAGTAGATGACCTGAAGTTGGCTAACTTCACAAAATCAGTCAGCGCAGAAAGTAGATCAGATAATTTCTGAGTGCAGGTTGGTTTCAGATTACCTTAAAGTAGGCATGATTCATGAAAGTATTAATCTATTTATCCATTGTGGGTTCATATGCAGAGGTCTGGGATTTATCTGTTGAACTAGTATGAGACATTAATTTTACCTGTCCTATGCTGATTTGTTTCTTCTCAGACTATCAATATGGAGGCACACCAGAAACCTCCTAGCTCAGCTGTGAAAAACAAAATTTAATGGAAATCTTAGTTTCTCCCTAGTTGAAATTATAAAGGGAAATTTTCAGCAGCTGATAATAATTTTATTTATATACATCAATAAGGTCAATGTGGTGCTTTGACCATGGAAGGAAAGCACGTAATATAATAGCAATTTAAATTTTAGCAATTCTGTCACCAAATGTTTTACTGTTCTTTGATTTTCAAATTACAGGTACATTTTTAATAATTTTGTAAGGATTCACTGGCAGAATAAAACCATGGTGCCTAAGGCTGAAATTTTATGTTAGGCCTCTAAAATATGTTGACTAAAGTAAAAAATAGATGACTGAAACCTGGGTAGAAATGCTTGAGCTAGCTTTAAACTATCAGAATGAAGATAATAACAGTAAACATGTAAGAGACTGTAGCTCAGCATGAGCTATAAAATAGACTTGGGAAAAAGCATCA
The DNA here is from genome assembly GCA_013397395.1 of Sinosuthora webbiana. NCBI lineage: Eukaryota > Metazoa > Chordata > Aves > Passeriformes > Sylviidae > Sinosuthora > Sinosuthora webbiana. Next base: position 1,056,900 of record VXBN01014501.1, on the reverse strand, counting down.
TAGGAAATAACTCTGCCATAAAATTGGAGGTATTAAAACTAGCCTCTGGCTTAGAACTGATTTTCTGTATTTTTGGCTGAAGTATGAACCAGGCACATCCTGTTTTTTTCTTGCCAGTTTGCACTGTTCTTACCACCAGTCCTTGGCTGATTCCGCGGCTTACCAGCAATTGGTGTTTGAGACACAGGTATTAGCTTTATCTTCTGGGCTTCTGCAGCCAGTGATGCCCAAAACTGGTAGCTGCAAACAGTGGCACAGCAGGCAGAAGCACAGATTTCTGCCTGAGCTCCAAAGGCAGCCTTTGAACAAACTCCTGGTACTCATACTCTCTAGGTACTGCTGAATGCCAGATTAATTTGTGTATAGACATGGGCAGCCTGCTGCACTTTAATTATGCTACAGAGTGGGATGCCTCTGTATAGCTGAAGCAGTCAATCTCTCTGACTTGTAGACAGTGATATTGAAGCATTTGCCTTTCCCATGAATGTAGTCAAACATGATTGAAGAATGTTTCTTTTTACCTGGTATTTTATTATGGCATATAGTTTATCCCATCTGCAGTATAAGGGTAAATGCAAAAGGCAGATAATTCACCATCATATCGACAGCAGAACATTTTCTCTACATATCCCTGATAAAATTTGAATTCAGTTAATTTACTTTTGCGTAAGCTTTGCCTTTTATTTCGTATTATTTGTGGTGTGAGTTATTACTGACATTTAAGAACTCAATTTTATAGCTGTATTCAAAATGGGATGCAGGTAAATAAAAAATGACATTCTACATAACGCAATATAAAAGGTTATTAAAAATGCAAATTTTAGAAGCTCATCCATGCTCATATTTAGGGCTATTGGAAGTCATAGAGCACCCCATGAAACAAGAACAAATGCCTTCTTGCTTGTGGTAAGATGGAGTAGGAAAGAGAAAATAAGTAAGCAAGAAATCTCTGGTCTTATCCTGAATAGTGGGCATGGTACCCACCCTTAAGTCAATATTACACCATGTATTAAGAGAAAAATTCTGGAAAAGAAACCCGTCAAATGAATACTTACAACAGTAAGTTGTCTCAATTTACGCTCTGAAGTAAGAAGCAAGCAAGTTTACCCTTTAAATAATATATCAACCCATATCTTTATAAAAGGTAAGAGAACTTGTAGTTTTGATGAGTTTTCTTGGTCATTCATTTCTAAACAAAGTACAACACAAAATCTTAGAGGTTTAGTTTGGACACTGCATGGCAATCCTAATTCTGTGCTGAAATCTAATGAGTCTAACTGGGAATCACTTAAATTTAGAACTGAATGGGGATTTTAGAACCGTTTTGAATAATGATGCTTTAATATTTAACACTTACTTCCGGTGCCATTTTGAGTTTAGGTTTGAGGTTTTGTTTTTTTTTTTTTTGTTAGGAAGAGGGGACATTCTTGGGTTTGTTCTTCCCAACCATTATCTATGTTATTATTTTTGTGGATTAAGAAACAATTACTTGGTCTTTTTTATCACATTTCATATGGTGATATTTTTTGCATTTCACAAGCATCAAAATAGATGAAAAAATATGGAGTTGAAAACATCAAAATCCCCAATTATCTGCTAGATGAAGAGGAATGAAATTTAGCAATGACCCTTGAATATGTATTTTTTGGAATATATTTGGAGAACTACTAGGAACTTGATAATTTCCAAAGCTTAAATCAAAGCTGAATTTATTTCTGTGAGAGATTTTCACCATATAAATTTCATTTGTGCTGTATCGATTGCATTCAAACACTTTATATAATGAGTTATTTTTAATGACACTTAAAATGACAAATTTTCTGATAGAAAGTCATAAGTTTCCTGTACAATTTGACTAAATTTTCTTTCAAGATGCTAAAGCCCTGAACGCCTTCTATTTCTTTCTTCTTTCTCTTTCTCTCTCTTTCTTTCTCTTTCTCTTTCTCTCTCTCTCTTTCTCTCTCTCATTTCTCTTTCTCTCTTTTACACCACACATATTTGTGAGAACTTCATACCACAAAGCATGACTAGTTCCCCAAAGCACTGCTGTTTTAGCTGCTGTTCACACTTTCTTTGACTTCTTTTAATAAAAATTTACCTTATATTTTTTACATGTTTGCATATATACATTTATCATGACATTTGATCTTCTTGTAAATCCAAGATTTTAACCACAGTGGTTATGCACGTATTTTTAATAGAATACTACTTGGGCTGAACTCTTCTAATGATTCTTTTACTGCAAAGGACACCCTACTGATCTTCAAATGAAAGACAAGTCTATAGGCGTAAACCCCATCATGAATTTTGAGCAAGTATGACTGTTTTTGTTGGGTTTTTTTCTGAGTGGATTATTGGGAATACTGGAATATTCAAAACCAGAAACTGCAAAAAAGTCACTATGCATAAATTTGCATTTGTACATAGGTGGATAGGTAATTAAAAAAAAAAAAAACAAAAACAAAAACAAAAAAAACCAAAACAAAAAAAAAACCAAAACAAAACAAAAAAACAAAACACCAAAACAAAACAAAAAAACCAACACCAAGCTTAAAGGACTAGACTAGATGTTTATCAAAAGTTGCAATTAGAAGGGTCATTCTTCCTGGCTTTCAATGTTGCTGTCCTGCCCTGTTGCTGGAAGTGACTACATGCGGCAGAAGGCCATCAGAAGAATAAAAGTCTGATCCACAGGCATCCTGAGATCCTGAGTTTTACATGCTGGCATGAGGGTGAGCTGAGATTTCCAAATGAAATGTGTCATCATCCTTGACACTCTGCCAGCCTCAGTAGAGAGGCTTGAATGGGAGTGAGAATTTTCCATATATCTGCTCAGAAGAAGCTCTGTTGCTAAAACTAGTCTAAAACAAGACTTCATGGCTTTTCCTAACCAAAGCTCTGCACAAGTTGTTCCTGAGCCAGTTACTGATCAGGTTGCCAAGGGAGATTGAAAAATAGCCATTAGGTGTTTTTAAAAGCCTCTTAGAAAAAGATATATTCCTCATCATGGAAATGCAGCTGAGGCTGCCTTCAAGGCTAAATGATTAGTTAAGGCTTCTTCCACTTTGACTTCTACTTTCTGGAATTTCATGTTCACTTTTACATGATTTCACACTAATTCTTTTAAGCCCTGGTGAGAAAGTGAGAAAATATTTGCTTACGTGGAAAACAAGCGCATAGAGCAATTAAGAGATTTGAAGGACAAGCTGATAATGAATCCAAGATGGAACTCAAGGAAACTAGTTTCTGGCCAGCCAATAGACAGTGGTCCACTTCAGAAGTTCCAAATAAACAAGGCAACCCATTTTGATGTCATTTTTCTTCAGTCACTGCAGAATTGTACAGAGAATAGAAAACATCATTTTGATGAGGTTTAGACATAGCCCACTGGGAATCCATTTGACCTGCAGCCTTTTCTCCATTTTTTCACATTTATTTATTGATTCTATTGATTAGGGAATCTGTTTTATGTGAAGCCTTCGTTTGTTCTTGTAGAACATTCTTTAGCAGCTGTTATAGTTCAGACTGAGTGGTATGATAAGACTTAAACTAATACAGAGTAATATTTTCACACTGATAACAGCACTATCAATAAACCTCACTTTTAAAAAAAAATTTGAACTATTTTTTAGTATTTTGACTCTGATGGCAATGTGGTCTGTTCTGCATGGATAAGAAAAAAAAAGAAGCTTGAAACAGCAAAGTATTTTCTACATAGATAATGTTTTTATACAGATTTTTCTTCCATCTTTAACATTTTCAATTTAAAAAATTGTTTCCTATCCAAGTTATGGCTTAGTTTTCCAGATAAATTATGTCAGACCACTGAAAATCAACACATTTTTCATTGCAATATTAACGTATCCAAGAAATGTTGAGGGATTTTGCATGGTAGTTTAAATTCACTTTCATGAATAAAGGCAGGACACAAATTTTCATTGTGATGAGAAAATTTTGAGGCAAAAGATTCCAGGTAATTTACAGAACCACTGCTAAATACCTACTAAAATTGCAAAATGTTAAGTCTGTGGTCTAGATTAGATTTTTTGCTTGCATACAAAATGTCTTTGCATCTATATGGTTGAATTTACTTAACAAATTTTATACATAAAACCTTGTAACTTAAAATGCTATGTGAGGTAGCAAGTAAAACATCTATTAAAATGTTTTGACCATACTGTGCTGCAGCAACTCAGTGCTCTGCTCAAAAGCTTTTCTATCAAAGTGCTGGCCAAAAGAACAGACTTTTATTGTCTGTGATCAATTAGGACAGGTAGAAATTGCTGCTGTACCAAAGAATTACATTGTTTAAGATGAAATAAAACATCAAGTACTGCATACCATTCTGCTCTTTGCAAAGGAAAAAGGCTGCACTAAAATTGCAGTAAAAGTACTGCATCCACCTTTATGCTGCTTCACTGAGGAGATTACAAAGCTCCCGTTTCTTCAATGATTTGTGTAATCTAACTTCTTTGTTTTCATATTATCAAGAAAGATAGACAGGGAAATAAAGACATTTTGACAATTTCTACTAGCTCCAAGCTGGTTCAGATTTGCTATACCTGCCAGCTGACCCTCATTTCACATGTCAAACTTCGCATTTAATTCAAGACAGAAAAATTGCCAGCCATCTGAATTTCACTTAGTTTAGCTGCTTCTGGTTATCCTCTTACTTTCCACTTCTTTGTGGTCTTTACTGCTGCTGAGGATGTCAGGATCATGTAGAAAAAGAAGGGTCGGTTTTCAAATATTAATGATCATTTCAAACAGATGGAGAATTCAGAGGTGGCTGGATGGAAACTGCTCAAAACTCTTTTCCTGTCTAAGGGGTAGGAATGAGCTCTTTAGGCAGAATTTAGTATTGCTGGGAAAATTCTTAAAGGGCCAGGTTCTACCAGTTTTATGGTTGTGCAATATTCACTCCACGTATATGAGCAAGCTTACAACACCAGGAAATAAACAGTATTTTGTGCAAGATAAAAGATAACTCTCAGAGCCGCAGAGAGGCACTTCAGTGTGTCACATGTTATCTTTGGGTCTTGCCTTCTGCAGGAGCTGTCCCTCATAGCTGTGATATGGTAGGGAGACAAAGATTTTCAGCCTCTACTTAGTTTCAAACTCTGCAGTTATTATAAACTAGAAGTCACTGTCTGTCATACTTTTGCTGCCACTCAGCACTGTACACCATCCCCTCCCTGCTTCTCCCACTGTGGTCTTTGTTACCATCCCATTAGTTCTTTCATAACCTTCAAGTCTAAAGCAAATAATGTGTCTATTGTAAACCCAAACCCCTGCAATTATATTCTCCAGAAAACTCAGTAAATGCCACATACCCTGGGATGGATACAGAAATGAATACATTTGCAAGGTTTTAGGCCTCAGATAAATATATCTGCTTTGTTTCCACTATCAAGTTATCAAATTTTCATGAAAACAACAGATTTTATGTTATTTTCAAAGACAGGATACCAATTTCAGCTCAGAAACACTCAAAGCCACAGACTCTTGTAGCCTGAGAGGCAGCTCTAAGGTAATATCATAGTATTCTGGCCACAGACAGTCTTGTCCAATTAAACACTATTGATGATTAGAAATCGAATACTAGAATAGAAGGTGAGTAGTCTTCTTATTAACAAACTATGATTTGGGAAGACACACACTGGTTCAAGAATTTGAAATTAAAAATATTTATAATTAGTATTCTAGATATCTTCAGACATCTAAAAGAAGAGCTAATGCACACAGTAGTGTTACAAATTTATAACAGGTCAGGCATATTAGTTACTGAGAAAGGTGTAACACATTCCCCTCCTATTGCTACATGCAGAGAGAATGTGCTTGATCTGCATTTGATCTGCATGAGTGATGCAAAGATTTTCCTTATTCTGTTAGTATTTCTTACCTTCTGCTACCTTGGAGGCCTTAGAAGGGCAGTAAGCACTAGAAGGAAAAAGTATATTTTAGACTTAGATTGGAAAAGAGGAAGGTGAAGAAAAATATTATCTCAGCTGACCACACAAAAAAGGTAATTATGCACTTACAAGGTCATTCAGAGAAGGAAAATAATGGCTTTCCCTTCCTTTTGAGGTTGTGAGTCAAAGATACTTTGAGAATGTGGGTACAGATTAGAGTTCAGTCTTCATCTCCTTTTGAACTCCTCTTACTTTCCAAATCACCTTGACCCTTTATTTGGTGATTGGACATTTACAAGTTGTTTGCTGACTGACAAAAAGCAACGTCTCAGAAACTGTGTGTAGATGTTCCCCAATGCCAACAATCTTATGATGAAAACATGAAAATGTCTATTTTAATAAGATTAAGATTTTAAAGGTTCTTGCTTCTACAGTACACTGTACTGTTCTACAGTGGACAGATCAGTATCCAAAAGATATCAACATTAGATGTAAATATTTTTTTTTTTTTTTTTTTTTTTAGGAGAAAGAAAAGATGAGATGTCTTTTCACTTCTAAATTTGGATCACATGGAAACCTCTTAGTCAAAAGTAGAATGTGATTTGAATATGGACCTAAATTTTAGCTGCCACTCATTATCAAGCCCACTTATCTTGGACGGAAAAAGACCTATCTATGGGAAGAAACAGACCTATCTAAAATATTTATTTTATTTGAAGCCTATCTTCTGTATATTGTACTTTGCTCTGTAATGTAAAGTGCATCGTTATGTAGCACCAAGAAAGCAGAAGTACTGGAAAACCTGCAAAAGAATAATAATCCTTTATGACTATTTCCTTTTGTATTCTTTTGGCTGTAAGAGATGAAATGTTTTCAGCAACTGTCAACACTGTGTAAACAAAACAGTCACTAATTTAGAAGGTTTTAAGTGAACTAAAAGCACATGAAAACAAATATGATGATAAAGAAGAAGCCAGCTTTTCTTCTTTGTCAATTTTTCCTTCACAAATAAGAACAAGAGTTAGCAGGAAGAGAGAGTAGGAATGTCACAAACATGTCTATAAAAAGTTTTTTTGTCTTTTATTGAAAAACAGAATACCAACCTCTCTCCTCCCTTCTTGGCTGCTCACTTACATTTTATCAGTGCAGCCACTTAAGAGAGACCAGCTGAAAACACAACAGACATGGTTATTTATGCCCAGGTGTTGAAAGTGCTGGTGAGCACTGGTCACTGTGTTGAACTTTGTCAGTCGTTTGTGTCCTTGGACAGCCCTGGAATGGCTTCTGAAAAAAGATTTTGAAGTACTTTTTTTTTCTTTCAGTCAGTCTGGTTCCCTTGTTATATCTAGCTGGCTCTAGTACTTCTTTAGTGCTAATATCAATAATAAAAATGTTTCATACCTCTGAGGAATTATTTTGTTTGGGATTTTTTTTTCTGAATTTAACTTCCTGAATCTGTTCTTAATCCCTTACTAAATATTGTTGGCAAGTATTAGTGAGCAAGATTAACTGTAATGTGTAAGCTTTTTTTAGTATCTGCAAAGAGCTGTCAGTAATCCCCATTTAGGCATGGATCTAATTCACATGTGCTTTTAGAATTGAAGAATGACATTAGAATGACAATGAGAATATTTCAGAATTTATTTAAATAAAAACAATTTGAAAATTAATACATTTATGTAACCTTATTTTTATGCAGGTTTTAAATTTTCATTAGAAGAAATGTAGTTCACAGAAGAAACTCAACTAAAGCAGTCTGAAAATAAACCAATCCTATGCATTTTAGCTTGCATCATTTCTATATTTATATTGTTCACCCGTGAAAGGAAGGTATTTACTAACTTTTTTAGTTCAAATAATAACCACAGACAAAATTTTAGTTTCAGCAATACAAAAGTAAAACTTTTTAAGTTACCTCAGTGGTATCAGCAGTAATTATTATCATGTTTTCATTTTCTGTTAGCTGAAATAAAATAAGAGTGTTTAAGTATTAAGCCTTAATAACAATATACGATAAAACAAGTAACTAAGCACGTAAATGGTTACAATTTATAGTTAAATCTTCATACTCCTTCTTTAGAAGTTAGATAATCTGGACTCATATCATTGCAACTCTATTACTTCTTCATACAATATTAATTACTGATAGCCTGTGGATCTGAAACATACTGGGTTCATAAAAAAATTAAATTCCCAAATTATCTATTAACCATTTATTTTTCCACTGTGTTGGTTTATGGCCCAAAGGATGCCAAATGCAATACATTGTGAATATTTTCATTATTTGGGTTCTAAATTTTTCAAGAATAAATTAGAAGGTTATTAAGTACCTGGGCTAATGATCTCTACTTTTGCTCCAAAATAAAATGGGACTGACATCTAATCAAGATTCAAAATCTTGTTTCTTTCTGTTACAGAAGGAATTTGTAATGATATGGTTGTTCAATTTCTTTTCCCAAGGATATCAGTTAAGCACCTTTTACCAGACTCAGAACTCATGTAATACTATATGGGAATTTGAGACTGTGAAATGAATGCCAGACAGCAGAGCAGCGTGACTGTCTGAGGCGTGATCCTTGCTGACTTTCACTTCGTGTCATCATTTACTGTTGTGCAAAGTGGATACAGATTGCTCACAAACCAGGTTTTTCCACCAATGTTTCTGTGAACTGAGTACACAAGGCACTGAGTACACAAAAGTGATTCTATAAGGGAATGCTGTTAATTGAAAGAGCTAGAACATTTGCTTAAGCACTGAGCAAAGATATGGAAGTCAAACTACACATGCAGTTATGTTGTCCAGGCTTTACTGTCCACAGTTTGCTGCTTTACTTCCATAGGGAATGATTGAAGCCAAACCTTGGAATTTCTCAGAGACCTATTGATCTGCAAGATTCAGCCCATTGGTCAAAGCAAATCTGACATGACTTAATTGGAAGTTAAAATTTTAAAAAAGGATCACTTGCAGGCAGGTTTATGCTATACAAGCTGGACTGGGTGCACCTATACTTTGAAATTACTCTGTTCTAGTTAATTGAATTATGAAGTATGTTAGAAAAGATTAGGAAATATATATGAATACGTTTTTTATTTAACATTTTGAGACAGTGACATATTTAGTAAGTAAGTATTAAATGGTTCCTCCACTCCATTTTTTTTTTCTTGGTTAAGACCATTCCTAAGCATTTAGACACGAAATGAGGAATGGAAAATGTTCTATCAGCCTCATATTCTAAAATGACTAACCCTAACATAAAAATCAAATCCACTGGATGCTTTTGAAAATTCAATATTCTTCTTTTATATAAATCTGAACTACGAAAATGAGACTGAGTTTGTAGATATTTATTTGTATTAATAAAATATGTGATCAAAAATTTAAATAACTGCAGTGTGGGAGAAAACCACCAAGCTCTCTGAAAGACTGTTCACAGTATTTGTGGATCCAGTTGTGGATCTCTCAATTTACGACTCTGTATTCCATGTATTCTATACATATTAATATGTATTCATCTGAAATCTTTTCAGTTCACTTCCTTTTTACTTATTCATCTTTCTATAACTGCAGACAAGTAGCAGGTAATCAGAAATATCTGTGTCTGGTTATGTTTACATCTAATGCCATGTCCTTTTTCACTTGTTAAGGTAGGATGAAACTTGCTGCAACCAACAGCTCCATAAAAAAGACCTAAAAAGAGACATAATTTAGGAAATTTAAGGAATGATAAATGAATGCATTAGAGTGTATATGTTCAGATATGAAATAAAAAACCTTCATAAACCAAATCTGTATATGCTCCCATTTTTTCACACAAATATTGAGCATTCTGGGATGATTTAAAAATCACAGCCAATTTTATTAACTAAATTTTATAATGGGAGACTGAAAAATGTGGGAAAATATCTTAAATAAGATCCTATAATAGTATTTTCATTTTCTCTTTTCACTGAGAAATATATATATATTTTGTGTGATATCCTGCCCTTACTCACATTGAGAAGCTCCTTACTCCACAGGCATTCCTGAAATCAATCTTTCTGAACACTTTTAAAAGCACATTTAATAAAACAGGAAAGGACAAATATGCTGGAGAGACAGAGGAATGAGGGGAAAAAATGATGAGAAACTAGTACAAACATCCAGGTTAGAGAAAAATGAGTATGAGGCAGTAATCAAGGCACCCAGAGCAGAGATTCCCTCTGCAGCCCATGGAGAGAACCATTCTGGAGCAGATATACACAGTGCAGCCCACGGTGATCTCTCTGTTGGAGCAGATAGATATTTCCTGAAGGAATTTGAGCTCATGGAGAACCCACGCTGGAACAGAGTTTTTCCTGAAGGACAGTGGAGAGAACCCACCCAGGAACAGGGGGAAAATATGAGGGGGAAGAAGCAGCAGAGAGGAACTGCTACATACTAACCATAACCCAGGTCCCGGCAAGCCCTCTGCACTGCTCAGAGGCTGCTGGATAGAAGAATTGGGAATGAAGGATTAAAGTGGAGACTGGAAATAATGTAGGTGGTGAGGGTAAAAGTTCCTTTGTAAATCCTGGTTTTGTTTCTCAACATCCAAATCTATTTAGGTTGGAAATCAAATAATATTCTCCAAATCAAGTCTGTTTTGCCTGTGATGGCAGGACGTAAGTGACCTCCCTGTCTTCATTTCATCACCAAGTGTTTCCTCTTATTTTTCCCTCCTGCATGTTTAGGAGAGTTGGTAAATGTGTTTAATCTAGCAGATTGCCATTTGTTCAACACAACCAAAAACCATCATTTGAATGCATCAGCTGGTTCATCCTGCATTTACGATCTTCTAAAAATGCCAAAACAACTTGAAGCATGTAAATATTTAATTTGAAGCATATTGTAACATTTAGAAGCTGTAAATCATGAGTGTCTACAGCACTTTTTCTTCAAACTAGGCCTTAACCAAGCAATCATATAACTGTCAGAAAGTCAAAAAACTCATTCAAGTCACATTTTTATTTTCAGCTTCAATCTGCTCAGAAAAAGACTCTAAAGAATAAAAAGAATCCAAAAAATCACCCGACCTTATTTTAAAACAGTTGAAAATTTGGTATAAATTCAGAAATACAACCTAAGCAGAGGATTGCAACTGTGACTTTTAAAACTGAATGCTGTCAGAAAGAAAGAAAGGTTCTATAGAGACACTGAAGAAGAATACCTATATTCTTCATATGTTTGATATAATAGATATTTAAACACTTAGATGTTTTCCTTCTCGTATTTAAATGTATGTTTTAATTTCATGTTTCTAAAATGCATGCTTATATAAAACAGGCTCTACACAGCAATGTAGTATGCATCACTTACAAGCTCAAAGAGCATAAAAGAAGAAATATAGGGAAATGATTTTCTGTGGATCAGATTTGAGGTAGAGTAGCCTTCCTTAGGTAAAAAGCCTGTATAGTTACCTGTGCTCCAAAGATTGACAGTCCTATTTCAGTAAACTTTATTGTCCATACTAGACCATTACAAAATGTAGTAAGAGATAGAACAAATTTTATTTTTAAGTTGACTTTTTGTGCTTACAGCATGTGATGAGGGACAATGCTATCACAGCTCAGGCTTTCTCAGGCTTAATGACTGATCTAAATTGGAGCTTGGAGATAAGAGACATTCTTTAGTGATGCCTCAGTTGTCATTGACTGCTATGAGCAATTTTAAAGCTATTCAGGATGAGAATTGCCAGCTTGGGTCTGAAGAAGGGGAAAGTGGTACATACGACTGGAAGCTGGCACAAATGCTATTGAATTAAAAAAAAAGAGAAAATAAAACTCCAAAGGATTATATTACTTTTATATATAGGTGATAATCAAAATTATATATAGCATTATACATCATTGGGGAAAGACATAGTGGATCTACAGCGTACAATGTAAGCAGTAACTGTGACAAGACAAAAATTAAAGTCTAGGCACGTTATAGATCAGCAGCAGCAGGATGACTGAAAATGAAATGTTCTAGGCTAAAGACAATAAAGAAGTCAAGTGTAGAGCAGAAGTTTCCCTTCTGACTGTTGATCTCAGAATTTTTTTTTTTTTTCTGACAGAATTATCCTGCTTCTTGCACACAGCATAGCATATTTTCCATCTAAATTATAATTATTAGAACCGCACGTACTTAAGACAACTAATGTGTCCAATCTTAATAAGGACAGAGGCTTGTGTTTGAGTGAGAAAGGGTTATAACTACTCTCTTCTTTCAGATGTTCTGGGGGAGGTGTATCTTCAGAATTGCTGTGTCTTCTGAAAAGCTCACTTCAAATCCAAAATCTGCCTCTTGAACAGCATTTACAGAGCCAATGGGTATGTTGTAACACATTGGTTTCACATAACAAGGAACATCCTGCAGCAATATCTGGGTCTCATTGAGGCTTACAGTCTTGTTCAGAGGACAAATTTGGCCATCAGTGCATCTTCAGAACAGCCTCCCAAAGACAATATAAGTTTTTGTACTGTTTTTGATGGCCAGGTTTTGGTAGAGGGGGGCTGCAGGGGTGGTTTTTGTGAGAAGCTGCCAGAAGGTTCTGCCATGTCCAGCAGAGCCAATGCCAGGTGGCTCCAGGATGGATTTGCTGTTGGTCAAGGCCAAGTCAATCAAAAATAGTGGTAATGACTTTGTGATAACTTATTTAAGAAAAAAACAAGAGTTATTGTAGAAAGGTAATTGCAGTCAGAGAAGAAGAGAGTGACAAAATGTGAGAGGAACAGCTCTGCAGACGCCAAAGTCAGTGGAGAAGGAGAGGGAAGACATGCTCCAAGCACTGGAGCTGAGATTTCCCTGTGGGGCAGACCATGGTGAAGCAGCTGTGCCCCTGCAGCCCATGAGGATGCAGAAATCCACCTGAAACCCATGGAGGAGACCTGCTCTGGAGCAGGTGAATGCCTGAGAGGAGGCTGTAAACCTAGGAGAAACCTGTCCTGGAGCAGGCTCCTGGAAGACACCTGCAGGCCTGTGGAGAGAGGAGCCCATGCTGGAGCAGGTGTCTTGGTAGGACTTGTGATCCTCCAGGGGATCCTCACACTCGAGCAAGCTGTGACTGCACCCCATGGAAGAGTGACCCACATTGCAGCAGCTTGTGGAGAACCGTTGCCCATGGGATGAACTCATGTTGGGGACGTTCCTGGAGGACTGTCACCTATGGGAGAAACCCCACACTGGAGAAGAGAAAGCCTTTCCTCCTGAGAAGTACCAGAAACAATTTTTGATAAACTGACCATAACCCCCATTCTCCATCTCCCTTAGGTGCTGAAGGAGAAGGAGGTAGAGCTTGGGAAGAAGGAAGGGGTGGAGAAAAGGTGTTTTAAAAATTCTGTTTACTTGTCATTATCCTGCCCTGATTTTGTTAGTCATTAATTCAATTAATATCCCCAAGCTGACCCTGTTTTGCCCATGATAGTATTTGATGAGTGAGTGATTTCTCTCCCAGTCCTTGTCTCAGTTCATTAATTTTTTGTTATATTATCTCTTCCCTGTCCAGCTGAGAAGGGGAGTATTAGAGTGGCTTTCATGGGTAACTAGCATCCAGACAGCGTCAACCTAGCACAATTGTCTTCGGTACTAATGTTACAAGTACTGACTACCTGTGGTGGCATCACAAAAAAAAACAACAGAAAATGGTTTGTTGATTAGGAATCCTGTCTCATAAACTAAAAAATTATTGGGCAGCACAGGCTTATTTCTGATTTTTTTTTTTTTTTAGGTTTGAGATTAAATGAGGCAAAGAAGCTTTATCAATAATGTCAGGCTCAAAAATACACATCACAATTTCAAGGAACTTTATTGACTACAGTTTATTCTATTGTTTATATTTATTCTGTTTTACATGATCTTGATTAACATAGGTACATAATTCTATATATTAGGTATAATGTTTTTCAACAGAAAATATGTTTTATCTTTGTTTAAAATTGATTGGTATGTTTATATTATTTGAAGATTTCAGTAGGAAGGGGGTTTTTATTATTATTGATCTCTTTCTGAGCAAATATCACAGTTTTCTGTCTCTACCTTTTTTCTCCCTGTAAAGATTTGTGGGCTTGTGTTTTATCTCGGAGGTAGATATAATGCCATAGAAATGGTTTCCAAAAGGGTCCCAACTTTCACAAATATTCTGGTTAAAATATTCAGAACTTAGTGAAATTTACTTAGATAATGTATTTAGAAAATCTGTGTTGCCAAAAGAAAAAACTCATGGTTTTGGTATATTTAACATTTATCCTGAAAAGTGACAGAACTTTAAGATGCTGTATTTTCTTGCTGTGCACAGTTTGATCACTCTCCTGATTACTAAAGTATAGCTGCACTAGGGAGATTTTCCCTGTAATTTATTTGTTTTCAAAAACAAAAAAGGAGAAAAGATAAAAGGTCAACAGTGTTGTCTGGAAAATCCTATGACTTAACCAATTTCAGAAATAGCAGATCCAAATGAATACTCCGCTTCTTTGCAAATCAAGTCCTATGGATTCCTCCTCTCTCATTTTACTCACTTTATAATCATGGACAATTCCAGCTTAAAATCTTTGTTTTCCCATTTTTTCTTTTCTGTGAGAAATCAAGCATTAAGGAGGATGATTTTAAGCATTCTCACAGACAGAGAAATAGTGATTATCTTAATTCACCATCTCTTCTATAAATTTAGACTGTTGACTTGGAAATGAAAGGAGAAAAAATTATGCAGAAACTATTAATAAAGAAGTTCCACAAAAACCTAAATTCCCCAGGTGAAAAACTGTTCAAATAACTGAATTATTTTACAAGAGATCCACAGGGGCATAGCATCAGTATTTGGAATCATTCTTGAAAACAAAGGGAATGGTTGAAACATTGATTCATGATATATGAACTCTCAGATATTTCTTATTAGCAGAAAATGTACCATTTTGGATATGTTATTCAACAGATATGTAGGTATTCAAAGGCACAGCATTTCTGAGATAAAGGAATTCACCTTGTTTTACACTACTTGTGTTTGAAACTATCCAATTGTTTCTTGAGATACCTAGAGAGAAAATAAGTGATTCAGCTTTCTCCTCTATCACAACTAGGCTCCTGTTGCTTGTAGATATGCACTCATTTTTTTCTAATTATAGTTCAATTAATATATTAACAATTTTGATAGATCTAGAGGGTATATTCATTCTTTTTACTTATTAATTCAATTTATTACTGTATTTCTCTCCAGTTTTGCACTAGGGATGGCTCTGCATGTTGTGCTTGAGCATACTTTGTTACTACGGACATGCAACCTTTTAAAATGCTTTCTGGATTAAAGGAAAGCAGTTGTTTTGGGCTTCCAGAATGGCCAAATTCTTTTTGCCAAATTCATGTTCCCTTTCTTTTGGCATGGTAAAGACAACCCTTACCTGGGTGTTTGGGTTTTTGTTTGTTTTGGGTTTGGCGGCTTCTGCTATTTTTTTTTTTTTTTTTTTTTTTTTTTTTTTTTTTTTTTTTTTTAATAGGGCTCCTAAGGGGCCTCTTTTACTTCCTAGGAGTCATTTGATCTTGCTCAGGCTTCTAGCATTGCCTAAATTTTAGATAGCACCTGAATTAGCTCTTCTGGACTGAACATCTTAATTTTCTACATAGCCAGTGGGGTAAAAAAGATATTTTTACAGCCTCCTTGAAAAGTCTTACTGACTTTGTATCTAAACCTGTGGAAAGCATTCACCTCCCAGCGGGCCATCTAGAAATCTAAAAATATTAGACGACATTAAAATATAAGTTATGACTAGTGAGTGCAAATCAACTTGTACAACATATAATACACAATATATCTGCTGATTCTAAGCATGTTTTGCATACTGAGTAAATTAGACTGCCCTAAAAAGTCAAATTTAAGTCTAAACCAGATATTTTTCTGTCATACACATTATCAAGTAACCCTCTTCTTTTAAACACTGAGGAATTCTTTAACAATATTTTCCCTCCATCCAATTGACTTTTTGGAGATAGATAAGTCAAAGTATATAATCCTATTGATTCCTTTCTCCTCCTAAACTAATGCATTCATTTTTCGTAACACAGATTTCAATGAAGGACTAAAAAGAGGAAAAAGAATCCTCTTTATTAATATAGTTAGGAATATACACTTATTAATAATAAATAATAAATAATAATAAATATTTATTTGGCATGCCAGAGTTTAAAATACAGCCTATTGAGGTGACCTTAAATTCTGTATCTGGCGAGTTTTTATCTTTTTAAGCAGCTCTATTTTATTTTTGTAAGTACACTAACAAAGTTTGATATTCGTCTACTGGGACAAAAAAAGTGCAAGAAATAAAACCCTGCAGCTATGAGAATAGTTTATAATTATTTTGCAAAAGCATGTCCTACATTTATGAATAAAAGTCTGATTTATAATCTTGATAAATTACTTCTGTAATAACCAGGGGTTGTTTTTCTTCTTTTATTCATAAAATGAACATAGGTCCCAGTTTCCCAGGATCGGAAGACATATACATATTATAATTGAGACCACTCAAAGTATGCAAAACCTCTCCAAAGTTATAAATTTTACAATGCCTTACATGTATGCATTTCACAAAGCATGAAGTAAAATTCAGTTATTGAGACAGCATAATAAAATACGTTTATCTAAATGTTCTCTTTTATCTGAAAAGGATTTAAATAGCAATAAGATAAGTTCCTTTCCTAAAATGAAGAGCAAGAATAATGTTCACACAACAGAATAAATCCACCAAAAAAAGTGTTGGAAACAGTAATATATGTTCTTATCATATTATGAGGCTAATATAATTTGTTGTGCTAAATTTAACATGGATGTTTCTCATTTATTTTAATTAAATAATACTTGAAAAAGTGTATGCCAAAGGACATGTAATTTCTGTAGTTTGAAGGGAAAAAAAAGATGTTTCTTGTATAGTTGCCTAACACTCTCTTCTTAATCTCACCCTTGCTCTCACTCTTCCTTTTTTTTTTTTTTTTTTTTTTTTTTTTTTTTTTTTTAATTAAGTTTATGCAGAATAAACTGAGGTTTACAGTTGCAGAGAATAGTAATGACTTAGGATAAATCAAAACTTCAGGTTCCCTGGCCTTGTGAAGACTCTTTAGAAATTTCTCATTGATTTTAGGAATATTTGCCATTTACATATTTTTTCTTCCAAGAAAACAGAAGGTTTTTTAAAAAAATTGGGATTTCCAAAGTATTATTCAAGTTATGTCACTTTCTATAAGATTGTTATTTATCAGACAGTTCAGTGTAGTAGGACTATTCTATTTTGCACAGGTGTTTGTATATCAAGGCAATCGTGTGCTTCTTTTGGTATGGTAATAAGGAATGGAACATTTTTTTTCTAATTCTCTTGTCTATTGGAAGTGTGCTTTCTTTCTCTTGTGTTTTAGTTTGGCATTTTTGTTTGGTTTGTGGGGTTTTTTATTTGGTTGGTTGGGTTTCTTCATTTTCTTTATATATGTCATTTAACCTACTTGAAAAATAGTAACAGCAATGCTCCTTGCAGTTGAGCTTGACTCTACATTGATAGTTCTTAACTCTCTGAGAAAATAATACCTTAATCCAGATCTGCCCTACAAAGATATGCTTTATCCTCACCAGAGAGTAAGTATGTCACAAGGTAACAGCTGTTGGGAACTCAAAGTAGCCTTTTTAATACACTTTGATTTTGAAATCTGTGTAAAATCAGTGCTAGGAAAGAAGGTGGGCTTCATAGTGCCATTCTGGATCACCTGCAGGGAAAGCTGGTCCTTCTTCCATGAGAAATTGCTGATTGTGTTCACAATGATTTCATCACTGTAGTCACACTATTTGGCAGTTGGCTTTGACCTCCTCTGGACCTCATGTAACACCCTGTGAGCTAAATATTTTTGTGTGAGACAGAAAGGAGACCCTGTAATTGAAATATTTTTTATGTGAATAAGGAAGGAGACCCAGAAGAAAATTTAGGTGTGTAGTGAGAATATTATAGGAGTTCAGGTCCTGAAATAAAGTAGGAAACAAATTTGAGGGTATGGAAAATTTTATGGGCACTCATTGAAGTTAAATTTTTCCAAACACACTGCATCTCTGCACACCAGCAGAGGTAGTGAGCAGATCAATGAAAGAAACCCAAATTGCTGACTTCCAGAATGAAGCATTGTGGGTGCTACTGTAGAAGACTTCAGCATCTAAAAGGAGGCCCATCTGTGATTCTCCTAAACTACTGATAATCTCTGGACAATCCCATTTTCATTCAGTCTCTATTAGTGGTACCCAGGCCAGAACTGGTTAATTTAAGCAGAGCTGATTATGGAGGCAAAAGCAAAATGGATATGTGGTAGGGCCCAGATACATATTTAATATTTTTTTTTTTGTCTCTCTGATAGCAACTATAAATAGCCAAATGAGACTATAAGCCTATACTTCAGATCAAAAATGGTATCATTAAAAATATGTATTTGTTAGGAGATTGTAAAATTCTACTTTGAAATGTTCTGTCCCTTCTAAAACAAGGGTTATTTTGAGGGATGCTATAACCACGAAATAATGCAGGTTTCTGCAAATTTCAAGCAATAGCTTATAAAAATGCCCAGGGATGCACAGGCTTGGAAAAGTTTATGTAAAAGCAGAACAATATTTTTTGGTATTTCTAAGTGTTCTAATAGTTGTTAATTAGTTTATAAGATGCAAAATTCTTATAAAGAAAGCAGAATACTTCTATGACTGGACCTTATTTAAATGCCACTTCACCTTTAAGTACTTTGAGTATACATAGTATTTAAGTACATTTTACAATACTGAATGTTGAGCTATTTTATTAAAATAAAAATCTGCCTACCGTTTCATTTTCTAAAATTAGTTAAGATATAATATAATTTCAGTCTACTACAAGAGATGCATAAACCACTGAACAATCTAAGTATCAGCAATGTAAAAGAATACTCATTTTCCCCCACATTTTCAAAGATGAAAAGAAAAGAAAAGAAAAGAAAAGAAAAGAAAAGAAAAGAAAAGAAAAGAAAAGAAAAGGAGAAAAGAGAGAAGAGAGAAGAGAGAAGAGAAGAGAAGAGAAGAGAAGAGAAGAGAAGAGAAGAGAAGAGAAGAGAAGAGAAGAGAAGAGAAGAGAAAAGAAAAAAGAAAAGAAAAGAAAAGAAAAGAAAAGAAAAGAAAAGAAAAGAAAAGAAAAGAAAAGAAAAGAAAAGAAAAGAAAAGAAAAGAAAAGAAAAGAAAAGAAAAGAGAAAAGAAAAGAGAAAATTCAAACATAAAGAAAATCATTTAATATGTCAGCAACAAGTCTGGTAAAATTCTAAATCAAATAAAACTGAAAAAGCATTAGTTTTATAATAGTTCTGATTCCATTAAGTAGCCTACATTATATCTGTAACCTTGCAGCAGGAGTTTTTATGCAGTATTAGTAGGAAATGGAAAAGTAGATCTTGCAGAGCTGTTATATTTCCCCTGTAAACCCGGTTAAGGAGGGGGAATGGCAGTAACTGGACTCTCATCTTTTGGCTGTGCTAGTCTGTGTAACCTTACTGACTCATCAAGAAATACTCGCTGTGCCATGGAAAATAAGGGAGTTTCACGCTGCCTCCCTGCTGCAGTGAAGAAAGAAAGATAAATAAATGTCTGAGGGTGAAGTGCGGCACAGGGTTTGGAATAAAACAGTTACTAATTTTTCCCTTTTCCATATTTTTTCTCCCAAGCTAAGGCTTTTATCCTTGTTTAGTCAATGGAGGTCCTTCAGAAGGGTGTTTTGAGCATCTAAGTCAGAACTAGAGTATCTCACCAAGCCAGATGAGGAAAACATCCTGCTAAACAACAGTCCTCCTGCCACCACAATATATTGTATGCTGACTTTGTCCAGACTAGTAAGTGAGCGACCCTGCAGGTATTGTTCCAGTCTTTTTCTTTTTTTCTCCGAAGAAAAGTAGTACATGTCATTGCTTAAGCTCAGAAAGTGTAAGTGAAGGCATATTTCAAGGAGTCATCAACTGATTGGTTCTGTGGCCTGTTCTTATTCTTTCATGTTGTGCATACTAGCTATGCTGTCTCCCATCTCCTAGATATTTTAGATGTTCTTAGATGTCTCATTTCTAGTTAATGTTTCTCTCCCAGATCCTCTATTGATTTAGTTACACCAATCAGTGAACACAGTTTTGTTTTAGAAAAAAGAAGGGGACATAAGGCTTCTAAACGTGATTTGTTTCCTTTTCTGTACATTCTTGAAGAGCAATACTAAAGACCCCATGTGAATTTCGTTTAACTTACTTTAGGCCTTTCTAAGGAACTTATAACAATGCCTGTAACACATTTCTTTTATTTCTCTTTCTGAGTGACAAATACCAGGTCAGTTATTTATCCTTATAGAGAACAAGGCATTCAGTTAACCTTCCTCTGTATTATAAATAGTGGTGCATATCGGGGCTTGTCCTGCAATTTTCACAGATCAAAAATTTCCATGCATATTAATGAACATTTTGGATTTGTGAGAAGTGAAGGATTTAGTTTCTCAGGTAAATGGAACAAGCACCATTTTTTCTGCTATTTCATGAGACTTTTGAGTTAAAAGGAACTCTCCCATTTTAGGCTTTCATAGAGGAAACCAGATGATGGGTAATCTTCAGTTTCCAAAATTGAAAGTTTTTTATAAAGTACCATTTTTTAAAGTACTAGATTAGACTGAATTCTATTCTTAAATTGGTTCCTAATTTAACAGATAGTTTCTAAGGGAGGGTCTACAGGAATAAAAAGATCAGTTAATAGCTGAAAACCAGAACACGAAGAAATAGGAACCGAATAAGCACCTGAGGACAAGGACTGGTGATCACGCTGTACGTGGACTTTCTTATTTCTAGTTTTGATTTAAAGCTACAAAAATTACTCTTTTTTAGGTATAGCTAAAAATAAAAAGACTAGAACTGGCATAGGTGATAATAGAAACAAAACTGCAACGGCCAAAGCAACCCAGCCCTAGATAGAAAGTTAGTCAGGAATTAATATGCATAAGAAATTCAAAGACTATTAGTTCAATGTGGTAAAATACACAGGTGAAAAAAAATTTTTAAGCTCCACAACAAATGTTGGTTTAGAAGAAAAAATGAACAGATAATGAAAATTATCAGAGAAAGAAGGATTCAGTTAAGTAGATTAGCAGGCATTATAAGGGAAACTGGTAGTCTTAAAACTTTCATTCTTCTTATGCATATCTTACTGTAAACATCTGCAATTTGGGGCTAAAAGTCAAAAATATAGTGTCAAACCAAATAGAATTAAGTTACTTAAATGAATTCTGAAAAATTAAGTAAGTGGTAGAAATAGAAACTGCTGCACTGAGTAAGGTACAAATGCTACATAGATGCTCAGAAACTTTTCTCTTTTTGTAGAGAAAAGTGGTATATAGGAAATATTTACAACAATAAAAATGAATCTCTGTGCAATAAATTTCAAGCTAGCTTGAACTCTATTTAGTCCCATACTTCATCCGTGCTCCAGTGAAGTCAACTGGAGCTTTGCCCTTGAATTTGACAGCAGCAAGCTAAGACTTTAGGCTTAAAAGTTTATAGTGTAGACAGCATTATAGCTTGTTTACTCACTGTCTACCAGAAAAACCAACACTGATGCCAGTAAGCATTCTTAAATAAAATAATTGCTTTCTGGGGCAGGGGGAATGAATATATGTTGTTTTCTTAAATCTGAAAGCACTTGGATATTTTGCCACTTTGTCTTTATTTATGTGTTCCTAAGATGTCCTGAATAAAACTGAACAGCTTGGCAAACTGCAGCAGCTCAGAATTTCCATTTTGCTTTGTTTTCTTCTCAAAAATTTCTACCAACACACTTTTCAGGGAATTTAATATAAAACCCTTGCTGGAATTTCACCTGATATTCTAGACATTAAAAGCAAAAATTAATGTTTAAACAGCAACATATTTCTGTCTGGCGTGTGTGTTGTGTGTGTGCATCCCTAAAAATATACATGCTTGCAAATATGTACATATTCTTTTCTGTATGAAATGGAGAAGTTTTAAACCACTCATAAATTGTATAGCACAGTAGTGTTGAAGTGCTGTTTCTCCACCTTTTTCAATCATACCTTGCTGTCACTAGCTTCTGCTCCAGCCCCAGGGTTCATTACTGACTCCTTGCTTTCTCTCTTGATTTCTTTGCCTCACATTGTTGCCAGCAGCTCCAGTAATGTTGGCCAAATGCCCAAACCAATAATCTAAGTTGAACTTTGCTGTCACAGTCTAAAGTTATAAGGATATCTCAGCACCATGCTCTTTAGGGCTTGTGGTTCCCAGTAAACATAGTCCAGAGTCAAGCTGGCCTATCGCAGAACCAGAAATGACTGAGAAGAGATTATTTGTACTCCAAACCATGCTGTGTCTTGTTTGGAACATAATTATACTTCAGTAGTGACAGATATCACACTCTGTGAAGGCTGCTTAAAAAGATGTAATAAAAAATCCAAAAGTTTGGATTTTCTGGTATTTTTAACTGAGCTACAATATTGTTACCAAAAACATTAACTCCATGTCAAGAGGTTGAAAACATCCTATTTTTGCATTAAATAAAACATGTAAATAAGTAAACTGTATACTTATTTTGGTGTCAGGCTTTTTCATAATTTCCAGAGTATTCTTATGTACTGAAAATCTTAAAGAACAAAAGAACAAAACACATTTAAAGAATATAAATGTGATGTTCAGTTCAGCAATGTCATTTTGGATTAACAGATCCAGATGTACTACTATTGGAATAAAAGCATCTAACACCTTAACTCTGAATTTGTTTCTGTCTCAGTAAGCTTAAAGCATTATTTTTGTTTAGACTTTGTTATATTCCTCAGAAGTAACTAAAAATTAATCCCTACTCTAAAAATACTATACATACAGCTTTGCTTCACTTTCAAGAACTTTAATAAATCCTCTAAGCACTGTCTCAGCGCTCAAAGGGAGAACACTCTAAAAGATACAGAATACAAAATATGAACAGCATCTCAAACAATGTGTATTGTGTCATGGCCTTGCACTCTGAAATTTTGTATTGTAACTATGTAACTCATCCCATCTGTTAATTCAAAGTACTGCAGAATTATGCAGTATGATAGAGACACTGGTAAACACATTTTAGTCTATTTTTTTTTTTTTTAACAAATCAAACCTTACTATACCTGAAAGTTATTAAAAATTCTTAAAATTACTAAAATTTTGTTCTAACTTTAAAATTATGCAAGATCAAAATAAATCATGAACATTCTTAAATTGATTTTTTGTTTCCAGTAACAATAAAGAAGAGGGAGGATGATACAATGGAATTGAAGAGTTGGAGCAGAAAAGAACTTTATAAAGTTACACGAATATTTTATTGAGGGCAAAAAAATTGAATTTCCCATTCGTGAAAGTAAAAGTTTGCAACTTGACTCTCATTACTAACTGGCCAAAAGGGATGAATAATGTTTGCAGGGCTGACAGTTGCAGAATTCCTCCTTCTGAGGAATCAGGCTCCATTGTGTTTTGAATCAGCTGGTGATGGTTGCAGTGCTGAGAAAATATATTTCCACATGGATTGAAAAATGAAGGGAGCCTTACCTAGTCCAGTCCCATATAACCACCAATGTTTGGTTGGCTCCCAGAACCACAACCAGTGAAAAAACCTCCCTCTTCCTGAAGGTAGATATAGCTCCAAATTTTTGTTTATGTACATATAAACCAAAAATATTCATTTCTTCATTCAAAGGAATCACCTGCCAGTAGGACAGAAAACTTGCCACAGGACAGAAACTTAGCAACAGCAAGTTGTAATTTAAGGACCGCTGTTTGTATCAGTTCATGAAATAGACTGACATTACATTACATTCTTTCTCTCTTTCTATCTCTCTCCTGAATCCATTCAATATCTATCCTTGCTGCTCTAAAACAATCAACTGTTATGAAATTTCAGCTATAATAATGATTTAGGATTTTTGGTTACTTTGCTGTCTTATGCTGAACACTGTCAAACACTAAAAATTAGGTGTCTTTTAATGCTGGGCCTCAAATGATGAAGGGTTTGCAAAAAGTAACCTCTCATGTCTGGCTTATATCTAATAGTGTAGAAGATATCTGGGACTCAGCCTCAGCTGTTTCTTGACTTGTTTCCTCAGTGACCATTTTGCTTTCTGGGACTTGATGTGTACATGGTTGAGAAGCTGCAGAACAGCTATACCCAAAGCCCGCTTGCCCCAAGGAATGGTGGCAAGGTTAATGACTGAGGGAATCATGGTGCAATAACAGAGAAAAAATAGATTAAGAGTGTGGTGGGCATAAAAGGAGACGAGCCTGAAGGGGAGATCCATCATCAAACAAAAGGGTTGAGTTGTTTGAAGTGCTGCCTTCTCTGAGTGTAAGCATGTTAATTGTGCAGCAGTGTCACATCGCTACAGGGAGGATCATATGGGATTGAGGGAGATCAGAATGCCTGTAATACATTTTCCCTTAGTAAATAAGGGGATGGTAACTTAGAATGTTACCCAAAATGACAACAGTGAATTGCTTGTGAGGCAAATTATTTTCAACAAATACTATAGGGTGAAGTCATTTTAATTAGGGGACAGAAGAATTAATATTGTTCCATAAATACTCAGAACCTGAAACATGCATTTTGATGCATTCTCCACTGTTATGATGCTCCTGCTCCACTTTCAGTTACTGTGTATTAGTATAGGTTCACTGATATCTAAGGAGGAACACAGAAGTATTCCAGGCAAAGAGCTTTCCCTATAGTTTGTAACACTTAAATGGAGTACTGTTCTGTCAAATGTAACTTTTTAGATGCCAGGACGAAATTTAACATAGCTCAAATAATGAATGTGATGCCTTGTGAATATTTTGAAATGTAATTTCATATAAAGTTTATGATACCTTCCCTATAAATAATTTTAGAAACAGCTTGAACTAATAATGACATTTTGATAACTTGACTGCAGTGGGTGCAGATATGAGTGCATGGAACAGCTCAGCTGACAGACATGGGAGGGCACTTATTCTCAGAGGAGACATGCTGACTAATGCATGTGGGAAAGAAACTGCTGAAGTAAATATAGATTAAAAAGACACATGTGTATGTCATCATGCTGGTACATAGTATGGGTTTAGGCTAATTGAAACCCAGCTAAGATGATTTAAACTAACCTGTCTGGCTTCATCCTAAAATGGATTAAGAGCGTTTCCACAACCTACTAATGACATCCAGCTATTAATCCACATGAGCTGACAGGTTAGTATCAACCAATTTTGTACCACAAAGTATTAATGGAGAACTCCAAATCCTTGTGATTATTGACTTAATTGGATAAAAACAGTATATCAAATATTCTGGGAGCAATTTTTTAGACCTCAATGAATCACAAGGCGTGGGTAGCATGGGCAAAAGCAGCTACTAAATTGAAGAACTTTATGTGCCTATTAAAAATAGTTTGTTTATTTATTCTGAACAGACAAATGCTATTACACAAAGATTTTTTTTTTTGCTCTGATACTTGAAACATAGGTTATATTTTTACTTTTTAGTAACCAGTTCTAAAGATTATTTATTGCAAGGGATTCCTTTAGTAAATAATTAAGGATAAAGCATCATCCTAGTAACAAATAAATTTGACTAATAAATCAACTGAAATAAGCAAACTCATGTGACTAGCTCTATCTGTGTAAGGACTACATGATATTTGCAACATGTCTACAGATCAAAAAATAGTAACAGTGCTTTATCTTGTCATCTGTAACAGGAAATTCATAAAGCCATTAATTCAAAACTACATTAGTAGTTTTGAATTAATGGCTTTTTGTAGTACAAAAAAAAATTCAACAATATGAAACTTTTATTTTAAAGGATCCTAAAAAAAGTTGTTGAAATGATATGTTATTTTTAAGTGCAAGTCCATAACAGCAGCAATCAATATGTGCATTAAGCCATAGAGAGTGTAAAATTCACTTATTAATCTGAAATATCATGGATGGGCTTAGATAAGAATTTCAACTAATACCATTTATGGAGTCCCCAAGTTGGGACTCCCCTGATCTGCCCACAGCCCAGCCTTCAGGGCTGTCCCCCCTGCCCACAGGAGAGCAGCAGGGGCTGGAATAGGCAGCGAGTGTCAGACATCTTTGGAAAGCTCCAAATGTTACAACCACCCTGGGAGCAGAGAGGATGCACGGCACCTTCAGACACCTTTGCAAAAATATCTTTACTAATATATTGCTACCAATTATAATACATCTTTTTTGAAAATGAGAAATATTAATTGTTGTAATCAATAGTTTACTTAAATGTTGGGAAAATATGTATTAATAGGTAATACAATAATTATGCTCCGCATATGAGTTAGTTTGCTGTTAATTTGCATTTACATTTATTCATAGAAGATACTTACTGAGCAACAAGAGTAGGAAACAGACATCATAAGACACTGCAAGGTTTTAAAGCATAATCTAAGCAGTCTTTATGTTCCTACATCCAGTACCAGGGTAATGGGCACACAGAATGATTTGTAGGTACTGCTGCACAGAAATGCACTAAAAAGGAAGAGCAGATGCTTCTTTTAGCACTTTTCAGCAGCAATGTGGATTTTATGAATGTTTTCAGCCTGTTCAACTCTAAACTAATACGGTTATAAACTTATTAGATTTCTCTGACAGAGTTACTTTTTAAAAAAAATATTTTCTTAGTTGACAAAACTGACTTCCAGATTACAAAACTAATACTGTATCCTATCAATGGCCAAAGAAATCTGAAAAATAATTAAGAAGCCAGATAACTTTAATGGCTTAGGCAGTAAACTTAAAAACCTTGGGAGACAAAAAATATAAAAATGTGTTAAGTTTTGACAAAGAAAAAAATCAATAACTTTAACTTGAACAAGTGGTATTTCTATTATATATTTGTAGGCTAGGATATTGCATTCACTGCTGGAGGGGTAGAACACTGGTAGCACTCTACCTTCCATGAAGCATAAAAGAAAGAAAAAAATAGCAAGAAACACTGGGTAGAAAATTAAATTATTGTTTATTAGCTGAACCTTCTGATGGATGTAAGATATGTTACCAAAAAACAGCTGCAATAAAAAATAGTTCCTACAGTTGTTTTGTAGCTCTCCACACTTACAAATTTGTAAATAATGATGCAGATTTTCAAAAAAAGGATTAAATATTGCAGTGCTTCACTGGCATGGATTAAGACTTAAATGAAAGCAGTGAGTTTATTGGTGAGATTTACACTTGATTTAGCTCCTTAAACTCACTGAAAGGAAAGCAGGGTTTTCATAATTTAAAAAGCTTTCTTAAGTAAAAAAAAAAAAAAAAAAAAAAAAAACAAAAAAAAAAAAAGAAACCACTTTGTTGTTCAACCGTAATATCATAATATCATTAAGGAAAAACAATAAATGCAATCTTAGTATGCTCAAAGTAATTTAAAAAAAAATTCTTATAGGCATTTTTGAGTTCTGCACTTCTGATGAGCTTTTATAATTCATGTGCCTCTGCTACCTTTTTATTTGGTTTATAACCAAATAACTATAAGGCCCTTGCCATCCATTCATTTTCAAAGCTCTCAAAACTTAAATATGATAGAAGGAGAATACTTTGAACGGAGATTCTTTAAAGGTTTCTCCATGGAACAGAAAATTCAGGCCCTTATGCTAAACATCAAGTGTCCAAAAAGGAAACGGTAATTTCCAGCTCTGATTTGGAGACAGAACAGGCCAGGAATACAGACAGAGCCAAAAGTTTTGCAAAATGTTATAAAAAATTATCAATTTGTCCTAGAAGTAGAGAAAAATTTATCAAACTACTCTCTTCAAGATGCTCGTCTTACACAATCCTTCATCTTCCATATGTAACTTTAAGACACAAAAAATACATTTCCAAGAAGTCAATTTTTGCAGTACCTGAGCTCTCTCTTTGAATAGTGGAGAAAACTACTCTCCAGTATGGTTTACAGAGACTATCAAAACTATATCACATGGCTGCAAATTATTTGTGTTTCATTTTTTTGCTAATCTGTTCACCTCCTAGGATCATAGCTATAACCCAGAGGAGAGTTTCATTATTATTAAAGGGGACTGGAGAGGACCAGCCTTTAAAATGGCTTTTAGAAAAGCAAACACAAGTCATCTAAAAGTATTAGGGTGTCCTAGTGAAAATGCAAATTTCCATTAGAAGTAATCTAAATAAATGAGTAAACATATGCACTTCCATAGAGAAAAAGTAAAAAGTTAGATAAAAAGAAATTTAAAATATAGAAATTAAAATTACTTTGTCATCCAAAAGATAGTGAAGTTTTAAAGAAAGTACAAAAAGTCAGTTCATAGGACACTTTTGAAAAAGCACAGTGTAATTCAAGCCAATTAAAATAAAGAAAGTTGTTGAATAGGAACAGTTACTAATTAGATATTGTTAAAGGAAACACTAAAATTTCAGTTTTATGGTCTGACAAGTGTAAACAAATAAAAGGTAACACTTTTCTCTGATAAAATCAGAGATAAGATTGCATTATTATACCAATATTGCATGTTATTTCTCAGCCAACACTCCAGAAGTAATACAGTAATGAATCATGCATGAACATCCATATTAAAAAGGAATTTAGAATCCAAATGGCATAAATGCCATTTTTTATGCATTTGGGAGATAACAGGATTGCAGGTAACACCCCCAGTGTCCTGGAACACATGTAATATGTTTTGAACTTGACACATGCATGAGCAGCCACTTCTACAGCAGCTCATCTTCCTGTGGTTCCAGAGCTGTAGTTTGGTCACTGCCAGATTAATTTCTTTAGCTGTAGAAGCATAGTTTGAGTCCACAAACTCTTATTCACATTAGTAAAATTTTTAATGTCGGTGAAGGAATTTGTCTGATGGAGCAATGGAATGACGGACATCCCTGGTCACTCTCAGCAGTTATTATTAAATATCTAGAATAACAGGATGAAAAGTCATAACGGATGCTTTCCTGTTATTTTTTCATGACTCACAAATTCTCATTTAATTGCTAACAGCATCTTTACCATACAAATTACAAATAACAGCATTTAAATGCTAGAGCAGATGATAATAAAATTCCTTTCCATTACCAAGCAGTGTAAGTGCTCTCAATGCTATACACAAATTTTCTTACTCCGAGGAGTTTGCTCTCCTCATCACCAATGACAGATAATAATTTGGAAGACATTCTGATGGACCCACTGACACTGATGGGGAGAATGCCACTTGAAACCTGTGAGATTAATTTTCCAGCCCAGATGTTTTCTCAAATAATTTGTTTCTTCTTTCCTTCCCCTCCCCGCCCCCAATTTAGTAATGTATCAAAAAGTCTTTGCAGAAAAATTCCATGTCATAGGAAGGATGTGAATAAAAAGTGACATATTTTTTGAATAATTTTCCTTCTCTTGCAGTTTATTGTTGGGTATGGTTCACTCACACAGCTGGGACATATTCAAATAACATACTTATTATAAGATAGACATACCCAAGGAAAGGAATATTTATTAAAAAAACACAAAAAGATTAATGAAAGCACTTTCAATTCAGAAAATCCATGTTAAAATATCTAATATCTAAAACATTAGCAGAAACATGGAATGAAAAATTAGGAATGGGATGATACAACAGAAAATAAGGGTGGTGACAAAGTTTGGAAGCTTACAGGTCATGAAAGGCACAAAGGCAACACACTTGTTATACCCCGGTGAAAGTGTAGCCTTCAGTACTGATAGGCAGCAGAACAATTATTAAGCAGATAAAAACTGTCAAAGAAACTTCCAAAAGAAAAACAATTATCATTAGGAATTTTATTGTTATTCTGAAACAGCTGACTGCTGGAAAATGTAGCCATAAAAAATAAAACATAGCTTCAAACTCCCATTTGCCTAAGTGTGTATGAAATGAGAAACTTCAACTTTCACAGCAGTTATATATGTCAAGTCCTTTTATTTGATGCAAGCCAAAATTGCCCTTGTCTTCTTAATGCCAGAATTTTTATGTACCTAGGGTGCATGCTGTAATGTGAAAGAGCTTGTGTCTCCTGCCCATGCAAGATGAAAGCTGCAGAGTCATGCTATGCTGCTCTGGGAATTTCATGCAGTAGTCATGCCGTGAATAATGGAGGTGAAAGTATCTGGTTCAGATGGAGGGCACATGTGAGCTCACTCTCAGAGCCTGGCACTCTCAGGGAATCCTTTTGTGAGCTCTGAGGTGGTGTTTTGAGGGCCCCTTGAGTGGCCCTCTACGCCCTGTATAGTCTGACAGGGCAGGAGATGTTGTCCTAAGGGAGCTTGTGAGTGTGCTGCAGTGGGGCACAGTGGATGCAGTCATTAGATCTCTCCACAATAACCAGTGGCTGTACGTCATGCTGACTTGCTATTCACAGCTTGATGAAAAGGCCTAGTGACAGATGAGAAGACAAGCCTGTGACCACCTTCCTTCATGTTATTTTATATGCCAGCTTGCTATTTTGGTCTGCTGTTGTAACCAGACAGCACTCATCACTTCATTCTTTTACATGCTCTCTGACCATGAAATAAAAAAACATAGTGTACCTAAAAAAAAAAAAAAAAAAAATCTTGAAGATAATATAATATACTTTTCTCTTCCAGGTAAAGGTGGCCTCCACTGATATTTTCAACTACTTCATTTTCTTTGTCTAACAATCTCAGTCACTGCTCACCATGAATTTGTACACAGGATCACGTGTAACACTTTGGTTTTTATGTCCATATGTAGACTATTGAAGAAAAGTCTAACTGACATTAATAATTTCTATTTGTCTAGAAAAGCTTATTTTAAATCCTTTTTGGATGGCTGTCTATAAGCTACTGCATTAAGGAAAACTTCAGTGCTTCCATTTTATTCTCCCTGTTTCTTTGGAGCTATTCAAAGTCTCAATGAAAAGCCCCTCTTGCAGTTCTGCAGTTAAAACAACAAAGCACTGCCTATGTTTCTTCTTTAACACAGCTCTAAGGATTTATTCTTTGCTCCTTTATTCTTCCTTTTTCTGAAGTTTTCTTGTCCTTTTCCCCTTTAAAATCTCTTTATCTAAAGCTGAATTAGTTTTCGCAGCTGGTTGGCAAACTGCCATAGTTTTCTGCTCTGACACTTATTTGTCAATTTCCAGTTGCCTTCAAACTTTTTGCTTTTCTTAGATTCTATTTCTTTTTCCTCCTTCAGACATTCACTGGTTCAAGTTTTAGTCATTTTAATAGGAAAGCAGAGAAGAATTCCTCCCAGTAGGGAGAAAAGAAGTCTATGTTGACAATGGGAAGATAAAAATACTGAGATTTACCCATTGAAGATTTCCAAATAGCAAACTTTGTGCTTATTATAAATACTTTGATCTTACTTTCAGGAAAGGAGTAGGCAAATCTGCTACTGTATGTATGCTGTGACCTAAGAGACAAGAAATTTGTAGCTCTTTTCCACAGGTTACTTTTTTGCTTTATTCCATGTAAGTTCATTGAAGTTTTAAAACAGTAGAGATTAAAGATTTATTTATTTTTAATATTATGCCCCCTAATTTTTGAGCTAAAGGTATATATAAAATTGCTAAGCTATATCTTAGGCCTCTACTAACAAACTTCTTAAAACAATTTGTGAACCTTTATGTAAGATACACTATAGATTAATACATTTTAATGAGAAATAATAAGAATTTTTTTATTTGCATTATTCTTTGGAGCTTAACAGAATTTCTTCTCTTATCCATTGTTTACTATGGATGGTGTGTTTCAAGCATCTCATAGGCTGTTGTAGCAGAGAGAGAGAGAGAAACAGAAAGAGACCCTATGAAAAAGAATTTGAACATCAATATAGGGGTTTATGTAGGCACTGTGCACCCATTAATCTGCCCACTCAAATAATAAGAATAGAATAGTTAGCAAAACTGCCAAGGAGTGAGTGCCCAAATATCACACCTTTATTTTCTGTTCTTTAGTGTTCAGTTTTCAGTCTCTTCAGCATGAGGAAAAGGCAGCAAAAATCTTCGCCACCAGGCTGAGCCCTTTCTTTTTCATGCGGCTACTATAGAAGTATTATTACAATAACTGTTAATAATAATTGCTATGTTAATTACAGTTTACAATTATATGGACACTGCACCTTCACTTTCTTTGGCAGTGGAATAGAGTATTTCCCCTGCTTCCAGAATGCAAATGGTAGGTATTTTTACCATCCCTATAGACACAGCTTGCTGGAGTGGATTAGAGCGCTGCAAGAATTGTCACATCTTGGCAGATTGAATAGAGTTAAAGCAGATGAAAAGAAGGGACATATCTAAAGAAGAGAAAACAGGGTTACAGCTTGCACAGTTTTCTTATATGTGAGGTCCTAGAAATTGGCTCAACTAACTGTGAAGTGGTGAATACTGGCAGCAGCTGTCCAGTAAGTGGAAGCTTAAGTAATGATTACCCTTGTGGTCTGAGTTCCTGCAGGACATGTCCCAGCTGACTTCAATTGTTAAAAGTTACAGCCTAATTAAACCTTACTGCTTGCATCAAGTAGTTCTTCCTATGTATCTGGGCCAATGTCTTCTGTGTCTATCATTATTTGTTCACTGCTCTTCTACACATAGAGTATCGTGCTTTATTCCTTTTAATTTCTTCTGGTGGTGTGCTATTTTAAAAATGAGAATAACTTAAGATTGGCCATTTTGGAAAAGAACTGAGTCATAAAAAGGAATATTAGGTTTGCACTTTGTGCATCCTAAGTAGTATTAGACATTCAAAATACTAACTTCAGAGCAATCATGCATTGTTTCATTCCATTGTAGAGAGAGGAAGCCATTGTTTCTACAAGTTTGTTTTTTTAAAAACCATATTAAGATGTTTGGAACAAGCTTTGACTGGTGTCAATATATTTTTAAGTTTTTTCATAAAGTAGTCAATGAAATGAACTTAATGCATCAGCAAAAATCACAGTAAATCAGTATGAAATTAGGATAAGGAGAATTAAAACACTCAGATACTTTGAAATACCTTCAAATGGTCTTACATAAAATGAGTGTATTCAGAGTGGGAAGTATTGCACTTAAATAAGAAGTCTGAAAAAAAATTAGTAGAAATTGCTCTCATTTGTCTTTTTCAAAATCTAAGTCTAAATGACAGTTTTCTGATATATTACTTTTACTTTTTTCAACTTAATATTTAATTTAGGTCTAAGTAATTAGAAAACACAGGTAAGTTTGAGACTGTTGAAATCCTAGGTATGTTAGTACATATTTTATGATTTTTTTTTTTGTAGGCCTGAAGATATTCAATGATCTGTTGTTTTATGTATTTTACAGTTTAATTTCATCCATATATGCAAAACCTTGATCATCTGGCTGCCTTGTTTCTTATGGAAAGAGCAGAAGAGCATGATTTAGTCAAAGCTGGTATCACAGTATTTTGGTTTGGGGGAGTGGAGAATGTAAATTCTCTATGTTTGACAGTGAACAGCTGTAATATAGACAAGATCTGAGTGCTCTAGCTTGCTGTCCCAATCTCATAGAATCACAGGATCTTAAGGGTTGGAAGGGACCTTAAAGATCATCTAGTCCCACCCCCCATCATGGGCAGGAACACCTGTCACTACATCAGGTTGTTCAAGGTCTCATCTAACCTATCCTTTCAATGTATTATTTTTAAAGTAATTTTGTATCTGTTTTCCTTAACATGAAACTGCAAAAATGGAGACTCAAAGAGAAACACGCTTTTTGGGCTAAGCAAAATG
Organism: Sinosuthora webbiana; assembly: GCA_013397395.1. Lineage (NCBI taxonomy): Eukaryota > Metazoa > Chordata > Aves > Passeriformes > Sylviidae > Sinosuthora > Sinosuthora webbiana. The sequence goes on along the minus strand of VXBN01014501.1, from coordinate 1,023,261 downwards.
TACCAATAAATATTAGGTTGATAACATCTGTGTTTATTTAATTTCTCCATCCAAAATCAGTTTCTTTTGTCCTTGCACTGGTCTTCATACTCCTGTCTCTAATTGTCTCTTTAGAAAGATTTCCAAAGTTTCCTCATCCCAGTTTGTCTTGCAATGCCACTTTTTTCTCTGCATAATCTGTCCTGCACCTTCTCTTTGTTCAGTTTATTCAGTTTGTTCTGATTTCAGAATTTTATAGGTCAGCTGATAACTATCATTTTGCAAAGCCATTCCAGCTCTCCTCTTTCATTTTCCAATCCCACAGCCTTCTTACTCCATTACTCTGTCTCCAGTCTCATATTTTTTACCCCAGATGATCACATTTCTCCTCTTCCCAGATTTAGTCGCCAGATTTCTTAGCTTTTATTTGCAAACTCCTGTACAGTTGGTTAATTTTTGAAGGATCATTAACTATAGCCAGAGAAGCCACTATGAAACTGGGAACTTTTTAGAAAACTCCGTTAATTTGTCTCTCCAAACATGGTATGATGTTTTGGTATCTACTTTAGTGGGAGGGAAAAAGAAAAAAAAGCAGTCTTAAGGCATTCCAATTGTTATTCTGTTGATAGCAGAAATAATTCTGGAATTTACAGATGCCAGCAAAAACATCCAAACACATATAAAAGTATCAACAAAACACTCTCAGCACAGGGAGTCTCTAAAATATGTAATATCATCAAGGAATGTTTTCCAGATTTTGAAATATCACATACTAAAAGTGTCTTCCTGCCAAAGTACTGCTCTAAAATATTAATATTACTTCCAGTTTTTTACTCCCTAGACAGCAATTTCCAATGAAGAAAGTAGGTTCTCTGAGTCCCTTTTTTTCTGCCACTCATTCTGAAGTCGCCCAACCCGAACATATTAACAAAGTCTTTTGTTTTGTCTAATCAAGTCACAGCTTATAAGTAGCCATCAGCATGGCAGAGAACCACTGAGAATATAGATTTTTCAATGTATACTTTTGTATTATCTGGGACAAAACTAGATAAACACAAAATTATATTAGCCTTTCTTTTAGAAATGGGAGACTGGCCTCTTCCAAGCTCAGGTAGGAAGTTCTGTAGAAGACAGAGCAGATAGAGAGAGGAACTCCTTGAGAAAGCTGTGTTTGAGAAATATGCAACATACTGAATGTTTATGCAACATACTGAATGTTTTTACTTCATCTGAGCTCTAAGATTACAGAATTATCTACTAGGAAAAAGGAGGGTTGAACACTGTTTTGTATCTTTCTCAGAAAGGTTATAAGTTCATGTAGAGTAAGAAAAGCTGAGACAATGGCTGGTTTAGGGCCAAACCATTCGAATGTTGGTGGAAACACATTTTCTATCTGAAATAAAACACTGATAAGACATCTACTCCCATGTAAGAATGTTTCAAATGAACTAGCTAAGTAATTTATGCTCAGAAGTCTCAAAGGAACTAATGAATCTTTGCCAGTTTTTAATTTATCTTGGAAAACGGGGAAAGAGTGAGATTTGTAAAAACTGTCCTATTATCCAGAAAAGGATATAACCTAGAACAAGAAATTAACTATCCTACCCATCATTTCAGGTATGTAATGGATATGTTAATTTGTAACTTTGCTTGTAATGAACTAGAGATTATAAATATAATTACTACTAGTCATATTGTTCTTCAGTGAAAGACAATGAAAAGAAATGGCTTTCAACCTTTTTTGTTTTGTGACTTATTTCTCTGTTTGGTTTTGGTTTTGACTAGGGTATGGGATGGTAAACAAAGTATGTATGTACACCTAGATTTAATTCACATTCTACAGGAAGTAAAAGTTTTTTCAATCAAATATTTGCATAGTATGAAATTGAAAGGTGTGATGCAGTAGGATTAGAAACTGTTTTGATATTGATATCCAGGATCTTTTGGATACCTTTCTTTGTTCCAGTTCTAACTTCTCTCTACCTATATTTTGTAGCCCTGGTTTCTAGATTCCTTAAAGGGCATGAACAAATAAAAAAATTTCATAAATTTTATGCAAAAGTAACTAAAAAAAAAGGAAAATTTGGATTTGTTACATGACAATTCTTATTTCCACAAGTAAATAGGGAACTCAGGGGTGAATATTATGAAAGTTGCTAAAAAGAAGCTAGCTTTATCAGTGTATATTGTATACAATTTGTAAATTATTATATATATAATAATTTAATTATTAAATTATTAGATTGGCAGGCTAATAAAATGCAGCGGATGGTTACAATTATGGTAATCTAAATCAAGTGATCTAAATTGTTAAAAAATTGATTTAATATGTCCAACTGTCCAACATGTCCATGGAATATTTTGTGAATTCATGAAAGCAGTTTGTATCTACAGAATATCAAAGCTGTCATAAAATAACAATGACTAGAACTAGATTTTAAGTATTACCATAGCTCACATCCTCAGTGTGAGCTTTCTGCACTCCTGTGAAAAGAGATCTAACAAAATCTTTGAATGGATAATAAAGAGGAATGAAGATGAGAAATGCTGGGAAATAAATGCAAAAAAAATCCAAGCCCCCAAGAACACCCTAACCTCTGTTTCCTCCCACCCCCCCAAAAAAAACCCAAATAAACCCTTTCTTCATCTAAATTTGCAAAAATCCCAACAAACCAAAACCCAGCACCCCCAAAACCAAGATTACAGAGCTGTGAATCTTGCATTACAGTATGAGGTGTAAGTAATTAAATTTATCTTGTGTATTGAAGGGAAATTTAAGAGATGGGTTGATAAATAAGTATTTAAATGTGGGACTTATATCTAAAAGAACTGAGTTTTTGATCCTGAAGTCAGAAAAAGAACACAAAGTAATTACTGGGAATTGAAATTAGGATAATTCTTCTAGAAATAATTCATGGAATTATAAGAAGGTTTGTAATGGTTGTGGTTTCTTTAAATTTCCTACTTGTGGAAGACATTCTACTAGTGGAGAATATAGAGGGCTACACTGTTGTGAAGTCCTTTTTGTTCTTGGAGGGTAAGACTCAGTTCCCGTTATGCTTTTGGGCTTATAAGGAAAAGGAGAGAATTTTTAAGTTGTAGCAGACTTTATTCCTCTCAACAATCTCATCTGTGCACCTCAGAGCAGCATACTATATATAATAATATCTCCTAATTTAGGCTGTAAAGTCAAGAGGTTTTGTTTCACTTAATATATATTGCATTGATGTGTTGTGGTTAAAGATTTTTGATTTTCTTCTCTCTTCTGGCAGATAGAATTGGCGATGTTTAGAGAAAGGACCACAGTTACGATAGTGTGAAAAAAGAACTGAAAATCATTGTTTTCTTCATCTAAATTTGCAAAAATTTCTGCCCACCTTGCTTTGCAGAGCACTGTGGGGTTTTACTTTCCTTTCTGATCATGGAGACCGTTCACTAGTCATATCAAGTCTAATTGATTATTTTGTCTTCAGGAAGCTCAGTGTTTTCTAATTTTTTTACTCTGGATTTATCTATGAGGGCTTTTGTCTTAGCTTGACAAAATATAGTGCAAAATTTGATAAGCTGTGATGTCAGTCACATAATTATTTTTGGCAAGTATAAAGCATATGAAAATATGTAAATCAAATGGGTAATCAACAAGCATCATTAGGAACAAACACAGACATATGCAATAAGAAGGTAAGCAGATATATTCTAAGATGATATTATAAGTTCATTCACCTATAAGGAAAGGCTGAGAGAATTGTGTTTGTTCATCCAGGGAAAGAAAAGGCTTTGGGGTCACCTAATTGTGGCCTTCCAGTATCTGAAAGGATCTTTTACAAGAGCATGACAGGACAAGGAGAAATGCTTTAAACTGAGGATAGGTTGAGATTAGATATTAAGAAAAGGAAAAAAATATTTGCTGTGAGGGTGGTGAGGCACTGGAAGAGGCTGATCAGAAAAGCTGTGGATGTCCCACCCCTGTAAGTGNTATATATAAAATATAAAATATAAATTTCACACAAGAAATATTATATTACATATATTATTTCACACAAGATGTTGTTCACTGGTTTTAAATAATAAGGCTTTTGAGTATCTTTTTATAATATTTCTCTTGTGATATGATTACTTTTGCACATCTATTAGTAAACTACAAAAATGTTTCTTAAAAAAATGTTTGACAACTCCACAGAACTTCTCAAAAATCAAAGAGACCTATAGATGTGACAGAGGAATTCAGTGGGAATGCNATTGTGTTTGTTCATCCAGGGAAAGAAAAGGCTTTGGGGTCACCTAATTGTGGCCTTCCAGTATCTGAAAGGATCTTTTACAAGAGCATGACAGGACAAGGAGAAATGCTTTAAACTGAGGATAGGTTGAGATTAGATATTAAGAAAAGGAAAAAAATATTTGCTGTGAGGGTGGTGAGGCACTGGAAGAGGCTGATCAGAAAAGCTGTGGATGTCCCACCCCTGTAAGTGTGTGAGGCCAGGCTGGATGGGGCTCCAAAAAACTGATCTAGTGAAAGATGTTCCCATGCAAAGCAGGGGATTAGAACCACATGATATTTTAAGGCTCCTTCCAAACCCAAGCCATTCTATGATTATTAGAATATATTATTTCTAT